>NW_019059750.1:326831-345336 GCF_000696155.1 Zootermopsis nevadensis
AAGAATTTTGAAATTTATTGTCGTGAAAATAGTCTCCTTCAATCGGAACTTTCATGGGGCAGACAGTCGTCCAGCTGGCCAAGAAACGTCCCACTTTTATAAAAATATATTTTAATTACCACGTTTAAAAGAACGGCTTCTGGACCCTTACCCAAAGCCACACGAATGCAGTCGACATCTTTTTAGAATATTCTTTTCAATAATATCTATACATCCTTCGATGGTCTCATTAAAAGAGTCTGTACATCTCGGGGATCCTGCGTTGTGTTTCTTCGTAAAACGTAGGCTCCCGAATTCTTACTCAACATATTCACAACTTCCTTCCATATGTGGAGGCACGATGTATGTTATGACGTAGGTACAAAGAACTCATTTAACATACTTTATAGAATCTGAAAAATTATAGTCAGTTTCAACTTAAGAAACCTTTAGTCACATCACATTTATAGCCGAGATTCTTTTTCTCTTTTAAGCAAACTTACACCATACTTCAAAATCGCATCACGTTTTTCACACTTAAATAGTCATCATCATCTTATTTCTGATGATTGCCGAGTCTGAGTATATTAAAAAAAAATTTCCGTCTCTAAAATTTCTAGTGAAATCAGAAAATGTAAATTCAGCGAGAGATGTCTAATTAATATTTACAATAAAATAAACCGTTGTGTATTCATTTTAAGGATCTTACACAGTAAAAATTAATTATATTCTACGTGATAGAAATTACTGCAATATTTCGTCTTACGTAAAGCGACTCTAAGATACTAAAAAAAATTCATATTCAGTGCCTGTGTGTATATTAAATAGTTACATATTTTAATTTTTAGTCGGAAGAGTGTGCAAGAGCTTTCGAAACTTCCAAGCAGGCCGACAACTGTAGTCCTGTTAAGTCCTACCACCACGATCAGACACTGTGAAATTCTATTTGAGTATAATGTTTGTCTTTCTGACATGAATCCATTTCCTTCAGTTTATTTGAACTGTATATGAGAAAATTAAATGTTATATTTCAGTGAAACATAAATTATGTATTTACAACAAACTAAACAGGTATATTATTGTTGTTTATTGAACAGTTACCTTAAGTTTGTCATTTTAACTTCCTACATCACAAGAACTTATGTTCAAATGTTATGGATGTTTAAACGTTTCCTTTGATAAATTACAGGATCTGCAACTTCACATTCTTCTACTGCATTAAGTCGTATAAAACGGTAATTCGTCTTTGCAATTTAAGGTAATTCGTATTAAACGTTTTGACGAAAGTTTTACACTAAAACTTTGTTACGTGATTAAACTACTTAACCAAATTTACGTATATTATATCCCATGTTCAATACCGTTAAAATAAACAGAGGCTTTAATTTTATTTCATCTCTATTATATTTATATACTACCCACTTTAATAATATCTTCATCGAATTTGAATACAAGCTGAGATTTTTCAGATGTATGTCCACCCGCAACAATTATGGCCTATATAATTTTTATTTATCACATCCTGGAAGTTTATTTAGGTTATATATGTGAGCTAACCACACTGGCAATAATAAAGAAGAATGAGCATACAAATCACGATGTAAAACATGAAATTTCCTTGTTACTTATCTAAAAATAATTTATTACTCGATTATCCGGTCATGTCAGTTACATAAGGAAGGGCCCGCCACTGAATTTTCTATTATCCTGGACCAGATAAAAATAGTTTATAGTCACATATCTTATTTTTAAGATCAATTTAATATTATCCTCCCATCTACACCAATGTCTTCACAAGTGATATCTTCCCTTCATTTATTACTACCAAAATTCTGTGTGCATTTACCATCTCGCTAAAAGACACGACGAGGAATATTTACTCCCTCAAAATGTTACTTCTGGGTACAGTCGTTCCAAAGTAATTTATTCCAGCACAACATTTAATTAGTTACTGCCAATGAGTTATGTAGCTACATTTTTTGGTATTTTTAATTTTATCCACATTTAATTCAACACAATTATGTTCATTGGCTTCTAAATAACACGTGATATTATTTAATATTTAGGCTACGTTTGATTTCGAAATTTATTTTCATCTGTTAGCTTCTAATTTGTTTATGAACGTTTACAATTCACGTGTTTTATTAAAACGTTGGACAACTTAGGACATAGATCTGTGTTGATCTGACATCACGGTTTGTTAGAAAACTACGGAACAAGGTAAAATAGCCTTAACATAATACACAAAACCATGTAGAAAATTATGAACACAGGTTGACTCAGATGTCAAGAGAGAAGTCTATGAATGACGCCTATTTGAGTTGGATTATTTGTTAACTGAAGCACGACTCAAATATGTGAAGAACCCATTCATAGCAGCGGAGAAGACAGACCAAGGAAAGGTACAGTAACCCTCAGGAGTGTGGTTACTTATCCAGCGTGCCTTTATTAATATTAGAGATCAACAAATTAGAGTGGAACGTAAAATTGAACAAAAGAGGAAATTATGGAGCACAACACTAAGAAGGCCACGAAGGCAGTTAGCACGAGAAGTGGTAAGCTACTACCATCGTTTGTTCCTGAGTTTGTTTTGCTATACGCATACATTGTGTTGCAAATAGGGAAATGCTTTATGCGTTGTAAGACTTGAGGTTCTCACAGCGGTGAGTATGAAGATTTCCGTCTTCTGGGTTATTGCGCTGTGTAGTCTGGTCGATGTTAACCAACGTTTCAGAGGTCATACTGCCTCCGTCATCAGGGCGATACAGCGCAACAACCCAGAAGACAGAAATCTTCATACTCTGATGATGGAGGCAGTATGACCTCTGAAACGTTGGTAAACATCGACCAGACTACACAGCGCAACAATCCAGAAGACAGAAATCTTCATCGCCCTGATGACGGAGGCAGTATGACCTCTGAAACGTTGGTAAACATCGACCAGACTACACAGCGCAATAACCCATAAGACGGATACCTTCGCTTTATGCGTTGTTAGACTACTCGCTTACGTCAGATGAGGGCAACTGAATTACTAATAACATAAGAAAATATAAGCACATGGATCGTATGACATTCTTAAAATAAGTAATTTTAAAAAAAACATAGCAAATGCAATCTCACTTAAGTCTAATGGTGAGAACTAGGAACCGTGGAGATTTGCCTCCATGCCCCCCTCCCGTAACATTTCGTTCCTTCCGTGCCTAGTCACAACAGTAACGTTAATTTTTTATCTAAGTAAGTTACATAGAAAGTGTGGTCACTTAAGTACATTTTTATCATTTTGTTCTACTTTTGTTAAAAAACGAAAATATTTGATCGCTAGGCTACAAATCCTAAATTACACATTAACCATCGACTTTGGATACAACAATTATGCGGTATTACACACTCATTTGTTATTAATTTTATTATATTGTAATAATAATTTCGTTATAATATTAATTAAACTTAGAGCTACAGACTTACTTATTCGTGGCTTGGTGGTTAATTAAATACCACACAATTTTATACTTTATACGTTTCTAATATTTACTATTAACGTAGAAACTGAAATAAAATTCTGACGGTGGCGACTGCGATATCATGAATTACAAAAGTGGTTGTGGTGGAGCGTCGTAGAAGTTGACCGAAGCTTAAGAGACGTTTACTGCCTCCATCGTCAGGGTTTGAGCATACTCAAAATGACTAAAATTATAGGCCTATCAGGAAAATCTGGAAACATTCAAATCTAACATTTGAAATGTATTAGAAAAAATATCAAATTATTTGGTAGTTCTAGGCACTAATAATCGTGCGAGTAATAATTAGTTATTTAAAGCGACGGACTGATAATTTGACAGTAAGTGAAATACTTTAACACTTCGGTAGCTGGCTTCAAATGCTGAACATCCGAATACCACGTTATTAAAAGGTTCTAATTAATCATCAGCAGCCATTGATTGAAAAGTTTCTGAGTAACGTCATTTCGCCCTGAGGATGGAAGCGGTAACCAACGGCGTTACAATCCGGAATCCCACCATGTACTTCTAGTAGAATCCTTCTTGAGGAGCTGATAGTAAAATTAACTCGTACAAGATATTCCCCGCCTTTCAAAGAACTAGAAGACTCTTCACCGTGTTCAAAAGAGCCCTCGTTGGTCCCAAAACAGAGGAATATGTACCCAATTCACATCCTCCCAATCAATTTTCTAAAGATCCGTTATAATATTAACTTTCCATTTACATCTAAATCTTCCGAGTTGTTGCTTTCCTTCCGGTTTATTTTTTATTTTTATTTTTTTAGTGTTCTGTCTGACGACAGGTCCATATGAACAGGATCCTTCCATCCTTTTCTCGGACTGGGACCTGTTCATATAGGTTCTTGGCAGATGATCCAGAAGTGGTTTGCCATTGCCTTCTTCTGTGTGTGAATGGAGTAATTGTTGGGATGCCACGGAGGAAAACTCCGTGTTGCCTAGACCACGGCCTTGCCCAACACAAGTTATAAGTTCGGGCACCGTCGGGAATCGAACCCGAGTATAAAATTTTCCGAACATATCAATACCAATAGGAATTTTCACAGCATTGATATCTCGTCCGTGTCTCGAACCTGCTTTGCCGAGAGGCCAGAGGTCGAGACAAACATATAAACCGTACAAAATACTGAGCGGGAATGAACACATTTTGGCAGAGACTGTATGTGACAGGAAACACGAGGGGCGAGGTAGGAAAGTTTAAATTTCCGTTTTGACACGGGGTGTCGCCTCCTCGATAAACATCCACGCGGTTCGACTCCTAGTGGAGCTGGGAAACAAGACACCATCGGCAACCACGGAGTCTGTCCGTCCGTCGCATTATGTTGAGTGGTATTTATACCAACTTCTTGGCTATTTGCTGTGGGGGAAAAAAAATGAGAAGCCGATGTTTATTTAGGGAATATGCTCTAATCCTAACAAGCAGCAGATAAGTTTGACTGCCAGGTTGACCGTCAACTCAAGACTTCAAGCAATTAACTCCGATGCTTCGTACTGAAGCGTAGAATCAAACCAAACCAATAAGTCCTGTATTATTTAATTCCCAATTCCTGATGAGCTTTGGACGATAACATTTTCTTAAAATGTTCTATACGCTGGGGCTCGAAAGAAATATATGGCTAAATCAGTAATTATATTATTCAACTAAACATTTCTACGCCTTTTGAATCTTAGTACGTTATCTCACAGCCTAAGAGCTTCAAGATTTCGCACCGTCACCATGTTTGTTGACTTGTAAACAACATTTTTTACATATATAAAAAAACCACTACAAACATTTCACCCACGCAAGATCACGCTATACGCTACATACATTTACGAAACAACATTGAATGTGATAACAAAGTACAATTGATCTAGAAGAGGATAACTTTCCGATATTTAATGGACATCTGACGAAGGATTGCATTTAGAATATTACATTTAAATTTATATCGATTATACACCTGAAGATGGTTCATTGAAAACCGAAACATGTCGTGAAAAAGATTATTTTAAATATTAAATATTAATTATAGTAATAATATTTTAATATTTAATAAAATATTTTATTGTGATTAGACGGTTAAAATAAATAACATTGTTACAGTTGTCTATGGAATATTTATCAAACGCCTATCACCAATGCTTCATTAGGTTTCACCCGCAAATATAAATCTAAATGCAGATTTCTAGATTAAGTTTCACCGCCTTGTTGTTTTTCGTTATGGGTTTATTATTGTTTATATAAAATGCCTGGAAATGGGACTAAAACTAATTTAAAATGTTCACAATACCTTAACCCATCTTGATAAATAATAATAATTAAATTAAGGCTGAATATTACGTTGAATACAAATATACAAGCAGACCAGTGGTTCCAAAGCCCTCATTTCAGCAACTTTATTCATTCTTGAATAATCATAATGCACGAAACCTCGCCAAAAATAATTATACTCTATTTACAATCGTCGCAGAAGTCCAGGTTTTCATATTTAAGTCGCAGATTAAAATCTCGGTAAAGTGACTCGCTACACTGACCGACATTTTTTCGAAGTCTCCCTCAATTATTTCTGGCATCTGCTGCTATAATGGCCCACAATCGCCTTATTTACACATTCTTTGCTACTGACAACCTCCCTCCATACTACTGCCGTGAGAACCGAAAATCTCACCAACACAAATAACGATAAAACATAACCTTTTTCGTGCGAAAAAAAAATGGAGGATGTTATTATCCACTGAGTCACCGGTAACGATTAGCACGAAGCACGTTTTGCAAGAAGTACAAGTATATCTGTCTAGATGGCAGGCATTTTAAAAATTCAGAGCATAGATGGCTGCTGGCGGTTAATTACCAACGCTAATGAACTTCGAGGGTTGTAATTTCTCAACCCGACTGTATAAATTTCTTTCGTACTGTATTTCAACTTCTCGTCTGATTACTCAAGATTGCCTAATCAGCACAGTTATCATCAGTATCTTGAGAGAGACTAATTTGAATTCTACTTTGTCAGTTACATGCAGAATTTATGGGCCGACTATACACGTTATAAATTTCACAAGGTGAGGAATTTTAAAGAGACGACCTGATATGCAGAGAAAATTATTTTTTTAGGAAAGCTGAATATCGAAACAACTACCTAATTAACCAACATATGACTAATGAACCGATTAATTAATTAATTAATTAATTAATTAGCCAACTCTAGTGGTAAAAACTGTAGGTTTAATGCTACAAATATCAAACCCGTCACTCTTTC
Organism: Zootermopsis nevadensis; assembly: GCF_000696155.1. Next base: position 333,567 of record NW_019059750.1, read on the forward strand.
TGCACAGCACAATTACACACTTTATTAATCTAAGATCTATTTTAATATCATATTCCATCTACTTCTCAGTCTTCCAAGTGACGCTTTTAAAGAATTTCATCTTTGAAATGTGTATTTATTTGTCCTAAAATTCAAATCAAATACCACTCGAAAACATGTCCTCTAACTTCGGTCAGTAAGTTGCTTGTTCGTACCGTAATAAGTTACGCAAACTTCTGGGTTGCTATATAATTTGTTGTTTATTGACGGCTAAATTATTCACCTAACAACCTCAGAACGGAATGACAAAAGTTCTTCTACCAAAATAGGTAGAAGTTTACCGACGTTTCAGAGGTCCTTGCCGCCTCCATCATCAGGGCGATGAACACAAGCTACTGATTTCACTGCTGCACTAGATAACAGTTCATCGAATAAAAGAGCCACGGATCACTTGATCTACGCCTTGAAGTGACAGTTATGTGCTCAGATGAATTCGTGTTTCTTTGCCTACCAATTACTCAGCCGACGTTTCTGGATGACGACGTCTTGTCCCATAACGTCAGCCGCTCAGCGTACCTGAACACCGCTTGGAGAAAAAGTGTCATAAGTCACTTGAGAACCTCTGACATCACGGTTTTCCAAGTTGTAACGCCCTTTGGACTTTCAGGTAGACATCAGCTTTCGGAGGAAACTACTGTCTCCATTACCAGGGCGGATATTTTCCCCTGTCATCCCATTTCTCACCATCTCTAAAATATACAGCGCGTTGTGAATGAAATTGTGTGTAAATGTTATAACAACCCACAATAAACGCATTCAGAGTGTTTGGAATATGATTCTTATTCTTCAGGCCCTGAAGATAGAGGCGGTATACTTCCGCGAAACGTTTGTATCCAAGTAAAAATTCCACACGGCGTTACAACCCAGAAGACGGCAAACTTTGTACTCACCACAGTGAGAAATTGAAATCGAATATATATTACAAATGATCGTATTCTTAGTAATCTGATATATTTTATATTTTTATATCGTAAATATTGAAAGGAATAAACGAAACATTCATTTATCTATCAAAACAAGCAGAAATTCGGGTTTATAAAGTTAAATAACAAGATGTAAATTATATTCAATTATTAATTACGTTCGATATTATAGTGCAGTGTCTCCGTTATGGAAAAATTATAAATAATCGTATTTTGATATTATCTTAATCCGGGCCAAATGCCATATTTTTCTCACCCCTGTTCCAGAGGGACTTAGGAAACCACGACAAACGTCAGTCAGTTTAGCCACTGTGACGTAGGAATGGTGTCCAGTATATGACGAAGCGAAGTTATCAGGACACATGCACCAGAACATTAACATCTGGCCCTGTATAAGGAGCTGCTTTAAACCACGGGAGAATCTTTTATAATCAGCTAATACTGTAGAAAATTTAAAAATCTTTTAGTAAGATGGTAAAGTTGCGTCATATTGTGATATAATAAGTATATATATTAAATCTTGTCCGTCTAATCACAATAAATTCTTATTAAATATTAAAATATTACAATAATTAACATTTAAAATATTTAAAATATCAAATGATGTTCTTTATCGAAATATTCGATGGTGTAATGTAAATCGAATATTTCGATAAAGAACATCATTTAATATTTTAAATATTTTAAATGTTAATTATTGTAATATTTTAATATTTAATAAGAATTTATTGTGATTAGACGGACAAGATTTAATATATACATCTTTTAGTGTTAAAGTTATTTCATAAAATATTCTGTGTTAGAAAATGTCTGTTGAAGTAATTCATTATTGGGTAGATGAGAATTAAAATTTCCTTCAAAACGTCGGAAGAACTTTAAAAAGCCGATTTTTAAAACCCAAACTCACGTTCATTTATCACAAATCTCAATATCCTCACATGAGGAATTTCCGTTCAATTTGGTGACTAAAATTTGATATCAATTTCTCATCTCTTATATGCGTGCTGCATGTTCCGCCCATATCATCATATAAGATTAATAATATTTAGTGAACGATAGAATTATGAAGCTCTTTAACTTCCAATGTACTCCACCATTCTGTTGTTTCTTCCCTGTTCCGTCGAAAATATTCTCTTCAAACTGACGTCCACAAAGCCAAACAACGTGGCCGAACGAGACTTCTGAAACTCAGACCGAGAACAAAGATTTCCATGTAAGGTCTGAAATTCTCACGGTGATAAGACAAAAGATGACTTTCTTAGAAGCTCTCCGACATTTCATAGGTACATTCCGTATCCATCTTCAGGATAATGAGTGGTGAGTCGGTCCCCTGATGATGGAGGCAACAGGCACCTCCGAAACGTGTGGGCGACTACACGGCGTTGCAACCCAGAACAAAACCATTTTGCAAAGCTTTCAACATCCACGTTGATGACTAGCGAAATACAAGACAACTACGTTGGTGTTTCAGGCCAAGAGTGGACAGCGTGAGATGCGTCCTTTTTGCTCGTAACGTCCAGTTCCTTGACAGATTTCTTTCTTATCGGCTCTGTGAAATCGTAACAGATACTCGACATTCGGAGTGATGGGGCATGCTGAAAGGGGGAAGACATTTCGACGACGATGATGATGATGATGTTGGCGCAGGTCTCGGCGCATTACTCGGGTCGGATGCACCGTATAACCCCCGGGGCGCAGTGGGGAGTTGTGGGAAAGGTACCCTTATATTTTTCACGTGCATTTTACTCTTTTCGTTTCGCTTTCCTTCCCAACTCACTTCTCCGTCTCTTTCGTCCTGCCTTCTATTTATCGTCCTGAATGAGGTAGATTACCATAATCCTCTCCCAACAAGCTTTTTCGTAGCGTCATTATAGCACCCGGAATACCAGCTACTTAGCCGAGCATGATACAATATATTTCAGGGGTGGCCACTCCTGTAACACTACTTAATAAACTTAAAGCTGTGACAGCTAGGATGAAATTAAGCTCCGCGTCATGGAAAGGCGTGTGTTCGATTTCAGCAGTCGACGATGATTAGTTAGGTCAGAATTACACTACGGACATTTTACTCCGGGCAAGTATCCTCCGGTTCTCACTGGATAAGAAGGTGTTGGACACCGGAACTGGTCTGGATTCCGTAGCGATTAGATAAAATGTCTGCCCCTGTCGTGGTTCGAACCCGGTCCAGCCCTTAATGCAGTCATTACAGTGACTGAAATGAAACTTACGTCGAGATCAGTCCAGAGCAGAGTTAGAGACGAGGTTATGTTAAATTTCTGATTGATAAGGGCTATCGCTTGCTTATCTCATATTCTTTATAAATTTTATAATAGATTTATTTATTATGAATTTTACGTATTTTTTTAATAAACTCATATTTATTTTGGGTACTGACATACATACTGAAGCATATAATAAACATTAAAAAGCGTTTCCCTGATTTATCCAACCTTATTTTCAATCGTTACTCCCCCCCCCAAATACTTCTAACATTTTATTCAAATTATTTACATGGTCCTGATTTGCTTATTGTAATTTTAATTACGCGTATTCACCAAAGATGGAAAGAAGTTTCAGATTCAGACACTGCAGAAAACTATAAATACAACCCCATTTATTCATTACGATATGGATTAACAAAACAACAAAAACAATTACGTTTTTTGAGGAACCAATTTCCATAAGAATACGTAAAGCGATGAAGTCTAGGTCACTAATAATTCTGTCATTCGACGTTATACACAGCTTAATCTAAACAATTGAAATGTCTTTAAGTAAACCAGAAATAAACAAATATTAACTATATGAATAAATAAAGTTTTGAGAACGCTTAATAATTGAATGTTTTAGAACTGTAGTAGGCTGCCACCCAAAATATCATCTGCCTCCTCCGTTAAAAATAAAAATATTGTAAAGTTTTGAGTGACGTCAATTGTCACAGAACTGTCAGTGACATGGTTCGGAGGAACTTCTGGGCACCAGTGAATGCCTTTCTTCTGGTTTAGTGAAAGAGATTACAGTTTCCTGCTTTCCCAAACCGTGCAAGGGTCCTAGACAAATAAGTGGCCACTTTCGGGTACGAAAAACGCGAGAAGACATATGAAAAGGGTGGTCCATTAGAGACTCTTAAAGATGCGAACCACTGAGATGGGGCGGGGGTGGACGGATGATGGAAAGGTTTTGTTAACAGAGTCATAGAAATTTCAGTGAAACTTTGTTTGTGGGGTGTCTCCATGGATATTATGAACAGGGGCTTAGGTTAACAAGTTGTTGCCAGTGATTGAGTTTATTAGCTGGACAGTCCAGTAGGTTAGGTTAAGATTACTGTGGCCAATTGCTGTAGGAGATTAACAAAGGGTGAACCCTACTTGACGTTAGCCATCTTATCATGGTTTATGAGAAGATCCCTTTGTGACTCTGTGCTCCACTGTGCTGATCTTCAGACTCAAGTGCCAGATTTTTAACCACATTATTCAGTATTCTTTAAAAGCTACTCGAAGCAAATATATTCCTGGCATATCTTTCCTTTAAGGTGTGTTGAGGGGTTTGATGATGATGATGATACGAAAATTAACGGAAGTAAAAGCTAAGTGGATGCCAAATCTCTATTTTGTAAGCACTCTATAAGCGGTTTCAACAAGGTCACAAAACAGAGTTAATAAAGTCTGGCTAGGTTAGGTTAGGTTAGGTTAGGTTAGGTTAGGTTATGTTAGGTTAGGTTAGGTTAGGTTAGGTTCTTGCGTCAGAGCTCGTTTTATGTTAAGACGAAGTAAATATGTCCGCAACTAGTCGATTTTCAAATGCAGAATGTGTCATACCGTCAGAGTCTTAAAATTTAAAATGATTTATTCATTAATTCTTATATGAAGATGATGTTCAACTTTGCCTAGTATCAAAAGTGTTCGGAAGATGGCTCCTCTCGTGTGTACAGGTTGTTGTCAACCGGCGCCAGTTTGTTTTTATTTATTTATATTGTTATTGACAGCGGTAGGGATCGAACCTGAGACCCTTCGAATATTACGATATTTAGGTAATCACTAGGCTATAATTGTGAATACTAATTTTAAAAAAAATATCTCAGTCAATTTAGGTACAGCAAATGATGAGATATTAGCATATAAATTTTGCAAAATAGGTGATTACAAATATTAGTGACATACAATTTTTTTCTACAAAAGGACAATGCTTTAGCCTGTGTGGCATTTGTTTTAATTGGTAGAATTTTTAATAAGCGCCTGATCTGAAAGCCGTGATAATTTTCATATGTACGCAATGCCAAGAAAGCGTTGATCATGTGAAGAATTGAACGCAATTGATAAAATTATTAGCCTTATTGCCCTGGAGATCCACAGATCACGATTGGAAATGCTTCTGAGATTACTTCAAATAACTATTCATATCCGTGTTCTTGTTATGTTTAATAAACTACGGTGAGGACTACAACTTAATAATTCACCGCGTCTTGTAGTGTCAACTTCTATTTTAATCACACATTTACATCTCGACTTACGTTGTCAGAAGACAAGATTTTAAGCCTCAAGTCACGTTTCATCTTTGCTGAAAAATAATTCACCCCACGTTCTAATAACCATAATCATTTAAATGTGCCCTAGATTTCACCAGTACAGACCACTACATCAGAATACTACACAGTACTACTTAATCCATGTGTAATTATAGTACAAACATAAGTTGATCTCCCCAAGTATATTTATACCACAATAAATACAGGTGTCCAAGAAATATGTATACACATTAAAATACGGAATATTAACCTTGTGTGTATACATCTTTATTGGATATCCTGTACATATTAAAATTAAATAAAAACTTATAATTTAGGCTGTAAAATTGGGTAATATTTGCTGTCCTGTTTAATGTTTTATAACACGCTGTTTCGACAGTGTAGCCCCGAACATCTGAAATAGAGGACCACCCCTTGTCGGCTGTCCGCGACGTTTTAGTAACATATTCGCAGCTATCATTCATGTCCGCACGACGTCTACACCTCCATATGCAACCTGAGAATGCGAATTGCTGAGGTGATAAAATACGAACTGGAAATGATTCTAAAAATAAGAAAAATAAGGATTTCTAGAGGTTTCATTAAACGCGGGCTGTCTCTTGACTAGCTGAGCCACTGACCTTTCTTATGTGTCCTTGTTTTTCCTTCTCGCGTTCTCCCGTAGTGACGTTCGGGAGTTTCTAAAGTGGCCCTTCCTTCAACCCCATCTAATCCAATTCACGTGATTTTATTTGCCCAGAGATAATGGACGTGCCCGCATCCTCGCATTCACGCTAAGCCATTATAAACACATCTTCTGTTTGGCGGATGTCAGTTTTCCCCAATCCGATTGGTCACACGACGTCCATGACTACGTGTCTACAGGGTTCTCACAAAATGAGGACTCATTTTTCTTTTTTTAAGACAGACCTTTTTATACAACTCCGCCTTTAAGTCTACGTAATCTTAGTGAAAGTAAAATGCTATTTCTTTTAGGATTTGAGGTTTTCACGGCGCTGAGTCTGAAGTTTTCTGTCTTCTGGGTTGTTGCGCCGTGTAGTCTGGTAGAAGTTTACAGACGTTTCGGAGCTCCTTGCTGCCTCCATCATCAGGGCGATCGCCATTATTCTTACTGTGCACGCCCAACAAATTATATACTAACCAACCAGATGGCTTACAGAACCCGAAGGTTCATCACCGAATTAACCAAAGCCCTCCACCGGACCCTGTCCTGGGCCAACAAAATCCAGTCTCCTTCAACTCCTATCTCCCACAGAACCCGCCTGAGATTATCCTCCCATCTACGTCTAGGTCTCCCCAGAGGTCTCTTCCCATCAGGCTTCCCAAATAGTGGACCCAACCAACCAGATGGCATACGAGGTGCGATCGGAAAGTTTCCGGACTGCGCGTATAAAAACCCGTACACTTATCTCAGGTATTAAATTCATCCATCACCCTCGACGTAGTTCCCCTGGGAGTGAACACAACGATCCCAGCGCCGCTGCCAAGCCTGGAAGCATCCCTGGAAATCTTTCTTTGTCAGCCTGTCAAGAATGTTCTGGGAAAAGCAGCCTACTTATAGGGGAGTTTAAAACTACTAGCGAGATCTTCGGGGTGTTAATAACGGCGCTAATTTACGTACGGTGTTTCTCACGTGACCTGTCTGGTTCCATTATTTTCCTAATGCTGTGACCTTATACATTTTAAGGAACACACTGTACAACTTTTGGTGTACGGAAAGATAGACGACAATAAAGAGGAGAAGGAAATTGAGATTTCATCCTCTCGCTATCATCAATATTTTGTTTAGTCACGTTATTGTGTGGATGGCGGGCTACTAGCCGGTTCTGCGTCTTGGGAGGTCATTTACAGAATAAATGCTCTGCCTCTTGGTGCCCCACGGTAGAAAGGGGGCGAATCCAGGAACAGTACACATTGACGAATCAATTCCGAAGAATTAAGGATCCGAGTCCCTCAACGTTGATTGTTTCACTCCTCACGTTACGGAAACAGAACACAAGAATAGCCAAGAAAATTTGATTTTTACGGAGAGAAAGAGGACATTTCATTTTACCTACACAGCCATTCTCTACCCCTGAAGGCACTGGACAGACCGCAATGAACCACGTTCAACCACTCGTACTGGGAATTACATCGATATACACAACATAATAATTTAATGATGCGATGGGAATTGTTTAATTACAACTGTACACTGCTTATTCGATTAAAGTTTAATTCAACATAAGCTTCAAGTAACATCGCCATATCGTTTCTGTTCCCCCCCAGCGTTACAGGGTTAAAAGATCTCGACTCAGTTTCTAGGACTTTCTGATAACTATCAAATAATAGAAATTTTTGCAAATTTATCTCCGATTCCTTCGAGCTTTCAGAGGTTCTATCATTAGGGCGATGAGCGAGGTATAACCCAGAATCGGTTCGTCTGTACGTCGTTTATATTTTGGTCGCAATTGGCTGTTTGAGTAAGATATGAATTTTTATACTCAGGTACTGAGTTATTAGGGAGTGCCACAAAATTTCCAACGCCATGTGAATGTTGAATTTCATGAGTTCGAAACCCAACGCAATTTCTCGGAACTTAAAATCTGTCGGTACAGAAAATGACAATTACAAATGTACTTTCGCTAGTCTGTTAACAGTTTCAGTTATTAATCTCAGGTTCATAAACAATCTCTGTGAGAGGATACATATAAATATTAAGTCTAGATAAGAAAATAATAATTTTAACATTAGCGTTGGGATTAAAAATATTCTAAATCTTAAGTCGAGATAAGAAAATAATAATTTATAACATTAGCGTTGGGATTAAAAATATTTGTTATAGAAGCTAAATTCTGTTTTTATTATCAGTGACAATTGTGGAATATAAAAAGTTTATTTTAGTGCGTCATGAAAACTAAGCAAACTGTTAATTATGTGGAAGCTATCAAAATATATCAAAACATAATCATAAAAAAACAGATTGCATACTGAGAATTAGATATTGAAGACAGCAAAAATATATATTTTATCCACCAGTTTTATATAAAAATAATTTATAACAGCAGCTACAATAAACCTAATGTTTATAGAGAGTAGGGCCACATGGAACACATTACTTATTTACAAAAAAATATAAGAATTTGGGGTTATTTCATAAGACATGTTTAGCCACCAAAATATTTCATGTTCCAGTTTAAACAAATATAGATTACCTTAAGTCCTTTAATTACAGAAATTTTAATATAGAAAGAGTTTCTATGAGGCCAAAGTTTACACCAAATTTTAAAATAAAGACCAGAAAATCAGAACGTTATACCAAGTGTTGAGCCTGTATCAATGTTTAATCTTCGGAACACGATATTCGATAACATTTCGTATCGAGGAATCGACACTAATGCTTGAGTGACGAGTATAATTTTGGTCCAGTTTAAGCAACAGTATAAATTAATACAACATACTCAATCATGAACGCTCTTAGAACGTGGTTGGCGTTCAAATTATATGCTAACGTATTCATGAATAATTAACAAACTTATTAAATTAATAAATCTGTAGACGAAATCAGAACTGAATGATATTTTAACACGTATTCGTTACTAAAATTATATCATTTCGCAGTACCGTTATGCTAATATGTTCTCTTAGCCTGTCCGAATCTTTACGACGAAATGAGATATTTCCAATAACTGTAACCGACAAACACTTTCGTCAAAACGTCGCCCCCTTCGCTGTGTGTGGCAGCTACTGCTAATTGCCCATTTGACATCCCTACATTTCTCAAGTTTACATACGGCAAAGTTTTAATTCCTAACTACGACACCCAACAGAACACAATTGAAATGAGGGCACGAAGTTTTTCTGATCTGTATCGCTCGTAATGTCCTCGTGTTTAAACGTCACGTTACGAAGGAATAAAGTATGGAGGTAAAGCTCCACTTATTCTAAACCTCGGCGCTTGGTGTAGTGAGACGTCAGCTTCACGTTTCGGCTGCTTTAATTTTTGGGTAGAGCGATGTTGATTCTCGCTGACTACGAGGATTGTGGCTTGAGGATCTCGTGAACTTCTACCAGACTACACGGCGAAACAACCAAGAAGACAGCCAGCCATCTTCAGACTTACCGCCGTAAAAACCTCAGATCATACGATCTAGTCTAGACTTGTTAACCTAACCACAAGACAACATTGTTTTGTTGGTTGCAGTTAACGCCTGAAATTAAAACTCAAGGACACTTAATACACTCATTTGTATTCATGGACCTTTTATGTTCAACAAAACTTGTTTCTACAACAAGGAAAAGGTGTAATTATTAACACTACGGACGCATGCACCCATTGTCAAAGGATTTAAAGAACACTGCAGCCGAAGACCTTTCCAGAATGAGACAAAGTGACGAGGTCGATCTTATTAGTGAAATGAATTTCTTGTTCATGACAACACCGAGGCGTGACATTGGCGTTCCTGTCCTGTGGGTGGCCTGCCTCAACACTTACAGAAATTACGTTGTGAAGACCACCGAGGCGTTTCCAGGGGACAAACCTTCTTTGGTGGAAGAATTTCTCACTTGTGTCGCGGGACACGTGTTAATGTTTGAAGTTATTACACAGCTAATACCGAACGTCTGTCTTATTCAGTAGATATTATGAGTGGCCAGCGTCCTATTACTAGAGGTTCCTGGAAATTTAAACAGCAATTTCTTATTTCGTTCCTTAATTTCTATAATTTCTTTCATCTTTGAACAAGAATGGAAAAGTTACCCGTTTTGTATATAACGTCATTTGGCTTCTAAAATTTCCTAATGAAAGCAACACTTTCAAAATGGTCCAAACAAACATGGACAAATCAAAAATTGACTTTATAAAAACTAATTACGAGTAATTTTGTTGACATTAAAACGAGTTCATATCCTCTCCAAGTGTAAGAAATGTTCATGGTTGATATTCTTTACGCATTTGGTGTTTCAGTAGCGAATTAGTTCGAAAAGAATTAAATTAACCCGAATTATATCAGTTCTGATTGCTTGGAGTGTTGTCAACTGGATTATGACAGTCAGCGATGTACTCCCGAGAGACTTGTTCGCAACAAATAATGTTTTCAAGACGAAAGAATGTTTTGACAAACTTACTTAGTCAGCAACATTTGTTCTCTTTGTAGAAAGGTGCTGTGCTATTGTATCGCAGACCAATTATGCAGACCCTACCGAGGCTAATAGCAAACGGCGTATACAAAGACTCCCGTAACAGAATAATGTGAAAAGTTGTGCGCCAAGGCAGAAAAAAGGGGTAATACACGTCTTAGCCGGAATATTCCACGCCATTCACTTCGTAAGACTCGAGGTACGGGTTGCTAAAACTAGTTTTATTTTACTCAAGACTTTTAAATACCGCTAGTAACGAAAGAAAAGAATAGAAAAATTGAACACCGGGGAAAAAATGTGATTTATTGTAATTCAAGAGCAAATAATTAAATCCAGTACTAGTAACGAAGGAAAAGAATAGAAAAAATTGAACATCGCGGAAAAAATGTGATTTATTGCAATTCAAGAGCAAATAATTAAATCCAGTGTTCTCCGGAGGCTCCGGGTTCAAGTACCGGAAATCGATTGTTTACATTCAAATTATATTATTGTCATCATCATCGTCATTACTGCCCTCCAACACTCTCCAATAAATTACAGCTTCTTCTTAGAAGAATGTTGCCACAATGAAGGTCGAAGCAGAGAGCTTTTGCCCTGAAACTCGGCTATTCGTACAGCAGTCCAACATTTGACCATTCATAACCGTGGTCTAGAAACTGAACATTTTCCTAGAATTAAAATTATGTCCCGTTGACAACGAATGGCGATCTGTGAGACAGAATCGCTTTGAGCAATGTTATTGGAGCATAAGTAGTTATAGGTTATAGTAAGTAAGAGCATCTTAGTTCTTATCCTTTGTAAACTCTAGAGAACCTGACGACTTGATTGAGTACGAGCCAGTTTGCGTGTGGGGCCAACCACCCACGTCCATCTTCCATTAATTAGCGATGGGCCCCCTGCAGTGTAGCGGGGGAACTCCGCCCCAGCACGGGTCACGACGCCTGTTTATGTGGTGCAACACGGACGGACAGACTCGCAGCGAGAGAATCTACAACAGCAATTTCCCATGACGTCAAGTCCGACTGATACTGGTCTCAAACAGAAGACCACCTGTAAGCCAAGACTTACATTACAAATATCTTTCTGTGTATCATAGCCCCATCCATAACATCTCAAGATCGTGAATTTGCCTCGATCCAGTAATAATAATAATAATAATAATAAT
>NW_019059750.1:348961-370209 GCF_000696155.1 Zootermopsis nevadensis
ATGTAGTAAAAAGTTGTACCAAATATGTAAATGATATTTTAATATCTTATGTATATTTTTATTTATATACATTTGTGATTAGACGGAAAAAAACACGAATAATTAAATTTTAATTCGCAATATGACGCAATTATATCAACTTTAATTTATTACGTCGCATATTTCATTAGGTTGGGAACAGTTTAGAACGTTGACTTGGAAATCAAAAATATAAAATGAAGCAATGTCTCGGTCAATTTTGCAGAGAGTCGATTCATCTCTCGTCAGGGAAAAATTGTAGTTAAATTATGTTGTTTGTAGGTTTAACCATAAATTATGAAACAAAATTTTGTATGCTTACTTCAAATTTACTGCCCTAAAAATTAATTAAAACACTTTTTGGCATAAACATTGTAACGTTTGAACGTAGACATGATATATATTTATTTACAAGTAACACATTTAGTATTGATTTAAAATCATCTATTTTACAATTGGGAAATTGTGTACATGATACGATAACAGTACAAATTATTATTAATTAATGACAATAGTGAGATTTTGAATGTACAACCATATAATGGATTAGATTCATTTACTTATCAAAGTTATTAAACTTAACAAAATAATTTAGGAAACAAATAAGTCTCCAGTGGAAATCAAAGCTTAAAACATTCTCTACGCCAGTATTCTGCAGCACTGCCTGACATAACGGAAGTTAATTCTTGAAAAAGCACGCACATTGAAAAGTACTGGTCTATTATTTAGGCTACAAACTCGTTTTACCGGGCTGAGAGAAAGACGTTTCTCCTTAAGAGACAAGAAAAAATATTTTGAAAATAATTTCGTAACAAATCTCACGCAACACAAGGAACTCAATTGCTACCAGCTGGCATTGCTTGAACCTGCTCTTAAACATTTGGTCTCTGTACAGATTTATAATTCTTTTTAAGGACAGCAAAATTGTCTTCCTCATAGCTCCACTGACATACAGGCCAGCTAGCTTACGCTAAGAGAAAGGAGGAATTTGGTAATTAGACAATTACTGCAGGTATGAACAGATTTCGTGCATTCAACCACCTGCGACTTAAAAACTAATGACGAAACTGGAAGCCTTGAATGTGGGGAAAAAAAAAAAAAATGCTTAAGGCAAAATTTATATTCGTGAAATGCAGGCTTAAAGTCAGAGTAATATAGTGCGTTATATAATTGGATTGTTCTTGTGAAAATATTTATGCAGTACTGGAACGATACAAAGCCAAATAGGAATTTTAGATGCCAACATCTGTCTGGCTTTCGTCTCTGATGCCTTGTTAGCAGAATGCAGACAAACACTAACACGTTTTAGATCGATGTCGTGTATAATTAGCTCCTCAAGCCAAATATATATATATATATATTTAACATATAATTTTTCTTATTAAAATATAAATAAATCGAAAAAATGTCTCTCTTCATGTTGATGAAACACGAAGTATATATTCTCATATTTGCAATCTAATTTCCAATCTTTCGTCATGCCTACCGCGTAGAGTATTTCCGCATTTATCTGTATTCATCAGATCTGGCGGTGGCTAGGGTGTTTACGTCAAGAAAGCTGATTCTGTATAAGAATTAAAGTAGCTAGAAAATGAAAATGTGATTAAATGAAAAAAAAAACAGCTGTAAAGTCCACGCAGGTAAACGTTTGTCTGACATATTTTCAATTAAAACGGCCTAGAAGAATAAATTGTTTATAGTGAACGCTCTTCATATTTTTTTTTAATACGACGTCAATAAAAGTCCTAGAACACAAAGAGTACAAGTGGATGAGACTCCATGAAGTTAATTTATAGGGTTAAACCCAAACATCTTAAAAGATAAGTCACAGAAGTTGTCTTGGAAGCAAGGATTTTGTCTCGAAGTAAAGCAGAGAAAACTGTGTGTTCATGTCTCGTTATCACAGTAGAGGATATTGTAAATATATTTTGGTGGCTGATAAATCGTCCGAAAATGTGGCAATGTTCAAATATTTAGGGACAACGAGAACATCAGAAACATGCCAACTGAATTTCGGAAATGCTTGCCGTAATGCAGTTTAGAATCCAGCTAAAGATAAAATCAAATATGATTTATCTTCAAGGAGAGAGTCGAACTCTACTGCTCTAAAAGATATAGCATTTTATTGTAAATCATGTGTCTTACAGTTCACTTTCCTGCACGTCATTTTACAATATTTTTCTTAAAATACTTATTTATACGTGTCAGATGTTTTAAAGTAGCGGACGTTTCGAGGGCCATCTCCGTCCTCATCCTCGGGGTTATTTTATAAATATATCTTTTGTCGAAACTTTTATAATTGCTACGAATAATATTTTATAAGAATCTACAGGCCTAGTTTGAACAATAACTTGAGTAATTTAGAAGCGTTAAGTAACTTCATTCCTCGTAGTCACAAATGCAGTTAAAAAGGGACAGATTGGACAACCATTGCCTCTGCTTAATGATGAGAGGGATCGAGTGTTTGACGCCTGTACTTCGAGGAACTGAGATCCACGCCAGTTTCAGGCCTCTTGTTTGGAGCGACGAAGTTGCCAAGGATTCTCTTGAATAATTACAGCACTAAGGAGCTGAGTTAGATGATTTGGAGTCTGGCTGTCTGGGTGAAGACCTGAAACTTTGTAAGTCAGGCGAACCGGTTCAGGCACACGTTCACATGCGACGTAGTTGTCTCACAGCAAGAAACGAATGCACTTTCGCCCTCCGTACGGAAAAAAAGAGTCTAGGTTACTTTAGGACGATGTATTAAATTCAATGGTTCTTTAACGTTGAATAATATCTAAGAGTTTCATCGCGTTCAGTGAATTTAGAAAGGTTACCGAAGAAGGCCTTACTTTTGACTAAGTACCAATTGAGGTTATAAAAGTCCTCAGTCTGCGCTTGTGTTACACATCTCAGATCCAAAATTGTCCCAGTACCCTGTTCCCAAAAGCCCATCATTTTAGTATTTTTTTAGGTTTTCGCGGCGTTGAGTCCGAAGATGGCTGCCTTCTGGGTTTCTACGTTGTGTAGTCTGGCAGAAGTTTACCGACGTTTAGAGGACCTTGCTGCCTCCACCATCAGAGGAGAAGACGGGCATCTTCGCCCTTAATATATACCAGTGGTATTCAATCTGGGGTACGCGAAGACATCTTACGGGGTACGTGAAATTTTAAAAAATATATTATTTTATGATAAACACTGAATAATCAGTAATGTAATTTATATAATTTATTTTAGATGTAGATTATATACTATGTATAACTTGAATTATACACCAACAACTTTGGGGGTACAAAGTTGAAGAGAAATTATATCTGGGGGTACGCGAACAAAAAAGGTTGAATACCACTGCTCTAGACATAAAGTATGCTATATATATATATATATTATGTTTTTAAATAAAGAACCGGAAGACAGTAGGTTTTAAACTACCTGAGATCATGGCCATCTTTAATTTTTTATTTATCGTAATAATGTTTTTAAATGAACCTCCTCATATGAATTCGTCTTGAAATTGTCGATTTAAAGAAGTTAAGTAGCAACTTTTTTTTATAAATACGTTTAGTTAAAGGGATATTATTCTCATGGAATTAAACCGAGATATAAATCTTTTATACGGACACACATACCTCAAACCTTCTGAAAGAGTTTTGTGAATTAAAGAAGGCGACAGTACCTGGTATCATTTAGAATCGGTACCCGGATTCCATCAACTTACTACTTAAGTATCATAATACTAAGTAAGCACCTTACTATTACCGTAGGAGACATGTTGTAATGTAACTTATCTTACGATCTGTATAACACCGTGGGAAAATGGTAGTGATAGTTCATACCCTTTTAACAGTAAACTAAACAAATAGATACCACAGACAGAGGGCGAATGAATACTTGTTTATCTTTCGTTGCAATCTCAACTACATTTTCTATAGTACACAGCCGCCTGAAAGGCTGTAAAACGTACATCAGGCTGTAACAATAAGAACTTTAGGTGTTTTAAGGTGTTGATGTACAGGATATGAAAACACGGGTGAGAGCGCTGAGTGGAACCACTGTAATAAAACCTGTAAAACCGCAGATTCCGAACAAAGTGAAAGCTTCTGGATCAAGGCTTTCAGAATCTGCGATTTATTGAGGAAACATTAGCTGTTTGTTTCTCATTATGTTTTACGATCCAACAGTTTACAGAGGGTACAATGGGAGAAACTGTAGTTCTCAAAATCTTCTTATAGTGTTCAGCGAAACAGCGATGGGTATTTCAATAATCCCTGCTGTATGTCTCACGACGTGCAATAAACTTCACACTGAAGATGGAGGCGATACGTCCCTCCGAAACGCTGGTTAATCATATACAATAGTTTTCTGAAATCCTTCTGCATCAAAATAAACACATAAATTTTAATACAGCCAAACTAAAATGTAAATATAAGGTACGGTTTTTACGTTTTTAAGTAAAAAAAAATAATCATGAATTAAGATTAAAATCTGGAGCAACACAGCACACAACAAAATAAAATTGTAAAAGTTTCTCAACTCGCGGACCCCCAGCTGAGAAACACTGACCCACAAGACCACATGAGTCACATCCCGGAACACATCTGCCACACGAGAGACTTTCCTGGTTGTCGCGGAGGCAGTAAGTACCTCTGAAACGTCGGTAAATTTCTACGAAACTACAAGGTGCAACATCCAAGAAGACGAGACATATTTATTTGCGATATAAACGCACGAAGTTTCGCCCACCCTCAAAGATCACATTCTCGTAACAAAGCCCTGTCTTCCAAGTTCTTGGACCTAAGTTTTGTTCCCATCCATTCGGCCGATCACATAATTATGGCCCGCAAAAATTTACCGGTGGTTACTTATCTAACTTCACTCCATCAGAAGCCGCGGGATTCTTGGACAAAATGACATATTTTTGGTTTATCTAAAGGCGTATTCAGTTCTTCACAAACCATATATTCGATTAATAACATGACAGTGTGGAAGGAGTCTGTTAGGTCAGTCCCTTCTCACCGCCAAGGATTTTATCATCAAAGAGCATGACACTGTTTTAATGTATCATAGTACTCAGCTGGCTCTATGTAAACTAATCTGTGTAGCTGATATAACGTCGTTAAAAATAGTTTTGACGTCAGGCATCCGCAGATATTTGACTTTATAGATGTTACCTCTCTTCTAATACAATTTATTAATCTGTTACACTAATGTGCACGTATGTGACGAGAGGATACTATCGTCTCTCGTTGCCTCTCCATTGTAATTACACGCAAAGGGTGTCCAACCCCTCCTAAAACTCCCCCTACACAAACAATCTGCTACAAGCACTGACTTGTCCAGCTCCTATCTTCAAAAACACTTTTGTCGAGACTTCAGAGACATCTGCAGCCGAGACGCACTTTTATTTAAATTTTGGGCTCATATGTAGCAACTGTGTTATGTATCTTCTGTTTAAAACTTTTTAAAAGTCGGTGGGATTTGAGGTTGTTGCGCCCTGTAGTCTAATAGAAGTTTATCGACGTTCCAGAGGTCCCTGATGCCTCCATCATCAGGGCGATGGGTCTTAATGATGGAGTCAACAAGGACCTCTGAGACGTTTATAAACTTCTATCAGACTACCAGACTCAACAACCCAGAAGACATTCATCTTTTTAAAAAGATCTAAAATATCGCAAATTTTTTTAAAAAAACATCTCGATCGACCGAATCCTATAAGGGTGTGTCTCACTGTACCCGATGGCGAAGGGAGATAAATTCTCCGAAAAGTTATGATTTTGTAAGAATTTGAAATAACTCTTAATACACGATTGATAGAGCAATAAATAAATAAATAAAGACCCTTGTTATACATATTTTCAGCACCCTCAACTGTTTCTTCCCCTATCATGAAAGAACAAATTCCGTGATTGTTGGAAATATGTTCAAAGATGACAAATAATATATTTGCTATTCAAATAAGCCAGGTGTGATATAGAATAACAGCCAACTTCTGGCTTCAGCAACTTTTACGACATCAGTAGCGTCTCTGGGATTACATTTTACGCAATGAAAATTCTATTCAGACACAAGCCGTTAGAGTGAGTATCGGTCCTATTGTTCAGGCCGTAAGCTGCCGGCTTCTTAACCCCCTCCCACACCGGGGTAAGCATCCATTTTCAGTTCTCGTAGAATTTGCGGTGGACAAAGTTACACTGAGACAGGATTTTTGCTGTTCTCGTTGAGTTCTTCGGTTTTATCACGTCAATATCATTCCGCCGATGCTGCGTACTCACTTATGTAACATCTGAAGGATGTAGTGCGCTTATATTTCTAATTCTGAATTACTTAAAAATAAACCAACTTAATCTAAGAACAATAAAATTCCTATTAAATATTAAAATATTACTATAATTAACATTTAAATATTTAAAATATATATTTTATACACCTGAAGATGGCTCTTTTAGAACTGAAACATGTCGTGTAAAAAGTGATGTTCTAATGTAAATCGAACATTTCGATAAAGAAGTAGGTTAAGATTATAATGCCGACTGTGGGGTGGTTGGTGGTCGGTAAAATATTTACAAATTCTTTCTCAGATAAGGTTGTAAAATTTAGATAATTTCAGGTAAAATTTATTGCCATAAACAAAATATATGAGCTGAACCTTCAATGAATGCGCCTATGACATTACATTCTTTTGTGAGATTTTTCACAGCGGAAATTATAAAATGGCCGTTTATTCTGGTAGAAGGGCCCTGATGATGGTGGCTGTAAGCACCTCTGAAACGTCGGTAAACCTCTACAAGGTTACACGATGCAATTTTGTAGCCATTTTGGACATTTTTCTGTGCTCGTATAATTTATTAGTTTAAATATCTAGAAATATCTAAACATAATCCAAAATGTATCTTAGTAAAGAACTCTTTTCGCCTTAACGTAATTATACGAAATCGATCATTTGCATTCGTCACAAATATAAGCAAATAAACCTGTAATTTTTTTATGTATTTGGAATTACAATTCCTAATAGTATTTTTTTTTAGTGTTCTGTCTGACGACAGGTCCATATGAACAGGATCCTTCCATCCTTTTCTCGGACTGGGACCTGTTCATATACGTTCTTGGCAGATGATCCAGAAGTGGTTTGCCATTGCCTTCTTCTGTGTGTGAATGGAGTAATTGTTGGGATGCCACGGAGGAAAACTCCGTGTTGCCTAGACCACGGCCTTGCCCAACACAAGTTATAAATTCGGGCACCGCCGGGAATCGAACCCGAGACCCCAGGGTCACAAGGCCAGCGTTCTAACCGCTAGACCACCGTGGCTAGCCTAATAGTATACTCAATAAAATATTAATCATAGTTTTCTGGGGTTATCATAATGATATTTGATCTCCGTTTGTGACTATACATAGACTATAGAACTCCATAATACGCACCTCCAACCAAGGCAAAAAGGTGAACGCCACGTTAAAAACCCTACAGAGAAACATCACTGAAGAAAAACTAATTAAATCACCTGTGTTATAGACAGTATTTTGAACGCTTTCCACTGACACACCAAATATGATTATACTTGGGATGTTGGGGCCCTGAGGAAATTGGTGTTTGGGAGCCGAAGGTATGAGGGACATTTTTATTTTGACAGAAAAGTGGCGAGTGGCGAGAGAGGAAAAATGTAGTCCCTGGGGGCAGACAACGTGAGACAGACCACACACACGCAATCATGTGCATACGACACATTAATAAACCTGTGATGGAGGGTCAGTGGAACCACCCAATACGTCGTTATTAGTACCCTAATCCTGCGGCAGAGCTGGATATTACAGCGTGGCCATGATTAATATGTGGACCTCTTCGGGAGGAGAGGGCCCCACACCAGCGACCTACAACCACGGCCCGGAACATGTCCCTCAAAGCGAGGTATAACTGGGAATGTGCAGTTCTATGAACCGAAACAGGTTGTCTGAATATAAGGAATTGCGAGTTCTTGAAACAAAGCGTCATGCCTACTTTGCTTTTAAATGTTAACATCTAACACAGAAGTTAATAATAATTAATTAAAATAAACACGCACGTTGCATAACATCCATTGCCACATATTTTCTCTGAAATAATATTTTTCTGAAACAACCTTATTATTTTTAATTCAATGCTATTTTTTTACAAATTTTAATAAACAAAATTTTCTCACACACAGCATGTAATTACTTTTATGATTAATCAACTTTGTATTTATGTTTGTGTTTGTCATTTTTAAAAAAAAATTTCTGCCAGATTTTCGAACTGTTTTTACATATTTGTCAAGACTCCTTCGACGGATTTCAGGTTCGTAGCAAGGCCTCTGTCTACACAGGACAACAACAGCGATCCACAGCGCTGTCACTGACATTCAACAGAACATTCTCTTGACTACAGATTCATTTGTTTCTACGATATTTTGCCATGGAACACTCCCGAAAACAAAATTTAATGATATCAGCTCAGACGTTCGTGAGACCGTCATATTGTATTAATGATGGTAAAACTCGCAAAGGTGGAAAAACAATAAACCACAAGTTTTTCACGCTAATTTTCGTTTAAATGTCTTTAAAGATTCGAAAGTTCGATTATGTCCTGTGGTTCCTTGATTCATGACGTTTACAAACCCCTGATAGACCGATTTCGATTAAAATTAGCATAGGAAATTTGCGTTAAATATTATTGCGTGAGTCTAATTTTTGGTTTTTATAGTTCCAATAAAATTACTATTTTTTTATTTTATTTTCTCAAGAAATATTCGTAACCTTCTATCAGATATGGAATTTTTTTTGGAATTTTTCCCGATGTAGTGATTCATTAACGAAATACACAGACAAATAATTAATGAGTTTATGCAGGCCAGTAGGCGTAAGTCCCTGACATTGGTTTGTGTCTGCAATAAACGAAAGTAATTCAGTTTATATTAAGTAGAAAAGTATGTATTTATAAAACGTTCGTATTTTAAACTGCATATTTATCCCTTGTTCCCTTCCAAGGCATCAAAATAAGTAGAAACTACAGATTTAAGTAAAATTTAAAAGTATCAGAATTTATGTCAGTCCATTTGGAAAAATGTTCACTCGTTTAAACCGAACTTTAGGAAGGATTCAATTTCCTTTCATCGTTATAACAGATCCTCGATGTTAAGAAATTTTACTAAAAATATTTAAAGCAGATATTTAAAAAAATTTGATTTTTTTAAAAATAAATATAAATATAAATAAATAGAATAACTGATGTAATACATGCAATTCAATGTGTAAGATGATGAAGATAGATAAAATAAGAGCTGATAAGGACGCGTTATACGGGCGGTTTTAATTCACAAAGATGTGTAATATGATATTTCGTGTGTAATATTTATTATTTTGGCTCAGCTGATTTTAAGAAGTCTCTGAAGAAAAACTAGACAGTCTCTGCCTTCTCAGTGAAACTCCACTTTCTTACGTAGCGTTTACGACTGATGGAAACAACGGAAACACGAAATAACGATAGGTTTTTCGAGAATTTTTGCTAACGCTTCAGGAATACTTTTATTGACAGGAAGTTGGAAGTTACTTTTCGTTTATCGGAGGTTGTCTGACGAGAAGTATCCTGTTTTGGAAACATTAACAAAACTAGATAGCGTTTATAAGAAATATTTATGCACAACCACGGTTTCTTAAGAGCAGGGATCATAAAGGAGCCTAATCGCGCTACATGTATACGTCCTTCCAACCGGGGCTAACACCACTGGCGCCAATTTACAATACCGGCTGCTTCAGACAGTATTGAGCCTATCCCTTTAACAGCTTGTCAACACAAAACTATTCTTATTGTACGTAAGGAATTAAGTTACTGCCACTCGGCTGGGACCTCCCTTATTACCATTTAATAGACTGGTAACATACCATTCCTATGAAAGGCAGATGCTGCTCTCTGGGAGGTAAGAGACCGCTGTTTTCACACGAGCGACCAAAAACCGCTGTAAGATTTAAGATTATTTCACGTAAATACATTGACGATATACATGTCTGTTATTAGGGTTCGACGAATTAATTATTTATTAGCCCCAATACCTAACCTTCGAACGTGTGACGATGCTCAGATTTTTGACGTGACGTTAAAAAAAAAACGAATTGACAAAAGTAATGAAATAAGGTAGTATATTTGCGTCATATTGTGAATTAAGTTAATATAATGAAATGTTGATTTGAGTTTTAAAATGAATAAATGTGTTTCCGACTCCTACGTAAATATATAAATATTTAAAAAATACCAGCAAAGACAACTATAATTTCGCCTGATGTTTTGTATGGGTGTGAAAAGTTTCATCTTACATTACGTAAAGAACTCAGAATGGTGAGGACGTGTGGCTATTAGAATAATAAAATCTGTGGGGAGGGGGTGACGTGAACAAATAAGGGACATGAGAAATGCTTGCAGAATTTAGACTGAAAAACTCGAAAATATAGACATGATGTAACAATTATGTTTTGAGGATGGTGCCTGAGTAAGAACGTGGGTCAAAGGCGATCTGCTGTAGATATGATACCAAATTCGAGTCCTATAAAATGTGAGTTTTTTTTAACTAACTGAGCTACCATCATCTTGTGTTTTCAGTGGAGCCGGTGGCGACTGATTATCTGCGCCATTCCGTATCTTAAAAAGCACAAGATCTGATCGAACATCTCGTTCACTTAGGCCTCGTGACAGAAAATGACTCAGACTGTGAAACTGGTGACGACGGGCTGGACGAACCGAGTTCGATTCTCGACAGAACCACATTCAAAATGTTTATAAGGCTCGACAAGTGTCTTATTCAGTGGGTACCTTCGTGGAGTGACACCCCCGGAATGTAACGCTAGATATTTATCTCCGCACTTTGAAGGTTGCCCTAGATTTACCCTGACATTACGAAATACATATTTACCTTGAAACACTGGGATGAAAGACTAGTAACTGAAGTTTTAAAAGGAATTTCCCCCCCCCCCCCCCACAAAGGATACTAGTTGCTCATTTTGACCACCATATTTCGTAGCTGGAATGAAGTCTACTTCAAGTTCAGATTTCTGATACTCAGAGAAATCAAATTAAAAATACCAGCACCCAAATAAATTACGGGAATTATTTCCACAATTATAATTTTGATAATAATTTAGAAATGAGATCCGTGATGAAATTAAGAGTACATTCAATTCGGAAAATGAATGCTGTCGTTCAGTCAAGAATTTTTCATCTTACAATGTACTACATAAACGTCGTGATTTACCCTTTGTTTTGTTTGGGTGTCAAACTTGGTCTTTCTTCCTATCGGAAAATCATTGTGGAGGTCTGAGGTCTAGCTCTGAGTGTATGTAAACCCTAGAATTACGACTTAAAGAGGATGAAGAAAATTATGTTACGAGTGGCTTATCACTCTTTCACGTAATATTGTTAAAGAGTGTTTTTATCAACGAGGATAAGACACACGGGGTGTGTAGTAACGGAGAAAAGAAAATCCGATACAAAATTTTGATATATAAATCCAAAGAGAATAGGTGATATAGAGGGACCTAGAGAACCTGTAGCTTTTGTGAGACGATACTGAACACTTCGGGTTCCTTTATTTTACGATTCTCAGTGTAAACAGCGATCATTTCTTTAAACAGCCTTAATATATTGAACACTGTAAAGATAAATGTTGAAGTGTGGTTTCTTTGCTGAACAAAACGAATTATTAAACATTATTGTTAAGGATTTTTGAAGAAATAGTCCCTGTTTATACTGAGAATCATACGAAACCAACCTAACCTAAATGACATACGCGGACGTGCATTAATTTTTAAAACATTTGGGACGTACGATTACCACGATTACGATTGAAAAATAATCAAAGATGGTCCCGCGCCATGAGGTTAGGTGTGTAACTTATACATTAAATTATGTAACCATGAGCGGATACGACATCGATAATTATTTTTGTGTATAATTTAAGTTTAAATTTTAAACTGTGAGACCTCATACGCATACGCTGGTTCAAAACGTTTACATTTAAATGCGAGATGTTTATTTGTGTTAAGAAATAATTGAGAGTATTTACGATGGTTAGGAACAGTGTTCAGTTGTTATGTTGGTCAAAGTTACATTCCTTCTAAACAACTTCTTCAGGTAGGGTCAGACACTTACTGAAACCGCTAAGAAGTCATGGTCTCACACGTGAGTGTGAAGAACTTTGGAATATGTAATAAATAACTTTAAAGATTTCTGGGCACCTGGTTCACGTAGTATTGTTGATAACCTCACTTGGGTGGCACGGCAAAGTGTAGACCCAGCAGGTGAGGGCTGTTCAGGTAGGACGGATCGCGCCTCTGCTCGCTCTATGACGAATCTCTTCAACTGAACCGAAGAACTTGCCAAGAGACTCACAAAAAAACATCATCTGACAGCTACTTCACAGACGACTTTCTTTATCCTGTTAAAGGCAAATGAATTGTTGTATCCTCCTACTTATTTTTGAAGTTCTAACCGAAATCTTTCTCATAAACTGTGTTTGAGCTGGGGATATAAGCTTAAACGTCTCGAGAAATTAGTAACTATTTGAATGATTTTAAGTAATTTTAATAGGAAATGACAGATAAGTACAAGGTTAATAAATTTTATTAAATTTGTTTTATTGATTACATATCCTATTGAAAATTACTTGACAAGTTCGAGTAGACTATCGTTAAACTACTTTGAAACAAGACACGTTCAATGACTTTTGCTTGAAGCCGAAAATGTTTTCATTAATTGTCGATAGCAACAAGTCATTTGGGAACAAGTAGAAATGTTTGATGCTTAACTGTCAGTTGCCTCACAATATTTATCCAGCACAAAAACTTATCACAACGTCTACATTATAAGATATACAGAAATATGATATAATTAGATGATTTCTGTCTTCTGGGTTGTTGCGCGTGTAGTCTGGTAGATGTTAACCAATGTTTCAGAATTCATCGCCCTGATGACGGAGGCAGTATGACCTCTGAAACGTTGGTAAACATCGACCAGACTACACAGCGCAACAACCCAGAAGACAGAAATCTTCATACTCATCGCCCTGATGATGGAGGCCGTATGACCTCTGAAACGTTGGTAAACATCGACCAGACTACACAGCGCAACAACCCAGAAGACAGAAATCTTCATACTCATCGCCCTGATGATGGAGGCCGTATGACCTCTGAAACGTTGGTAAACATCGACCAGACTACACAGCGCAACAACCCAGAAGACAGAAATCTTCATACTCATCGCCCTGATGATGGAGGCCGTATGACCTCTGAAACGTTGGTAAACATCGACCAGACTACACAGCGCAACAACCCAGAAGACAGAAATCTTCATACTCATCGCCCTGATGATGGAGGCCGTATGACCTCTGAAACGTTGGTAAACATCGACCAGACTACACAGCGCAACAACCCAGAAGACAGAAATCTTCATACTCATCGCCCTGATGATGGAGGCCGTATGACCTCTGAAACGTTGGTAAACATCGACCAGACTACACAGCGCAACAACCCAGAAGACAGAAATCTTCATACTCATCGCCCTGATGATGGAGGCCGTATGACCTCTGAAACGTTGGTAAACATCGACCAGACTACACAGCGCAACAACCCAGAAGACAGAAATCTTCATACTCATCGCTGTGAGAACCTCAAGTCTTACATGATATAATTAAATTCTCGGGGCTAATTCTCTTAATTTAAGGAAGCTATTTTAATTACAAAATTTTAAATCACATTTGTCAAGAACCTAGATACAATATGAACATAAATTCCTCTTTGAGAGAGATAAAATAATGTTTATATTTTCGTTCAGAAAATTATACAGAATGTGTTCAAGACCGCTTAGACGCTTCTAAAGAAAACTGAACACAGCGCCTCACGTTACTAAGATTTTACTTCAATCAACTGAAGACTTAACGGTGCATCGTTAAGACAATGTTTGCATGTAAGCATTTTTCCTACGCGTTAAGATCCACTTAACTGGTTAGCACTCCTGCTTTGTAGTGCGAGGTACTGAGCAAACACCTAGGCTGGGAGACGACCTATCTTGGCTAGAGGTCTCTCGCCGTCGTTTCTGTTCGAGACCTTTACGAAAATATCGGAATGTAACCTTGAACTGGGCAGTGATCACCCCCTTTCATATCCTTCCAATTCATTATAAATTAAGAACCCTGCAATTCGATACAATATGTAGAGTCCAGGCTACTGACAGCGTTGTTAAATAAACAACAAATGAACAAAACATCAATGGTTGTTGAGAATATCAAAATTTAAATTACCAAACTCTATGTCCCAGGGCATTTGAAACAATCGTAACCAATTAAATATGATTAATAAATGCAGAGCGGAATGAACGTGTTGTTACTGACAACAGCAAACAGAAACCAACACTGAAATTAAATTTCGTGTTATTGGCTGTGTCCTTATGGTTATAGGTGTTCATTAAATTTCATTTTCAGGTATTTCTTATGTATCTAAGGGTGCAATTTTCTGGAAATACCATTTTTACGCTTTAAAACGAAAATAATCGCCCAATAAGTAACAAATGTTTAAAACATGCTACAGTTCTATTCCTATGGTTTGCTCTTAGACCCGAAAGCTATGATTATTTTGTCCCCAGTGTTATTAGGAATAACCATTAGAGAACAATGTGTTATAACGCAAAACATTCATTGGTTGGCCTCTGGAGGTGCAGCTAGTTTCAGACTCACACGAGGCTGGTTCACAACACGAAAACAGACCGCAATACGTCTTCGAGAGGTACGCCATTCAAGTAATGCTTTTGCACATTTAAACCAAGCTTCTTAAAACATCGACCAGACTACAGTCACATTCGTCTGTAGACCGTTTTTATACAGTTTTAAAACTTGGGACCATAAAAATATGTAGACAAAAGTAATTCAGATAACAACTCGATTAGTAGTGGTATGGTCGCTCATCTAGTCCTGAAATTTAAAGAATTAAAGGGATTCGAACCATTGGCACTGTGTTAAAATAAGTAAGGTGTCACTGAAGAGACTGAAGCTGTTATTTCCTTAACACGAAAGACCAGGTTTTACACCCACACAAAGCATCAGTATCATAAATAACTTTTGAGGTTTTGGCTACACAAATGCATTATTTTACTTTCAGATTTTACATGGAGTCACAAAAAGAATAACAATTTTAATAAATGGCGATTAGAAGAGGATTTTAAGGGAGGCTGTCCTAGAAATATTCCATTACATTAATGTTTTCGCCTTCAGTTGCTGAAGATATCTCATAATTGCAATACAGCTTTGCCACTCATCAACTGGCTCCATAAAACAGTGTTCCCTGCTCCCCCCAAATGAGACCCTTAATTTGCCCCTGAGCTCACGCATTTGGCAAGATCCCATGTGGGTACTACATACGGAAATCGTTCAAGAAATTCGACAGACCGGGAAACAACTGATCGTAAAATATAATTCATTGACCAAAAAGGTTTTGGAGGAAGATGACACTCATTGTGGCATCAGTCAGAATACCTAGTCTAGAGTAGTTTAAAAAATGTCTTGGCAACATATTTTACACCTTAACTGTGCCTAATTAAGTATGGGAGAAAATGTTCCTTCAGACACAAGAATCGCACTGTCGCTTGTCCTTGGTTCGAACCTCTGATGGTGCGGCAATCTTTACTCTAAGTTCTCTCGGCACAAACGATATACGCCGTTGCACTATACCACCCGCAATATGTCACAGTCTTACCTCGAGCTACAGCATAACCAGTCCTCAGCAGTGTTACCAATCACTCAGCGAAGATATTTCGGTATTTCCCTTGCGTTCTGAATCTCCTTCGTAAATAAATAAATACAATGCCGCATAATAAACCAGCTTCGAAAAGAGTGGAGTTTCTTTAGAACCCTGTGATACACTTAGTCAATAAATTTCTCGCCTTATATGGAACCCGATGGTTCATTATCGTATTCAAAAAAGCCCGCCACCGGTCCCCGTCCCCAGCCAGATGAGGCCAGACAAGAACTCTGCGTGTTTGTGTTTTTTGTTGTTGTGTGTATCTTGAAAAAGTTTGTATAGGCCTAAATGTATACCATATTTTTCCCGAAAATATAACGTCGCTTTGATGATAATTACATTTTAGTCACCTAAGTTGAAAAGAATTTCTAGACAGTCATTTAAAAATCTGCTTGAAAATGTCGAACTTAGAAACGATATCAGATTTAGTCAGTGCTAAATAGCCTGTAAAAAATATAAACTAATTTAGGTGAGAATATCCTGAAATAGGCGAGAAATTGTGTTTCGAGAGCCATCTATGCTCTCATCGAATAGGCGAGAAATTGTGTTTCGAGATCCATCTATGCTCTCATCCTCAGGGCTGCTGCGTAACAAATCTGGTTGTTTGTAGCGCCAGTTCCCATCGGCGAGCAGCAACCCTGAGGATGAGAGCAGAGAAACTTCAGTCGCCGCGAAAAATTCACTTTATACATCAGAAAATGATAACTTCAAAACAGGAAACGGAACTCAGCCTTAAACTTGATGAAGACATTTGATAAAAAACTGGGAATAACAAATTCTAATTCAATGAACAGTTATAAAAATAAATAGCTAAAGCATTTGGAAAATAATGACTGAAAAACCACTCCCGAAACTGCTCCATTATGAATCGAAGACCAAAAGTCTTGAGGGATAGCCGACAAAATCATTAACATTTCGAATGAATATTTATTAGAATAACTCAAAAACTTTAATCGCGTTGATCAAGGCACCTAATTCTTATTTAAATGTTGAGGTGTCTTCAGGTGACAGCCGACGCTGGCGAGATCTTCAAAGACCTCGTGTCTCACGTGACTCGTTTTCACAAAATTAAAGACACTGTTAGACACCCACAAATAGAATTTTGCGAAAAATCAAAAGTAATTTACCGACAGTAAAATTTAAAAATCCATACATCATATTTATTCTTTATTCGCCAATGTAGCAGGCGTCGGTTGGCGGAGACCCCGTAACACTCTGATCCACTGGCATTCACAACTGAATAGGGGGCAAAGTCAGACGGAGAATTCTGCTCAGCATACGTGTCACTGTGAACCGACCTTGCGACAAAGCTGCCGACAGTCAGTTATCTCGCAGAACTTACAAATTGCAGGTCGAAAGAAAGGTGATCTCAGATGTGGGTGGGCTGCACCTCACGGCACACAATAGTTGCCCATTTTGGGGTCCTCCAATTACCCTTCACATCTTTCCAGCACTGCATTGTGTTTATAGCATGGACAAGACAGTTCCCATACGAGGTAAACAGTAGTATACCGACCAATCAAAAGTTTCGCTTTAGCGGTCTGGAATTTTCCCTTCGTATTTGTGAGGGGACGCAGTTTTAGGCGGGGGGCATTATCACGCAAGAATTTTGGTAAAAAATGTCTTTATTTAAAATCACAGACATTATGCGATGTATCTCTTCATCTGTCTTAATCAAACGCCCTGATCCTCGTTAGGCAAATTCATCCTTTACCGACAAGTTAACAAAGGCTAACGAAGCCTTTATAACATTTCCACTTGGTAACTGGGAAATTCTCCGTCGAATAGATTTAAACGTAGATCTGCAAACATTAAACATTAAACTTAACCTCACATATTTTCTATCAAGTACATCGTAACAAATATTCGCACTAATATTCAAATGGTTAATTATATTTGCGATATTATAGCTTAATAAATGGTAGTGCTGTCATAGACAGAATCAGACCTGTACTGTTATAATCTAAACCAGGACTTCCCAAAAAGCAACCTAAATCCCTAGGAGACATGAATTTTTCAGGAGATGGGGGCTAATGGTTTAATTAAAATTAATATAAATAGATAAGATGAAAGCTACATTGAAATATATAAATAACATACAACTTAATGTAGAAAGTGCTTTAAATATCGTTTAAGATTTCATTGTTCTTTTAAATTGTTAAATCACATTTTAATTCATTGCTACAGGTTTGGGGACCTCAAACAAAAATAATTTGAGGACCATACAGTTACAGAATATTAATCATTCTAGTGCCCAATTGAAGTTATAAAAGTATATGCTTTATTTCATAATTTAATTGTAAATTTCATTGATTAAATCCGACAAAGGCTTTGAGTCTAAGGGGTTACAGAGAAAATTTCTGAACTGTGTATGGACTTTAATCAAGAGGACGTGTGAGTCGAAAACTTTTTACCAAGCACCAAAGATATTTTCGTTCATGAAACAGCATCGAAGCGGAAATGTCCATAGTAACATGAAGACGGTTACGCCAAGGCCAGTGAAATGTTCTAGAATCTTACAACCTAGCATCGCAACTTCTGAAGAGTTCACTTTAGCGTCTATTGGTTCAATTAAACATCTCTCTTGTGTGATCCGCTTGTAAGCAAGCCAGCCACTCAGAGAAGCTCGTGATATGGACCCAGAGTTCATCACGGGCAAGTTTCCTGGGAAGAGACGGTTCCCACACAAGATGATATTCTAATAACTGGCCTGCTGACAAGTCAATGAATGAAAGTGCTTGTAGCCCCTCCCACTACGTTGTCTCTTGCCTTGCAGGTACTTTGAGAAATGCAATGAAGTGGTTCCCTTTGTCGGCCGAAAGACATGGGGCCGTCTTAACACCCCATTAACAGCGGGTAGCTCTGGAGGTGACATGGGTAGGTTATGCGCCCACCTACATTTTCACTCCCAGCCTCCGCCACGGGTGCTGAGGGGAGGGTTCTGGGATAGGAGAGCCAGGTGGTCTCTGTAGGTGAGGAGAATGTGCCGACAAGTCTGGACTCGGCTGCGACCTAGAGCGAGATTTTGCAAGATGCTTCTTTGCTGATCTGAAGAAAGTTCAATTTCGTGGTTTTCCCTGGCACATAACTAAGCATCATGCCGTGCAGGCGTATGGGGGGAGGCGTGGTATTACTCCACGCATTCGCAGTGCAGACAATAGATAGAATTAGGTACTTAGCTTCAAGCCCCGGAAGCTTTAAATCTGGCCGTTACGATATCAAGAAAAATCCTGTCCTGCCTAGAATCGAACCAAGCCCAGTAAACCCTGATTATGGAGGCAGCAAGTACATCTGAGACGCCACTAAACGTCTACCAAACTACACAACATTCCATAAAACAGCCATATTTAAAAAATTATCTCTTGGTAATAATCAAACTCTTGGAATATGTATTTTCGAACAAAAGGACGTCTTTAATAAAGCCTTTAAAACATCTGTTTAATTCTTAAAGACTGGATGATTGACTGGAATTAAATTCAGCTTTTAAGAACGAAAGCTTGTCACATCTCGCACGTGTTTGGTTCTTGTCATTAGCTACGCAGCAGATGACGGACACTGACAGTTACATGCAATGAACACTGCGTACGGTCTCAGATAAGAACCACAAGACGAGAGGAGATTATGTCTGCCTTTCGTAAGCGCAGATACGAGGGTCACATTAAGATTAATCTTGACTGAATAAATATGGCTCACGATTCAGGCCGGGGGTCGGTCCTATTAAACACGGTAATGGAATTCTGGGTTCCACAAAAGGTAGGGTTTTCATTGACGAGCTGAGCGACTATTAGCTTCTCAAAATGACTGTGTTCATAAGCAGCTGTCGTCGCTTTACAGAATTTCTGTGAGGAAAACCGCGTGGGGTCAGTCCGGACGGCTTGTCAAAGGACCGAGAATGGAACCCACACCTCTTGAGAGAACATGACGGAGTGTGAGTCACTACATCGCGTGCTCCCCTGCATAATTAGAGATACTGATGGCGTCATTAAGCAAGAATAAATAAACAGACAATCTTCGCCCGTGAGTATTTGCCTTCTTCGCGATTTACGACGTAAATAATAAATTTCTTCAAATGCGTCACCTACAGCCATCTTGCCAATGAAAAATATATGTCCTATACAGTTGACGAAGTGTCATTTGATGAAGCTAGAACACACTTAGCCCGGGTTTGACAGTCACCGGAGTAAGAGAAGATGCCAGAAGATCAATTAGCAAAAGTTGTCTTGCTTCGTGGGGGTGACGACACTTGAAGTATTTAAGATGACGGATGATGAAGCGTCAGTTTCATCTCCTTCGCTGACATTTGTCGTCTTCTTTCAATGGCTACTGCTCAGCTGTTTTTACTGATCTCACACCCTCAGAGGGCTAATAGCAGCAGAAACTATCGAGAGGCAGACGACGAGTGGCTACAAAATCAGGCGCACGGCGGAAATTGAAATAAATCAGAATTCTCCCGTTCCATTTTTGTTTACACCTTAAGTGCATATGCACTTAGAACAGAGTCCATTTCACAGGGATGAAGTTGAGTGGCGCCTCAGGGCTCGCGTTCGCAGATGGTTTGGCGGAAAAAGCACATTTCACTCCTGAAACGTCCATTGCGGGCAACGAGAGAACGAGAGAGGAAGAAAGGAAGGGAAATTCTAGAGTCAAAGAAAGAATATGCATACCCGTCATTCCACGGAGCTTAACAAAAGGACGCCCTTGATAAAGCCTCTCCTATCTACCTTACATCTGAAGACAGAAGGCAATACAAATCCTCCTGTAATCCTGTCATAAAATTTTGAAAATTCTCTGAGGAATACAACAGAAGTTGGCTGGGTTGAGTGATCGGCCTGATGATGGTGGCAAGAATGTCCTCTGAAACGTCACTAAAATGACGAAGAACGTGGTGATATAATGAACAGAAAATTGTTATAAACTAATATTACGCTTTACTAACAGGTAATGTGAAACTTTAGAATTCAGACCTCATTTAAATATTAATAAATAATTTTACTCATGCAAAATTTGCGTTGAATTATTGAAGGCATTTTAATGTAGACCCGTGTGTTCAAAATTGTATATATCACCACCTCCATTAATTTGGCGTGTGCTTGAAGGAAAATCAAATTATAGGAATGAAATTCACGTACGGGATCAGTGATTTTGTGATATTCTGCGTCATTCATGAAGGAAACTGACGTCTGAGCTTTGGAACCGGTGACCTCTGACACTAAACTACGAACCTGAGGGACTATCCTAATCTTAGGGATGTTAGTGGGTCACTCAACATTTAGACGACGTCCACGAAACAGCGCATTATTATTCTTGAAGTCCTAATTGTAAAGAGCTAAGTGTCGCGTATTTTCGACTCGCGTGGGTGTGAACATGATCTTTAGCAAGACTGGGAAGTCGCCGGATGACACTTGGCCAACTGTTGGCCATTTGTTAGCAGGTCGAGGCAGTCTAGACGCCCCCCCCCCCCC
>NW_019059750.1:377857-399293 GCF_000696155.1 Zootermopsis nevadensis
TTTGGTGATGAACCTTCGGGTTCTGTAAGCCATCTGTTTGGTTGGGTCCACTATTTGGGAAGCCTGAGGGGAAGAGACCTCTGGGGAGACCTAGACGTAGATGGGAGGATAATCTCAGGCGGGATCTATGGGAGATAGGAGTTGAAGGAGACTGGATTTTGTTGGCCCAGGACAGGGTCCGGTGGAGGGCTTTGGTTAATTCGGTGATGAATCTTCGTGTTCGCTAAGCCATCTGGTTGGTTGGGTCCACTATTTGGGAAGCCTGAGGGGAAGAGACCGCTGGGGAGACCTATACGTAGATGGGAGGATAATCTCAGGCGGGAGATAGGAGTTGAAGGAGACTTTGTTGGCCCAGGACAGGGCTTTGGTTAATTCGGTGATGAACCTTCGGGTTCGGTAAGCCATCTACTTAGTTAGACTCTATGGCACTTCAGCTCACACGGAGCAGCAGTCCCCCTGTAATTATACAACCAGGTGAGCCTTGATCTTCATCTCGTGACCCGGCCACTGTAAAGTGAAGGACGTCATGACGAGAACTCCTTATTAGCAATTAGCATTTCACCTAAAAAAAAGACCGAGTCTTTTAATTGGCTTTAGCCTCCTGACACCTTAGGAGCTGAACTTTGTACACAAGTCTCCGATTATAATCGGAGACTTTTACTTCAGCTCTGCCCTGTAGTGGGTGATGTATTGTTTTAAAAGCTTTGCCAGCTGATCTGCTACGTAGTTCAACGTTCCTAAGAAAATAAGAGAATACCTTGAAATACAAGGACTTTCTCATTGAAATACAGACAAACCTTGTCCCTAAGGTACACAGTGCAGCAGCTATTTTCGAAATACATTTTGTTTTTAACACGTACTAAATGTATTATATAATTTTATTGTTAGAGATGATCTATATATTTTACGACAGCGTCTTTCGAATGATGTATGAAGATCCCAAAATGGCAGTTTTCCCTGATGTCGTGTTCCCCTGGAATGTTGGCCAAATATTTTCTGAGTGACTTGGAGACAATTCCAGTTGCTCCTATAATTATTTGAGATTAGTTGTACGCTCACTTTCCAATATTATTATTATCATGATTATTATTAGTCCTTAAAGTTAAGATTTTCCGATGGCTTACCGCCTTTCTGGTGAGCCAGAGATAGCAATTTGTAGCTTACTCAATTCATAGAAGTTGCGAATTAAGCTACAAGGCCAACTTGAATTTGAATGCCAAGGCCGACGATTTCAACTCGCGTTACACCAACATATAACCCGTAGGTCTAGTTGCAGGTGCCAGAACCACTGTTCTATTTATGTTATGCTTTCTGGTTTATGTTTACCAACAAACGGCGGGTCTTTAGATTTTATTCTAACTGCTGACACGAAGTTTTTGCACATGAATTTGCAAGCAACAGTCACATAAAAAGATAAAAATCTATTAAGCACAGCAATTATAATTGTAACGAAAGTCAGCTGATTCTCGGGGTCAGCCATTAGGAGGTGTTCACTCACCGCGATTAAGAAGACACACCTGTGACATTGTTCACATGCTGACGTCAGCTAATTCCGAGGTGCGAGATGAGAAGGGGGTGTGGCCAGCAGACACAGCCTGTCCAAGGAGCATCCAATGGCAGGTGTATCTGTGGCCCTTTCGAAACAGGAATTTCAGCTATGCCAAAAGGTTTTCGTGCAATTAGCTGTCGGATATATTTGCGTGTCATCTGTCTGCGCCCCGAACATCGGTTCCTCGTCAGCGCGAATGAATATTAATCGACAAAAAGCAATGGACGGAGCTGAAAGTCTACTCTACGATCAGACTTTTCTAAAGCTCACAGCAGTTCAATTGATCAAGAATTTTCCCCATATTTTAAGGAAACAAAAGATTCAAGATGGCTGTCCTTTGCATTATTTCGCCTTGTAGCCTGGTAGAAATTTACCGACGTTTCAGAGATAGTTGCTGCCCTAATTATCACTCCTATTAGGCTACAAGGTTCAATGACCCAGAAGAAAACCATCTTGATTCTTGTGGGAATCTAAAATCTCAACCACAAAGTTCACTAGTCAACGTTCACTTTGAGCAGATTCTGAAGACGGAAGCGATTTTTTACTCCGAAACATTGACATTCACTTACAAGGCTACATGATTACAACCAAAAAGAGAAGAAGTATTATGTTTAATGTGAGGTTCAAACGATTTGCAACCCTATAAATGCAAAATAAATTTTTGCTCACCGAAGACTGACGAATCCACGGTCTTGATAAAATATTTGCGGTAGGGAAGATGGTTTTATAAATTCTGATTAGAACCGTTATTACTTGACTTTTGTAGCTCTAATTGAATTCAGCGTGGATCTACATAAGTCTTAGCAAAGCTCATAGTAATTTCTGGGCAACTGGAATCTGATTCGAAGTAGACCTGTAATCAAAGTTTTCATTAAACCTTTCCTCGCGACGAAGGACAGGGTGGTAGCTTTACAAATGAACATTTGATTTACCTACATGTAAGCCACAATACATTAACTGAGTAACTTAAAAGACCCACTCTCGGGTTTTCTAACGTGAGATTTAGTCGGAGCCGAATTTATATTTTGAACAAGTGAAAAGTCCAGAAAACATCCCACTCGTACAGACAGACACACACACTAAAGTATTTTATTTTAGGTTAACGTAAAGAATTTCATGATATCTAATATAAGCCTACTTAATCTTTGCGACTCATTATTTTAGCTTACTTTGCGTAGTTACTCATAATTGTTTTGTTAACATATTGGAGTGAATGTAGAAGAGAAGAATGTTTGTACAGCGTAATAAACGCCTCATCCTGTAATTAAGTAGGCTCAAAAAGTTGTAAAATGCCTATCTCAGATCTGATGTACGTCTAAACGGAAGAATAAACTTGATGAGGTAAAACCAAAAGTTGAGGTCAGATGCGTAGTCTATTGTGTAGGGTCTATTAAGAGTCTTAAATGTAGTCTGTTTAAGAGTTATGAGCCATACGAACTCGATGTGAATTACAATTTATTAATGAGTTACATAAAATAACACGTTAATGGTTCATATGTCGGCGCTGCGTTCGTGGAACTACCGATAACAACCTTGTACTACTCTCTATTGATGAGCTGTTTAACATCGATTATTCAGACATTGCCTTGTTAAATTGTCCGTCTAACTCAAGTTTGCGTCTTAGCATATACACGAATTGGCTACATTTTCTTTGATAAATTAACTACATTATGGTCATATCCAGGAGCACATAGCGTGTGTAACATATGAGGGAAGGAAAGTCTTGAGAACTGCAGCCATGAATAAATGGGTTACTTATTCACGGAGGTTCCAACTGGCGTGCATGGGTGTCCATAACAGATCTACCTGTCTGAGAGCAGTCTGTTACAACTTAATCTACGCCTAGTTCTGACTAATATGTTTTTGCCTCAGACGTGACCAGAATGTCAATGGAGGATCATGAATCAAGCTACCCACGCGATTTTGCGCACGTCGAAAGAGGATATTGTTTCGACATTACTGCTAACTAAATACATAACGATTAATTACCACCGATTGTCTAGCGTGAGGAATTTTATCAGATGTGACTCCAGGTCCTCGAGGCGACGGACGAAGAGTCCACCAGACTACAAGATTCGATTCCAGGCTGGGCACATGTTTCGCTATTTCACCACTGTGTGTCTCTGGGTGGATAATCACAGAAGCTTGTAAATGCAATCTACGTCATTGAATGGAATCAGATTTACGCAAAGTGTCACTCTGTTATCCTAACATTCATTTTAATATTATACTACAATCTTCTGTAGCATTATCTGGTTGTTTCATTCGTTGAAGTTGCCAGACTAAAAATTTTGTGTGCACTGTTTATTTCATCTAAGATACGAGGCTTACACGATCATTTTCATGTATCTTGATTAATAACCGTTGTATTATTAAGTGCAAAGAGAATGAATTTTGTTAGAGTAATTGCAGATTCACCTAAGAACAATATTGAGTCATTAAATCGGAAATATTAACTACAAAAATTAACGAGTAATGTCAGTTCTTTTATGATGTTAGACGTCCATTTTCGTTTTTCATTTATGTAGTTTATTTAACGATGTTTTTTAAGTAGCTTACACTACGTATCGTCGATCCATTATCGTGTTAAAAGAATTTATACCCTGATAAATCAGGTCGGATTAAACAAATTTCTGTGTCCCATGCCAAGAGTAACGCAGACTCACTCAGGTACCTGGAAAAAGTCTCCTTCGGGACCTAAAGATTCAGATATCTTTCCTAACACACGAAGAGGTCACGTGGTTAAGCATTCTGGAAGTGTTTCGCCTTGGGAACGGTTAGCATGACTCAGTTTTTCGTGGTTTTCCTCAGTCGCCAGAACAACGACACGACAGAATGACGCATTAGGCCACGACGGCTTCATTTCACATAATTTCCAATTTAATACTCGTTAATTAATCATTCTGGGGGGTTAAACGAGCTTATACGCAGGTGCGTTGATGCGAACGCCGAGTTCTTGTCCGGGGTACGAAGGCGCGTACTGTCGGACGAGGCGAGTCGGGTCGGGGGCGCAGGTTCTGTCCTGTCGCTCCGGTTCTCACCTGGAAGGGTCCACGTGTTTTGCGACTGTTCGAGCCTGCGCGCGCAGCCCCCTCGAAAATGCGCACACCTTGGTGGGGCCGTCCGCCTGGTCAGGTGACCAAGCGGGGATCCTCCCGTTGGTGGGCTCGTCCTCCGTGACAACTCCCCCTATCTCAGAGGAATCCCACTTGTGTCTCTCTGTCTCTGTCTCGCAGCCTCTCTCCCCCCGGCTCGTCCTTCGCCCCCCCTCCTCTGGAGCCACATCGGACACATCCTCAACCGGACCGAGAGGCAAACCAGTAGTGGGAATGTCGGAGGATAACGTCGCTGTCTCGTGGATTTGGTTTCAGGGGGGCTCTTCGTCTCATCGACAGAACCGAAGTACGTGTTCACGAAGAATCAGGGGGTTAAGCCAAATATAATTCCTAGTACCAATATAAAATTACGTATCGGTAGTTTTCGGGTAGATTCGGCTGATTTCGTGGGGGAGGAAATTTATTTAGTATCTTTCTACCCCCCCGCCACCCCTCGGCCCCTCGCCCTGCAGGACCTCCGGAGTGCATGTCCTCGGCTGTTAAACATTTTTTCTGCGATGCCTGTCGTCGGTCGCTGAGGAGCGGGCGAAGTCGTGTTACTCGAGTGGAACCGTTTGTCTGTGTGGTGCCTGCCGTCTCCATGTGACGGATGACCCGAGACTGACAATGAAGTGGTCCAGTGCACCTCTTGTGCTCGTGACCCTTGTGATGTCTCTCGTCACCCTCGCCGAAGAGGTGACTAGCAAGAACAAGGCAGGACGTGGACGGGGCAGCAAGTGGTGGTAGGTTCATAACTCTTTGTCCAGTGGCGGATCTCGACTCTCCTTTGTTCAACCTCTGATTTGAATTCATTGTTTAAGGTTCACTGATTTCCGCCACTGGTCTTTCACGTTTACTATTCAAATCTGTGATTTATTTTATAAGACAAACGATAGAATTACACTTTTTAATTTTTAATTTATCAGAATTTGGTTTTTTTTTTAAAGACGCATTTCTCCAATAGAAATTACTGACACCTGTTAACACTCTAAAGCTTAATTCTTAAGTTATATTCAGTCTTGCAACTTTGCAGTAATTAGTTTACCAAGTGATGATTATTCTCATCAAGACAGATAAGCATTACAGCAGGTCCAATGAACTTGCATATTTGGATCAAAATATTTTGGTTAAAGCTAAGGAATCCAGGCCTACGTATGCTTAAACTATCGAAACGTCCTATTACGAATTTAGGCGTAATATCATTTTTTTTTATTCAGACATACCAAAAACTAATGTGAGGTAATATCATCGTTCAACGTGATTCTTACAGTAACATTTTAGCCATTCAAGAATTTACAGAAGTTTATTTTATAAATTTATTCGTATATTTTCATAATCTTTCTACCCCTTGTAAACATCGTTATTCGGCACGCTTAAACTTTAAATATTAATTATATATTAAATATTGTCCGTCTAATCACAATAAATTCTTATTAAATATTATTAAAATATTACAATAATTAACATTTAAAATATTAAATTATGTTCTTTACCGAAATACCGAAATATTCGATTTAACATTAGACCATCATTTTTCATGTTTAATATATACTTATTATATCATAATATGACGCAACTTTACCATATTTTAAATATTAAGTGCCTTGAACTGACTTTAAGCCGAAAGTCTAATGTGAACATTTATTCTTCATGAATCGGTTCATTACAGAATCTACGAAGATATTTAAAACCAATAACACAGGCGGAATATGTTGCTATTAAACACGTTTTGGTCAAAGTTTCACTTCTCGTGCGAGAACTTGGAATGCAGACGCCGTTTCGGCTAACGTGCTCAGATTCCTACCAGCCCGAAAGTTATCACAATTCACACCTGACACATTCTTCTGTCAGGTACTAATGCCTTTTGATTCAGCTCAAATTAATTCGAGTCTAAGCTACCAAACTCGTTTCGCATTGGTAAAAGCGATTCTTAGAGACAATGTTCTTGTGTATAGTCCTCCGCAAAACAAACTAGATCCACGCGGTGTGAACTAAAATTATGTTCGGTAATTTTATTTTGGTCAGTACAAAGTACACACGTTCCTATGACTAGTCATAGATACAGCTCTCTATGTGAAGTTGAAGAGAGATGTCCCTGAATTCCATCCAAGGTCCCTTGCAAGGTTAATAACATCTTGTAAACGAATGTACTGTGCTGTGTATTTTCTGTAAACGTATTAACATCGTTTTGTAAAAAAATTGTAGCAATATTTTTTGGGTTGAATTATTTATCTTTGCATAGCAAAAATCGATGTTCTTGTGATCTATGATGTAAAACGGATTACCGACATAATTTGCCTAAATTTATAATCAATTTAAATATATAGATTTATATCAAAGATAATTCATTTACCTTAGACCATCCATAAATAATGTTTTGAGCTCCGAAACGCACCTATTAAGATGTTCCGTCTTCTGGGTTGTTGCGTTGTGTAGTATGATAGAAGCTTACCGACGTTTCAGAGGTGGTTGCTGCCTCCGTCATCAAGGGGATCGCCCTATATTGAGTAAAAAACCACATAGCCTTGAGAACCTAGAATCTCACATAAAATATACCTACACATACACAGATCAAGCCGTTTGTCCGTCCGCGTAGGCTGTGGTGCGCCATTAAACAGACTGTAGTTGAAGTGATATTTTGAAAGAATCTAATAGGCATGTTACAACCCGTTCAGAGATTTACATTCATGTATGACTTGAGGTTCTCACAGCGGTGAGTATGAAGATATCCGTCTCATCGCCCTGATGACGGAGGCAGTATGACCTCTGAAACGTTGGTTAACATCGACCAGACTACACAGCGCAATAACCCAGAAGACGGATATCTTCATTTACATTCATGTTTTCATGAAGGTCTCCTAACCTATAGACTTGATTTTATTCAGGCATAAGACATGTTTAGTGTACTGTCCAAATATAATATTTATAGATCTTAGTTTTGTGTGTGCGTGTGTGAACATTTTGGTATTATAGACGCGCGTTTTAAAGGTGTTAAATGTAAACAATTACGAAGTGAATCTTAATTACAGTCGCGGTATAAAAAAAAACAGAATTTCCCCAATGTTTTACATTTTAAAATTTCTGAAATCGGGGTGTGTCTTAAAATCTAAAAAAAAAACCCCGTAATTATAACCTTCAGCCATTTGTTTATTTTCTCAGAAGTAATTAAAATCTCTAGCAGTCCATAAATGTCAGATTGTCGGAAGCTGCCTTCCATACAATGCGTTGTAGCCCTAGGCCGGCCCTCCTACAACAGATGTCACTAGCGTACGGATTTAAATAAGTTGAATAAAGAAAACATTAAGCCGGATTATCCCATAAGAATTAAAATTGTTTATCAGTAGCTAATATTTAGCCTTTCAAACTTGAAACATATACCGCTCTTAAGCTGAGAGACAGATGTACTTAATCCAATCTCCGGAAAGGACCGGAAATAGACAAGTCTAACGTAAAAATTAGTAATTTATAGACCCCTACTTCGCTGGTAAGGTATTGTTGAAGCAATTACGATGACGGATTTGCATAATTAGGCGGAGATTGACAATAGACCCTGCTGTTGTGAAAGAGCTACTAGGAAAATGGGTGTAGGTTCTGTAATATTAATGAGTTTACTGGGGGAATGGATTGTGTGAAGTTGACTGAAATCAGTAGGTTAATTTAGCTTAGCGATAAGCTCAGAAGCGTAATAGCGTATCTGTTAGCTTAAAACAGTGTTTCGATTCCCCTTCACAGTCATAAATACATCACGTTGAGGAGCCTTGTTCTTTAATATCCTATACTACGCTGCATATGAACAACATGTATAACACAATCTACTCGAATTGTTTCAAAATTTATCAACTTAAAGCAGGAAAAGTTGCACTGAAATACAAGTTTATGTTTGAACGGCAGAAATTTTTATTTGTGTTCTATTAAAATATATAATATAACGAAAATTTAATAAAATAAATAAATCAATAAAAATAAAAATAAATTTAAATATTTAGAAAATGCTGAAATATGTCTTATGCCTTCCTAGATGTGACTAACATAACATCTGATAACTAAACTCATTCTAATTCGCTTTGTAATAGTCCAATGTCCTGAGGACTGATGACAATAGTTCTTTAAAATAGGCTTATTTGCTTTATTAGAGATTCAGTAAATAATATTGTAGGAAGATAACTCTACTCATTTTACAATTAGGCTTACTATAAAAATATTTTATGGGGTGTTATAGTTCAGAATTTTATACCATATCATGTGGTTTCTTAAATAATTTCTTGCATTCTTGCCAACATAAAACACTTTGAAGCAAGCCTACGTCTGATTAAAACTTGCATCTAACATAAATAAAGCTTTAATTAAGCCTAATGCACTACATTACGTTTTATATTTAAGAACACTTCTGTTAAACGAATCAATAGTTCGTAGCCTGCGATGTTTCAAGTCTCCGGGTAGCGCGTATTTAATTCTTTTCCTCACTGTGAAGATATTCAGTCGCCATTTAAAAAAATCACTTAAATAATACGTATTTCACAATTGAAATGTTTGTAGTGTTAGACGGTACGCGTGTAACTCTACACGCAGACGTTGAGTAATTTTACATTTTTACGTTAAAAATGTTCAGTAAGATATTAATAAATGTTTCTAATAAAAGTTATAGGCCTATGTCATAATAAAGTGTTAATTTTGAGTTAAGTTCAAGTTTCTTAATAATTAATTTCTACTTTTCAGAAAATAAATTATTTTAAGTAAAGTACTTATGAGTTAAGTGACTTCGCCTGCGTTAAGTAAAGTAATTTAAGCTCTTGAGAACTGAACCTGCAGCTTAAGTTTAAATTTCTTAATATGCCTATTTGATGGGTCCCTCGATCGATACCTCAATCCATAGTTCTCTTAAGTCACTTTGTTAATACACAACAAATGCAAATATTTTCGCCGTGCGATAGAGAATTGTAGTCACGCCTACGATCATGTTAATCATATAAAGTCATCGCGAATAAGGGAACAGGGGAATAAATAAAGAATCGGATAAACCAAAGGTAAAAGTGAATGGATTCGATATTTTCATTAGAATACTTTGGACAGCTAAATCGAACATCAGTTGCATCTAACTTTATTGTATTTTTTACTTGAATACGGGCTTGGAGAACTATTTATGTAACCCTATAAAGAACGACGCCTGTTTTGAGGTTTAATAACTCTGGTTTTGCCCCAGAGTGTATGTCTCAGGGTTGTTCATAATTAGTAGAATAATTAGCGACCATTTTACTGAACGGCATTGGCTGGAGATAACAGCTGTTTAAATATATATTATTTAATTAAAATCTCTGTCAATATTTTATTTATTTGTAATTTATTAAACGATGATGTAGATATTTCAGATTATTTGCTTGTAGCCAGAATTATAGAATTATTAATGAATTATAAATGAAAAAAGATAGGTCGTGGAGTGATTGAAGGTACTATCGCGAAGTTTGATTGGAGAGACTGGGGGAAACCACGAAAATCCTCAGGTTAGCCGGGCCCCAGTCCCCGAGATTTTAACCCCGGGAACTCCCGAATAAGAAGCAGGAGTGCTAACCACTAGCCTAAAGGCTGAGCTTCTGTAAGAGTTGACGTTTGTTAAAGCTCCAACCTTCAGCGATGATCCGGTCTATAACACACCTAAGACACGCACTGAGTGAGTTTCTACCTGCCGTAAGTCAACATGTCGCTGCTCTGGCGTGACAAGGGAGGCGGCTGTTAACTGTTACGAAAATATTTGCGAATTATACTTCATTCAGGCCGTTGTGTCTGAGGAAAACAAACAAACCCAGTTCCTGGTCAGACACGGGGGGAAGACCACTCTAGTTACTTAGCAGAGAAAACAGAACTCCCTTATCTCGAAAGGAATGTGGAGCAGTTTTGAGTGAAATTTAAAAGAATGTAAGATTTGAGAAGTTTACCGACGTTT
This sequence comes from Zootermopsis nevadensis, assembly GCF_000696155.1. The sequence continues at coordinate 388,440 of NW_019059750.1, forward strand.
CAAAGGTCTTTTCTGCCTCCATCATCAGGACGATGATCGTCAGACTACAAGGCAGCCATCTTTATAAAATAATTATTTTCCCACATGGTCTAACACACAACGAGAAATATTATAACAGTTTTAGTCATTTATGAATAACATAATGAAATATGAGAGTAACTTACCAGTAACATTTAGCTAATATACGGAACAATATCCTTGGTTTATCGCCGTATATTTTATAACAGAAATCTTAACGCAAAAATAAGTTGCGCCTGTAGTTTGGCATTACGCCCTTAAGACATGGTACAGCACAGATAAAACAACACGCATTTTAACCTCGGCTCCTGATGTAGATAAGTGATTGGCTAACTCCTCACGCTGGATGCACAGCGAAGCCGGAGAGAGGAAATTGTTTCTGCCGGGAATCGAACTCGGTTGTCGAGCCTGTAGGCCATTGATGGTTTCATAATAAAAATATCTTAGTAATTCTAAATACTGTATCTGTCTTAAATCCAGTTAAATGTTTCATTTGGAAAGGTTTCACGAGTTGCGTCCCAAACTTTATTTTCCTAACTTTCTATTCTAGTTCGTACAAAAACGCACAGAATTAAGCAAATAATTTTATTTCACTGCTATTAAAAGTTTTGACTGTGGCGAATGAAAAGATGAGTTGTTTCATATTTAAATTTCTTTTAAATTCTAATACACTTTTCTCTCAAGTAAGCCGTCAAGAACGTCAGTCTTGCACTTAATGACGTAAATATGATATTTTATATTTATTTAAAGAAAAATAAATATTTTTATAAATATAAACTTTGATAAAATATATAAGATCTACATGATAGGATATCATAGCAACAAAATCATGAAACTATAGTATAGCTTATAATAAACCAATTAAAAACTGTTATTTTCCAATTTAAGTTAAATCCAAAACGAACTCACACGCGTTGTTACCGGCATGAAATAATTAGCTACAATGTTGCTGCCAATTAGTCCATTGTCTTAGTATTCACAGCGAGGGGACTGATTATTAATCTCGTATGTCATTATCTTTTCGTATTTTGATTTTCCACATTTAAGGCATTCAATCTAAGAATTATTATTATTTTTGTATCAAATATGTATAACTACGCGTTGAAAGTTTTAGAGCCAGATAAATACAAATGTGTGTGTGCTTACTAGATTCTTCTAGGACATGGTACGATCTAGAGGCGCAATGTTATGGACTCTACAAGGAATCTTCGTATTCCTTTCCACTGAATTTATTGACCAGTTGAGAGACAATAACATTTTTAGGTGTATGAGTACATAAGTGTGACTTCCATGGGGATAAGTCTACTTGGTTAGTTTCACGTTTAAGTACAAGTTAATTCTGTTTAATGATGCAACAAATTCATGTCTGTACGACAGATAAATCTTGGTCTTTGATCTGAAGAGAACGACTTAAAAGTACGTACAAAACTACTAAATATGTTCTGTAAAAAAAATTTACAATTAATATTCCCACGAATATATTAAGACAAAAAAAATATTAGTTGAATGCCTGAGTAGCACCCGACGCCCTCAGTACACGCCACAAGTAACCAATTAACAAACGAACAAAGCTCGCGTGATTATCACTTAAAACGTCAACACAAAGCGTCATTAAAGAATTAGTCTTCAAGTGGGGGAGGGCGTAAGCAGACTTACGTCTTGTCAGAAGCGTTTTGGAAGCCTCGACGCCACATCTACGATTTCATCGACTGTATTTAAAGATGTTAGCGTGAAGAGAGATTTCGTCTGCAGTCAGTCAGCAGAGAACATGCTGCCTCCATCCGTCTATCACACCACATGAGGAGACGCCCCATCGTACAACCCGATGACGACAACTGTCCCTCAACGCCACCCGGGATATTTGTCACTCGCGCGCGAGCACAGGATCGGGCTGTGTCGACACTTAGAACATTTCATGGCGGCTAACGAAGTCTGAAACTTTGGTTTGACAGAATTTCGACGTTGATATGCGAAATGGTTCGCTTATTACAGAGGCTCCGGTCGGAAGGCCGCTCTCCATCAAAGGAGCGAGGCGTGGGAACATTTCTTTTCATCGTCACTAATTAACTAACTAGCTAACTAACTAACTAGGTGGCTTAGGGATTCCGAAGGTTCATCATCTAATTAACCAAAACCAAAGTTTTTTGCTGATATCTGCTAAACTTTGATTTCTGGTGTATGAAGTCTTGATTAGGATTCACGTAGTGTAAAAATCAATCGCGGTTTCAGAACTTCATGAGAAATTTCGCAGCTTTTGTGACCATCAAATGTTTTTCATATCGACATCGTAAAATTCACGGCCCTACGCACAAACAAAGGTTCGGGCACAGAACCTCACTTTTTAGGGTAAGAGACGATGAACTTAGGCGTCTATGCTGTAACGTGCTTTTCACGTCACTGAATGGGGTAGTATTTATTATGTTTTACAAATATATATATATATATATCAGCTCTTACTTGAAGGAGAATTTCGCTTTATGTATTTTATTATTGCCATTTTTAAATTAATAATATTTTCCCAAGACACCACAAAAATAGACTTACAAGCCTATATTTTATTTTAAGCCAAATTACGCTATGTTTTAAGGAGTTTAAATTTAGAATTTTTAAATGTTCTACGAATTTAAGTATGCTAAATATGTCCAGAGTTTATAATGATTAGATCTGCATCCATATTTCGTAAGGGTGTGAAGACTTCCTGATGTTTTCCGTATGATGAGATGATTAAGAGTTGTCACAGTTTCCTTAAATTATATTTTATTGTAACAAACTCTACAAACGAACAGCAAAGCAAACGGAGTAAGATAAAATGACTAAGGTACCAGAGATGTTACTTGGATTTACAGTTTTACTAAACGTCCAAACAATAATGCATGATTTTAAATACTGAGTCGTATAAATACTCATAATTTTTTATCTTTAAACCTGTATTTTTAATCAATTCCGATTATTTAAAAACTGCTTAACTTAGTTTTTATTGAAACTTTAGATTATGTCAATAAATAATATGTGTGTAATACAGAAAGATTTCAGTAGTTTCTACGCGATTATCAATAGGCTAAATGTAAACTTGTTAAAAATCTTTACATCTGAAGGAGGAATGTATTACACAGAAATATGGAGCTGTAATCATGTCAAACATGCTCTGGTTAGGTTAGGTGTGCTACGAATCTAAACTACGAACGCACGCTAACCTAACAACGTGTCTTGAATGTTGATCATGAGTTCGATGGAGGTCTGGATTGCTTTCATAAAAGACAGTGTATTGATGTGTACTACCAGCAATAATTTACTAGTGGATTTTTTTTTAAAAAATGGAAGTAGAGTTTTGAAAAACTAGTAAACTATGTCTTTTCTTTATCGTCGAATCAGCAAAAAACAATCGATAAATAAAATGGATGAAATTTCCTGTTTTCCTGTGTGTCGTAACATGACATGTGCAGAAATGTATTTCAGTAAAGGTATTTAGTAATAAATTAACCACTACTTTATGGAAGTGTGGCGTATGCTATAGACATTCTCTTATCTGCTTACTGAATAAATTCTGGCGTATAATACGCGTTTTCTATTCCGCGTAACATGTGATCGAATTCTATTAAATAGACTTTCTTACTTGCTTGGGAGATTATAATAGGATGAATCGAAATATTTATCGTTGTCCGTGATTATCGATACAGTAGAGAAAAAACAATGCAATACTCAAACAAATCACAATTATCTTACAAGAAATACAATTTTATTAAGTTTATTCGGATACTTGGGTCTACGTCACACGGATATTCTTACACAAAATAAATGAATGCCATTCTTTAAAATCCTTTCTTAAATAATTCCGTTTAAATAAGTACAAACCATCTTAAAAGGTTTATTTATCAAACATTGTGTATATCTGTCTGAATACGTCTGAAGTTCAAAGCAAGGATTATTTCTAAGTCTTTATCGGGTACTGAGTTTTGAGATCAACGTCTTATTAATCTTCTGGGCCGTTACTCCGCTGTCTGGCAGATATTTTAGGAATCACCTCTTAAACGTCGGTGAACTTCTACCAGATTACACGGTGCAACAATTCAGAAAACAAATCATTCTCATTGTTTTAATAGTTTTAAAGTTTTCCAATAATACTTTGTGGTTTGTCTATAGAAAAAAATTCCTCTGAACTTACAATTTTGATTATTCCTGTACTGAATCATGGAATTTACGAAGTAAAGATTTAACTACGTTTGAGGCAGAGTCATGTAAGCCTACGCACTTGAATTAAATGCAGGAAATTATGTCCTGTCGGCTCTAACTGTTGTTACCTTCCTTCGAGCGCATGGAAGGAGCTGCGACGAGACTTGTAGAATCCACAGGCAGAAATGCCCGCGACCAGTCTTGCCCTAGTAAGACACGTGTTTATTATCATATTAACTTGTCAAATGTGTAATTTTTTTAACTTAAATAATGAAACGATAGCAAAATATTTTATTTACAGACCATCAAAAATTTGCAGAATAAATTACGACTTCTTCTAAATATATGTATGCGTATATTGTAATGAAAACTCTGACGAACTTCCAGTTTTTAAGGAAAGATCTGACGTCTTTAAAGCGAATTAAATAAGTGACTTAGGAAATGTGTCGGTGAAGTCATAATCGCGTGGCTGGTTGCGAATTTCCAGGGTGAGGAATCCCACTGAAACTTCCCGATTCAATACGTAGATCTTAAAAGTCTTCATTATTATCCGTTCTTTGCGAGAATTGCATGGGGAGAATTGAATTTGGGGCTTTCAGACAACACGGAAAAAGATCCCGGAAGACAAAGTGATATTCGCGTTTTCCTTTTATATACGAAGATGACTCTAAAATGTTAGTTGTTGTCATAGAAACAGCTGTGAGCAGAAGTAAAGCGTCACTCAATTGTTTCATGAAATTTTGCTGTTAATTTCAACAAATGTAATTCCCTACTCGTGTAGTGTACGTAGTATGTGCGCAGGTTAGTTTACGCAGCGGGTCTGGTCTCACGTGCGGCTGTTACAAATACGTGGCTTACGAAGAATACGAGAATGCAATTTTTTTACAGGATAAATAATACGATTTCTATTGTTTGCCCTTATTTAGAACTGTCTACAGAGATCGTGCACGCGACTTGTTCGAGTCGGGTGCCGCACTTCAATTGTTACTCCGAGACAAATCAAATTTCCCCAAACAGACGACGTAACGTGACCTGCGTGACTGGGTCCTAATATTCGTCCTCCACTGTCACATATTTATGTCTTAAGCACTGATTGTTGCTTCATTTAGGAGACGAAACATTTCAGGAAATTATTATTCATTTTATCTACTCTGAAAAATAAATAAAAAAGAATCACGCTGTATAAAAATAATTTCTGTTTCTTCTGATTTGTTTTGTATTGATTGAAAAAATCGCGTCTTACGATTAAAATAAATTAATAAATTAAGAGAGAAGTGTTTCAAGACAAAGTCCTCGGTGTAAAAAGGATAAATCTGAAACGATTATGAATATTATTCTTTTAAAAAAAACACAAATATTTTAAAAAACAGAAGACTAACCTGTATTAAATAATCAATTTGACAATATTTTGATTCTGAAATGAGATCTAACACATTTGAATACAGAGAATTAATTACAAATATTTAAAAAACGAAATTTCACTAATAAAAAATAATTGGATTTGGAAATAAATAGTTGAAAATTGGCAAGTTAGGGAACTTTATGGATAATTACGCCATAGGCCTACATTTACGAAAAGCTGGGCATGAAGATGGAATGTGGAACGTAAAAAATTGATTCAAAAATTTTGACAAGGAACCCCGTGAAAGCTGTGACTTGTAAATCTGACATGCAGAGAGAGAGAGAGGGAGGCGTAGAGAGGGGAGAGAGAGAGAGAGAGAGAGAGAATGGCATAAAAGATTATCACAGAGATTTGAATGCTGAATATTGCCAGTAAACTCGAACATAAGAACTAGTCAAATAAAACTATGCTTACAAAAATCCCTTCGATGTGGCAATAGAATCAACGCCCGAAACGTCGTTTATACCAATTGTGCCTCCGCAATGTAATAAATCGATAACTAATAATTTTAGGGGCAGCCTATATTAGTTCAGATTAAGCGAAATGAAGCCAATGAAACATAATTATTGCTAATGTTGTAATGGAAGCAGGCAACTGTGTTTGTGCTAGGAGTCTGTGTTGCTGTCTGGATGGAAGGCCTCGGTCGCCTGTTGAGATTTATCAACGGTATTTATCGTACACAGCTCACAACGAAAAAGAAAAATTCACTCTGAAACGAAATTTGTTGAAATTGGACGAGATTACCTAAAAGTGTCATCCAAGAAGAAACGTTTTAAGACATCCCCCGCTCTAATAAGACACATCACTGCGCCATAAAGTAAAAATTTACGTTACGCAAATCAAAAGAATGTACACATTAATTAGAAATCAATTGTCTGCAATATGTCAACGAAATGACTTGGTTGAAAACGTAGACCTAAATATCTTTATTTCTTATATACATGAGATTAATATATTAGAGAATAATATTATTACATATTTTCTATCAATCTTATACTAAAAATATTAGATGTACTTAAATAATTTTTATTTCAATGATTTTGAAAATGTTTACCTTCAAACCACCTTCATGCTTATGTTAATGTTAAGTAATGTTACTCAAAAATCAGTTTTGCCTCCGTCTCGAGGCATGAAAAACGAAACAGATTCTATATAGTGGAGTACAAACGAAGTTCTGTGCAATGTTTCTAGGCATTTGAGTTTAATTATAACTAAGTATTATAATAAAATGACTACAATAACATCTTTAAACTTCGGCGCGTAGAAATCCGTACACACGTTCATTAAAGTAGAATAACTTTTGTGAGAAACATCATCATGAGTTCGCTATCAACAAATTTGTTAATTTTGGCCAGTTCGGGTCTCGTTTTTAGTGTTATTAATATTGGTTAATGCTGATTCGGTCTTCAGTTTACATAGACAAATTAGTTAAAACTGTCACTATTTATTAAATGTTCTGAATCACATAATTGTTTTTGGAATGCGGAAAAGCGTTAATCGGAGGCTTCTCGTTATGTAGACGCGAGTTCGCTTCCAGATCAGTGTGTGTCCTGAGAAATGTGTCTACTCGTATCTTCATATGCTTCGCTTGGTACTGTAGACCATACTCAGATAATTTGTAAGATTTTCTTGTGTTAATAATAGCGTCGATTGGACCCGGGATTTTCAGAGTAACTACGGGTGGTTTACTGAGTATTTATTGACGTATATAACAGTGCAATGTTCTTTGAGTGTGCCTTTATATAGCGTGAGTTGTTTTTACTGTGTCTTGAATAGAGACACTCCCAAAAAATGGCAGAATGGATAAGGTATTTTTAAGGCAGACACTACTTAATGGGAAATGAAAATAAGAAATATGGTGGGTTAGAACGTCTTTTGCTCTCTTAAATTTTCCTGGACACGTTTCTCAATAATCCAAAATTTATATGCGTGCTACACGTCTCAACCAATTTTTCCTCTTTAAGTTAATCGACCAAATAAGTTTTAATCTTAAAAGTTAGATTTTTGAAATTACAGACTTCGATAACATTATGAAATATTAACCCACTGTAGCGAAAATCACCTGTTCATTACTTAAGGCATTCAGTCCGTACCGCGAAGAAAACAAAGATCAAATGGTTAATGCTGTTTAAAGCAGTGGTATTCAACCTGGGGTACGCGAAGACATCTTAGGGGGTACGTGAAATTTTAAAAAAAATATATTATTTTATGATAAACACTGAATAATCAGTAATGTAATTTATTTAATTTATTTTAGATGTAGATTATATACTACGTATAACTTGAATTATACACCAATAACTTTGGTGGTACAAAGTTGAAGAGAAATTACATCTGGAGGTACGCGAACAAAAAAGGTTGAATACCACTGGTTTAAAGAATCACACAAGACACACATTAAATACAAAATGAAAAGTACCGATTGCTGAATCAGGTGTGAGGTGCCTTGAACGTCGAGGTTTAAGGTGAGTATTGCAACACTTTTGTGTTGTCATATAAAGAACACCAAAAGCCTATAGATTCTTAATCGATGTATGTGAGATGCTGGACTATCATTTCTCGGCGCACACGAAGAAGTGCCTTTGCGCCATTGAATCACACAAGAGTTCAGAGAACGAGGTTTGGTGCAGAGTGAGCGATGCTGAGTACTGGGGGATGCGGACAGATGAATGACAAATCACATGGAGCAAAGAAGAGCCTGTCATCCGCTGTCTGTCACGACAGAACGCGCCTTCTTTCGGGTGTGAGTCACTTTTATCCGGTACGTCGTCAAATGATAAATATCACGACACAACTTCGCTGCCTCGACAGAACGTTGTTGGTTCACGTGTCACCATTTGCTTGACAGTTAGAAGGTAAATTAAATACATCATAATAGTAGATAATGTAACAAATTAGTCATCAGACAGGCCATTAGGACCAACGCCCACAATACGGAACTGACAACAAATTTTAAAGTTTCTGTAACGAATAGTTTTCTATTTGTGCAAAAAATCACGGAATGTATTGATTTGTTATAACATGATAGTATAATAATAAAATTTTAAAACCTGAATCAAATTATAAATTTGTGATATAAATAGTTAAATTTTTAGTAGTTTTTAGTATGTAATAAGTTAGTTTTATAATTAATTTGTTTGAAGACGACATATGCGCCGACAAAATCAGACTAAATTAGTTTCAAATGACAAATTAGTTACTGCTTATCATTGCTACAAGTGATGTAAGACAACAACATTTTGCTTCATTCCAAAGAGGTATGATTCCTCCAGCTTTCTTGTTTGTCTTTTGATATAAGGTATATAGTTAACTGTATCCGTAAGGGAACGTGAGGTTTCAGTTTTCCAAAATGCAAGTGTTACAGGAAGTAAAATGTGAAAAATGCCATAACATGAAATACAGCAACCAGAGAGATTCTACTCAATTACACGTGTGTGTGCTCTTAATCCTCGTTACAGCGACAACTGAGAAACCAATTTACCGAAATTCACGCGAGCACTTCCAGTGTTACTTATCCAACGTTTGTGTTTACGAAACTTTGAAAGTCTCCAATGACAGGCCCTCAAAAGATGAAGAATTTAATTCAAATATATTCATCGCATTTGCACTGTTCTTATGGAATATATGATCAAGAATTACTAAGCATTAAGTCAACTGATTACTTCCTTACAGCGAATCACTACATCTTATTGCTGAATTTGTCACAAGATAAACCAAAACACGTTTTAATACGTATTTTTCACAATATTATAGTCATTTATGGTTAATTTTTTTTAGAATTTTTCATATATTATAACAATTAAAATGACCTCACCAGGAAAACATCAATAAGTTTTATATGTATATTTACTGACATATAAAACTGAAGTTTACCTTTATAGTATATGCGTTATTTATTTTGTTCACGGTGTAGATATTTGTCGATATGATACAGAAAACGTAGATTCACAGGCTGCACACATGAAAACGTGTGATTTAAAAAAATTAGACTTGCTCGTAATTCACTGCTCGGTTGTTTGTAATGCCTCGAAATCTTTATTACCAGATGAATTCTCGCAGTAATACACGTGCGTGCCTTGAAATAACACTTATGTGTTGCCATCATGCCCCGTTTCTCAAGCAGACCGTGTTTACTGTTCCATAGGTTCTGATTATCGCCGCTCACTTTTTGAAACCCCTGTTTTAATAGAAGTACAACTTCCTATTAAAATTGAACACCTCCCTGCATTACCAGTGCATTTAATTGTTAATCAACATAGTCTGCACGTCAGTGCACCTCACCCGTGATTTTAAATCAGTGTTATTTAAGTGTCGTTAACATTTTTATGAAACGTGTGGTCACGTGGCATGGCATTTGCAAATTTTCTAGAAGTTTTTCGTAATTACTGTAATTAAGCGGAATCATTTGCATAAAATGATCACGGTTACATTACATTTCGTCAAAATGTCTTACTACCAGAGTAACCGAGTAGAATTTTAAAATATAAAAATTGTAAAATTTAATGACTTTTGTTGTCTGTCTTGAGAATAACCTGAAAACAACCAAATTTAGTTTTGTTCTAACCCCCCCCCCCGGGGGGGACGTGAAACTTTTTTTCTATCTGTTCACATCTCATTCGTCACTATTTGACGTCAAAAACCGACACAAATAAAAAATGAAAGCTGACAGTGGTCGTTCTGTTATTTTTCAGGGGAGTTGCCAAAGCTGGTGAGCCCAACAACTTGCTCCCACAGACGCCTGGAGCGCTGTACATGGACCCGACAGTTCACTCTGTTCTCCGGCGAAAGCAACGACGTCTAGTCCGGGAGAACCCCGGAGTCTTAGTGGCGGTCGCCAAAGGCGCCAACCAGGCCATTCTGGAGTGCCAGTTCCAGTTTCGGAACAGGCGATGGAATTGCTCTACCAGAAATTTTCTCCGGGGTAAAAATCTCTTCGGAAAAATTGTCGACAGAGGTAAGACAACTTTATCATACGCGAAATGCTATAAATAAGACAATCTCCAAATGTCCTAGGTTGTTGGAGATTGCTGTCTTCTGGGTTGTCGTAGTCTGGTAGAAGTTTACCGACGTTTCAGAAGTCCCTGCTGCCATCATCACCGCACAACAACCCAGAACACAGCAATCTTCATACTCGCTGCCGTAAAATCCTCAAATCCTAACGTAGGTAGTTGTTTTCTGCAGAAGAATTTAGATTTTGTTGTCACGTTCAACTGCTTCAATTACTTACGTAATATTCTACATATCTTCCAACACTACATTAAATA
>NW_019059750.1:403737-428453 GCF_000696155.1 Zootermopsis nevadensis
GCGTACATAAATATTTAGTCAAATATTCTTTAAATCTGGTAAAGCTGGCGGAGGTTCGTCGGTTGGAAGAAGGACGTTAACTCAAGTCGAAACACAGCGCTGAAAAGCGTGCAAATTCACAAAACCAAATCCATATTCCGACGTAACAAAGATTAGATTGTAATTCAGCGATAATTGCACCATCTTATGTTTTGAACGTTACTAATTTAAATTTCGAAAAGATGAGAGATTATTTTATCACTGATATTAGGATTATTGTTAGCATTAGATTATAATTTCAGGTACATTGATGTGTATTTAGCTGAATTGGTAAACTGAAATGTTTCTCCTAAAGCTTTAATATCGCAGCAAACGTTGAATGATTAGGAAAGTTACCTTTAGCTTCAAACGACACTTGCTGGAAGTTCCATCCGTTGACCACAGAAATTAATTTGTTTACGTAGATTCACGTACGCCTAAAAGGAGATATCACATTTTTTACACACTTAAGAATTTTTTATTATTATCGTTGACAATTTCTTATGGCATTTTCTGGGTCTTACATCGCACAGCTGCTGAAATTCCGAGTAATTATATTACGACAATTGAGTTGGGGCAAGGAATCCAAGCTACGGATACGAGAACATTGTGTATACACAGGAATATTACACACAAACGTGATAGGGCAAGGCACTGTTACGTTCTTTGTACCAACAAAGTAAACATCTGTTCTGAAGTAAAACTGGATTTGCACTAGATAGCCAGGGACATTGTCCACCCTTTGTCCCTTAATGGATCCCTATGTTGATGCAAATGACCGTTCACATGGATGTCGTGTTATTCTCAAATGACATTTTACATGGCTACTGAGACTTGAGAGCTTACAGAAACCGGCCCCAGGAAAAGTTACGTGGAGATAGGAAAATAAAGCTTATTATTTGAAGAGATTTCAAATGTTCGAACAAACACGATAGATCAAAGGATTCAGAGACCCGGAAAAATGACGTTGCAAGTTCTATCATGTGCTTTGTGTTGAGTATACACATGCAAGCCACTAATCCATACAAAATGCGTCTTTGTAGCTTTCAACTGTGTCCCCTCTCATGTAAACACAGAGCCAGTATTCTTTGTTTGGGTACATCTCATACACGGACGTGGTTCTTTCCTGTCCCTTGCGTATTTTCATTACTCTGAGCAATAATTACAAATCTTAACTGGACGCAGCATCAGACGGAAGCTTTCATGTACCACGATGACCAAAACGGAGTCATTCTTAAATTACGTCTTCTTCATATTCAATTGAAAACAACTCAACTTTTTTCCAGGAAATGCCATGCTCCTCTGATTTGATATCGGCTCACAGGCGTACTAGGATATAATTTTGAATTTAAACACGATTTTCATGTGAGAATGAATAGTGGTCTGTTACTAGGGGCATATCCTATGAACACAAAACGGCGAGGAAAATATTTGGAATTAATAAGGACGAAGGAATTTTTGCCATTTGGGTTATCAGAAAATACGATAGCCAAAGAACGAACTGTTAGATAGGAAACAAGAGATGCATACACAATTTTGATTGAGAATCACTTTGACTTTTGCCACTAATAACAACATAAATTATATGGGAGAGTAACACAATGAAGAAAAAGGCACATCTTCGAGAGAAACACTACCAGAAAAAATGTAACTAGCTCAGAATTGTCTTTGGTATTGGCGTTGCTGTCGGAGAGAAAGTTTTGACATCCGCAGTGTTAAAACTAGCCACTAGACATTTGTTGCTGATTAAAGTACAATTTAAATTACGGCATTCCACATTAGTGTTGAGACAAAGGTAATTACGTACGCGTACATTAATAAATTATTGGATATTTTCTTAAGTAAATCTCCTTTCTCACCCCTGTACTTGGTTCCGTGGCCACCCTGTGAACTGTTTCATACATATTACAGATTTAGACGTGTTTCACCGGCGTCTGGACCAGGTTTCCGACAGAACACCTTAGAATAAGTCACTCCCCTCAGCACTGTTCCATTTCATATCTCAGTGCTGCCAACTAACGGTAAATTACTACTCAACGCACTTGCAGTTTGTGTTGTCAAACTTTTTTTTATTATTTAAAACAATCTGATTCTTTATTAAGGAACCTTAAAGTACATTTACCGCCATGCTCATATCTAAATTATACGTTCTTAATAATTTTAAATGTTTGTACATCGGTTCTATAATCAATCCGACCACAGAGGGAAAGTAAAAATCGAGAAATTTATTACGACAGGTTGTGATAAGTGAAACTTGTAGCTAGTCTGGCTTTTGTCACTAAGAACACATGTCCTGGATAACGGAGGCACTTAGCCAATTTGTGTCTAACAGTCACATGTAATCTGTTAGTACACGTCTGTCTCTCCCCACCCCATCCTACGGCCATCGTCTGCGCCCTGAGGTAGCCTAGCTCATTTCTAGGTATACAAGCGACGAGATATCGTATTATTAAGTCTCAACAAGACCTAGATCGAAGAACAGAATTTTGAATGTAACCCAACACACAAAACAGTTAGGAATGTGTACTTTTATATAATTTATTTTGCCAATAAGATGAGGTGTAACACGCATAGTGGGATGAGAAATGGTTACAAAATTTCGGTTTGTAAACCTGAAAGGATGAGACAAATTAAAGAACTTATGTGTTGATGGGAATAATAATATTAAAATGTATCTTATATTAGAAGGATAGGATGGTAGAGTGATGATTGTATTCATGTGGTTGAGGTGTGATTCCGATAGAGGCCTGTTGTGAATTCGAAAACAGACTTTATCTTTTATAAATGGAAATGTCTTAATTAGCTGTAAAATTTAGTAGCCTATTTTCGTTATTTTTGCACAGAATAAGACGAAGTTTTGAATGAATGTTGATCTAAAAAAGAGATTTATTAATGAAGTTCCTCTCTTAGTGAAAGCATTATATTAAATTTGTCCTATCTTCGCGAAAATCAACAGCATACAAGCTTCGTGAGTTGATCACCTCCAGATCTTGAAATACGTCATATTCTGTAATTTCAGAGAGGCAGATCTTATCAGAATAATCGTTAAGTTCGAAATTGTGAATCATTATGGCCACTCTGTCTAAGCTGCAATTCCCGACTATTGTATTTGTTTATCAGTACCAACATGGCGGCCGTAACAACTTAGTATTCGACAGTGACACTAGCGCTATAAGCTGTACACATTTTTAGACTGTGTGGCTTCGGAGAAAAAGTCTTCGTTTAGGTTTTTTGTATGCAGAATGTAGCTGATAGGTAAACCGGTTCAGATAGACAAGCAGGGGAACGGTATTATGTGATTCACCACGACAAATTTCACTTAACTTTAAGTACTGTTATATTCTTTTTAAGTCTAAATTTTCCGACAATGCGAGGTTGTGTTTAATAACTTTAAGGCACTAAAATTTAACGTCGTAAACTGTATAAAAAGTAAGTCACTAAATTTTATAATCCCTAATTCAATGCTCTGTTGATGTAAGATTTTAATTAAGCTGAGTTTCACTGTTCAAGAATTATTCTTTTTGTGATAATCGTAAGCTAAGTTCTAAACAGACTTCAGCTTTATGCAAAGAGGCCCGTCTGAAATATTATTCATAGCTCGACAAAATATTTTGTTACTTATATAAAACCTTGTTTTATAAGTAGTTTTGAAGAAAGCTTTTCTTAGTCTGCTCATATGTACTTCGGCTCTAATAACGTTGAACCACGTGACGGATATTCATAGAACATGGTATAGCCATAAAGTCGTTAAAAGCCACCGTACGTCTTCCATTTTAAAATTCTTATACATTATAATATCCACACAGCTATCTGTCGAATTTCTGAGGTGGGAGCGACATTAGAGAAGCATTTACCACACTTGCATACGTTTTAAAGTTTTGTATGATAGTAAATTTTCGGTGAATATGAATTTGTTAAGGCAATGTTACAATTTGAAAACAAAAAAATGACAGACTTGTTCTGAATTTCAGGCCAGATGGCACCGTTATGTACCTACCGTCTCCCCCTCTCCTCCCTGAAGCCAGCCGAGTGAAGTTTTGTGTGCAGAGACGTTATGAAATTGTCAGCCACAAATTAAACGTAGTTGGAATCCGTACCAGTGTACATTAATATGTAAATAGAAACTGAACATTGAACCATGTAATGTTAAATACAGTTTCTTGTTAGTCTATCGGTAGAAGTTGATGTATCTCCTTCCTAGAAATTTTTTTTGTTTATAAGTTTTAGGTCAGTATGTCACGTCGGATTTTGTCCACAATAGTATTATATACATTTTCAATTAAGTCCCTGTTTACAATTAAATTACTTTGATGCTGCTAGATTGAAGGACTTGTGCGGACTCGTGCCAGTCTTTCCACGAATTGTCGGTTTGAGTTTTAAGTTGGTTAAGGTCCGTCCGAGGAAACCGTCAATTACATTTTATTACCTGTAAATAATTATAAGCGCTAGATTTTTACACAAGCTTAATACCACAATGATGGCGTCTTTGCTTTCTGACTCTTACATCACTGTTGGAAATTTCAGTCATTTAACAGTCGCATCCGCGCTTATACGCGCTTCAGTCCGAGCCCCATGCCTCTGTAAAAGACACTTCGCAGTTCGGCCATCTTGATATGAAATATTGTCGCTAGGATAAAAATACGACAGAATAATTTTTGTTCAATCCTAAATTATTGCAACAATTTTTATCCAAACGATTCTCTGTCTCAAACTGGAGACCTTAGGATTATGAGGCACGTGCAATTCGTTACCGGACATAACTAACTAACTAACTAACTAGATGGCTTAGGGACCCCGAAGGTTCATCACCGAATCAACCAAAGCCCTCCATCGGACCCTGTCCTGGGCCACCAAAATCCAGTCTCCTTCGACTCCTATCTCCCATAGATCCCGCCTCAGATTATCCTCCCATCTACGTCTAGGTCTCCCCAGAGGTCTCTTCCCCTCAGGCTTCCCAACTAGTGGACCCAACCAACCAGATGGCTTAGGGAACCCGAAGGTTCATCACCGAATCAACCAAAGCCCTCCATCGGACCCTGTCCTGGGCCAGCAAAATACGAACTCCTTCGTCTGAAGTAAGCTGACAGTCGCCTCACTACTCGCAGCGACGCGCGTTAGTTCAGAAACGGAAGCAGATGGCACTGGCTGTCGCAATACGTCTATTTTTTCCCCAAAGTGCCCCGCCTTCCCCTATACCGATAATGAAATCCGTAATTAGAGACATTCCTAATTGTTACGATGTTGTGACTGTACCTGCAGTGGGCTTGCGTGCGGGCAGGTAGAATATAAGATGAGGGGTTTTAGGACCATTTTCAGTCTGTGCCCTCTAATTTTACCGCGATCCCGACACTCGGCGACTATAGCATTAGAACACCTCTCCCCGAAGTTGCTGCTAACCGTCAGTCCACGTCCACGCAATCACGCTTTCTAACAACTCCATCAGTAGACAACCTGACACCTTATCTCGCCTACGTAGTCTTACACAAATTCAGTTTCTCATACCTGTCGCTTCCTGCAAGTTAACAGCGACTGGACTTAATCGTAACAATTTTGCGCGCTGTTATAAAAGTTGCCTTTTGTTTAACATCGTTCATTTTAAAGGGATATCATTATTACAGGCTAGTGAAAAATACGAGGTTGGAGTTTATTGATTGAGGTCTGTTCTATCTTCATTATTTATCGATATCTTTGTTTCAAATGTCTCTTCTGGTTAAATACTAACATAATATTAACTGAAAACTGGACAAATAGCTACCACAGGATGGAGCTAAGATCTTGGTACGAAAACAATTCGTACTATCGATAATTCTCTTTCCTAGTTGCTACTTATCACATTTTTATAGATAACGAGCGTTTTGTGTGGATTTAGACTATCCTGGCTGGTCCCCATGTACACAGTAATGAACCATCGGGTTCCATAAGAGGCTTACATTTTTTTACCAAAAAAATCCCTGCGATTTATTAATACGGGATGTGCAGAAATGCATTGTGTGTTAGGTCTTTGGGATAAAAATTATCTCGCTGCATTGTGGCAATATCGGATTACAGACAGACTTACCGACACAGAGAGTCGAAAAAGTCAGTGTTGACCGTGGAGGACGCGGCTTACGGTGTAAGGAGGTCATGTTGGATGGACTGGCATTAGGTAAATTTGAGTACATTCAGTACGTTGATAACTCCCGGCAACACGAGTAGAAAAGTCTTCAAAGAAATCGACTCTAAAGTGGAGACTGAACGATAGTATTGCATTTATTTAATTAAAAAAAAATCAAAATCAAAGACGTGTTATTGAATCGAATTATTTTCATTTTGTTAAAACTGACTGTCAATAATAAAAGCGACATGAGAGTAATAACGTCATAACTCGGACATAGAAGGTAATATAAACATAAAACATAAAACATTTTCTGCTTAAATAATTCTCTCAGAAACATGATTTAACAGATCAATAGATCTTTAAATCGTTCTGCAGAACCGGATTTAGTTTTGATGTGTTTTTTATACGATAAAGATTTCATAAAATAAATAATCAGAATTACGACAGAGGTCCTCTGGGTTTGATGCTGCGTAATCTTATGTGTGTACCAGTTTTTATAGGAACTTACGTTTCTATGTCCAGGATTGAATTGAGTCTGAATGGAGATGTGAGGTTTTTATATACGATGATGATGTCCACTGGGAATAAGAAACATTAAATAAAAGAGGAATGCGACTGAGAGACCTTGAATAAAGCAACTTCAAAGTGTATTCTAACCAAGGACAGCACTGTTAGGGACAAGGTGTCAAGGATCCCCATTAACTCACTTTAGCGCTGAAGATGAAGACAGTATGTTCCTCTAAAAATTTGATCACAAGACCACACGAAGTAACAATTCAGAATACTACACTCGCGATATCATCAGAATGTCAGCATCTCGAGGTTGGCTAATCTACTCACTAACCTAACCTAACCTAACCTAACCTAACTAACACCATTTAGCATAAACCTTCAATCCATTTTTCAACTGGAATATGAATACCCATTAGTTTGTATTTCATATCCATCCCAGTTACTTTCTACGTCCTCAAAAGTAAGCCCCACAGAAAATGTAGTCTTCCTTGATTTAACTACAGAGATTAACGCGCGATAAGAAAGCCTTTTATGAATGTGAAAGTATTATTTCAAAATGTGAGTGCACAGGTCGACATGATTAATTTTATTGTCGCAAATTTGACAGCTGTTCAGATGATCAAGATGCTTCATCCGTTTACGGAATCCGGAAGAAGTTTTTCACCGCGTTCAGACGTTAGCACTTGGAGCGTTTCTGAAGCCATCTGAAGAGCTTCGTGTTAACCACAAACTCCTTGGCCAACTTTATCTAAACACGACTTTGACAGCTGTACTACTAACACTTTATTTCAAACTATTTCGTCTAACACCTTTCTAATCATTCTAACGATTTCGTCACATAAGCGCCACACTAATACGGCAACTTCTCTGGCAAATGCGATAAGCGGGATAGTCTATCTTCACGCGTGCAGGCGATTTCATATCTTAAAATTTTCACGTAGAAAATGTTTCCTGTGTGCCTAATATAATTTTTAAAATGGTTTAAAACGTTCACAGCGTTGATTGGTTTTAAATAATGAAGGAAAAAACATAGGCTATACGTTATACGTTATATCAAATCATTCGGTAATAGAATTGTTAAGAACGGTGTACTGGGAGGGTAACTACCATTACCTACTTTACGCAATAATCCTAGGGTTCCTATGGGTCGTTCTATTTGAAGTTAAATATTGTCTACGAAGAAGCGCGTTGTGTAAACGTATTGCCTAATATAACTTCCTTATTTTCTTGAAACTTCCTTGTCTTGAAGTTAACACGAAGTGTCGTTATTGAAAAGCGAATGAGTTTTTTGTTTGCTCTGTATGAAATACTGGGTCAATTGAAAAGCACGTCTCCAGAGTCAAATGGGTTGGTTTGTGGCAATGGAATTTCATATTCCTGTCATATCATCGTGTTAGATACAAGCCATAAGGTGCTCCGAGATGGTATTAATATCTAATACCTTACCTATACATAAGAAATCTGACAAATGTAGACCACAATAAAGTCGAAACACTAATTTACTGACATTTGCTGAACAAGTACAAACTATTAACAGTGTTGTTAAAAAAATTAAAAAGTATTCCACGGAAGTCTTTATAAAGTGAGTTTTCCGATCCTCACGGCTGTATTCTGAGTTGTTGATCCATGCGCTGCTCATCACTATACCATATCTCGAGCCAGATGAATCCATTTCATTTACACATTCATCTTAAAATACATTTTAATATCAAATCTCCCATCTGCGTTTGCTTATCGTTATCGATCTCATATTTTCAGATTATGTTAATAACTGACTGTGATATATTTTTACGATCTTAATGCAGGCCTGTAGAGTAGAGCGATTTGACCCATTCCTTTTTCCGAGTTCGAAAGAAATGTTAAGAAAACTTAGCAGTGAGGTATTTTAGACTCTTAGCATGTCATATTTTTCTCATCTCATACCTCGTGCTAATGTCAGGAATCTGCGACTCATAATGATGGAGAAAATTTCTCATCAATTTTCTCAAGACAGTTTGAAGGCAGGTCGTCTCCCATTATCGTCTTGACAACAAAAAATTACGACGAAAGAATTCTCTAAGTTACGTTTCTACACAGAGGATTGAGGTTCGTCTTATTATTAACGATTGTCACACAATTTAAAAACTTTCCAGCGCTTTAACGAAACAATTCTCATCTGTTTGTTAAGACTGCCCTCTGATGTAGATCAACTGCGTAATTAAGGGCCTCAGGTCCCTTCTCTTTCCTTATGGTCTACTTTCGAATAGGAAAGTACAAGGAACTGTCTTCACACAGACATTTCTCTGTACGTTCGTGCACAGAACACGTTTCGAAAGCGTTACCGTGTGTTTCAGAAACATTTTGAACACGAAATTCTTTTTCGCTAAGAAGCCGTAATATATTGCGTAAGTTATAAACTGAATTCTCGCATTTTACAGCCGACAGAAGACTTCTGTCTCGTGACGAAATGAGAGTTTCATTTGTTTCTTGCTGTAGTGCGAGTTAAGAAAACAAATTCTATTACGTCTTCTTCCTCTGTACAGAATTACCAAAGAGGCTTGAACCCTGTAAAGTCGATAGTTCACACGGTCATGAAGTTATGTGACATAATATTAATGTAAGAAAAAAGTAGAGAGTTCAAACACAGAAATGTTTCAGAACTGTTAAAAAACAGTCAAGAATACCTTAGCAAGTATAACTTTACACAATTTATGGAATGTTTCCAAACATTTGCCAAAGGCTAAACATATATACAAATGTTTTACAGACCACAGCCCTCGACTGTTTGACGTTCTCGAATCATGTACCACTTATGTTGACATTTGGAAGTTATTCCAGTCTGTTAAATGCCCGAAGCAAATTTTGTCTACAACTGGCGGACGTTTCCGATATAACTGTCGTCATTTAATGGAATCGTAGAGAAATCAAAAGTGTATCAGACGCCAAAAATTAATAATAATTTATTAATAAAATAGTTGTTAAATATGTTGGGACACTTTCTTATGCCATAATAATGAAAGTAGAATGTAGATTAAATTACACATTTAATTTAAGATAAGAACTTAATAAATGTGATTATATCATTATTAAATATTATTGTCGGCGTAATTATTTTAAAAAGAGATTACTTTACGATACTTTCTTTATATTACGTAACTGAACATTTTTATTCTTTATATAGCATAATTGTATATAGGCCTGGTACAGGTATTAGATGTCTGTAGTGCGTTGAATAATCTTACACTGACCGAAGTTTTAGATTTTGTAACACATATTGATGCTGTGTATTTTAATTCTGTTTTAAGGGAAAAATAAACTGTCATTCCTTTACAATCGCTGCTGGAATTCGTGTGCGTACAAGACAAAAGAATCTTATGCTTCCAGGGTGATAATTCTTCAGCTGGGTTCTCCGTTGCTGCAAGCGACATGCAGATCAATGGAATTTTTATCAAAATCAATGTTTATCATTCGAGAAAACATTCTCCATAAGGGAAACAAAAGACAACCATCTTCAAGATCGACAAGTTTTACAAATATCGCATTTGGAAAATATAATGGCCTACAAATTGAATTTTAAATCTGGCGAGGATCGAAGAAATTCTTGGCGACTTATGGAGCTGTGGTGCGTCGTTCAGGCTATTTGTCCCTGGTCATTATAATAAGATTATAAAGAGTTTTTCTTTTAAACTAATTGAAGTTGGAGAGGAAGATTTTACATGCAGTCTCGTTTATATACACTTTCGAGAAGTTAACTACTTATTCTAAGTAATTTATATCAGTGCACTACCTCCTAATTTATGATCTTCTGACTTAAGATTAGGGACAGGGACTAGCGAATAGCGACCAGCGCTACTCTAGTAAGGGTGTCTTGTAAAAATAGCGGTTGTAACAGAGTCTGTCTGCAACATGGAAATGAATTACAAGCTGAGTAAGAAAAAATCCGATGTGGCACACTGGAGGAGTGCCAGCCAGAACTCTCACACTGCCTAATCATTATAAGAAAATGGAAAACTAAGTTTAGTGTAGTTTCTCCATGAGCGGAAGGGTATGCAAATGTTACAACTGTAATATCCATCAAATTAAATTTGAGATAATTAAACGCTCTCTTAATACTGAATTGAAAACACACTAATACATTAAGAGAAAAACCAATTCCTCGGCTGCTAGAAAAACCGATTAAACTCTTTTGAAAACGTAAGAAAAACGAGACTGTATCACATCACTTTGAACTCATTCATATTGTCTCACAGTTAGTTTATACTTCAATGATAAATTTCGGTCATGTATGATCTGATGTTTTCACGACGGTGAGTATGAAGATTTCTGTCTTCTGGGTTGTTGCGCCGTGTAGTCTGGCAAGTTTACAGACTTTTCAGAGGTCCTTTTTGCCTCCATCATCAGGGCGATGAGTAAGGTGAAATGTATGGAGGTTTACTAAGGCTTTAACTTTTCAGAATATTTCATAAAATATTTAACACAGTTTTGTAATCAAACTGAATCTAGTAGTCGTTGATTATATAATTGGAAAAAACTGTAAAATATTAAAGCAGAATTTCAATAAATGGGAGTCGCGAACCGTCAAGAAACACTGGACTTTTTATGGGGGCGGATGGCCTAGTATACTAAATAAACCAATTATAAATTTTAACACAAATATTATTTCATAAAAAATCATTATAATTTGTTATTATTAGTAATTCATTTTGGAGTTGACTCGGAATGTTTTTAATCATATCATGGGAGTCTCAGAATAAAGGACTTTATAGGAATCACCACTTTAAAAACAGTGGCGTATCCACAGATTACATTTTTAAAATTTTGTGCGATTCTCGAAACAAACAGCAGCATTACAAAAAATTATCATTCCAATTCGTAGTAACTTAATCCTTGGATGCTTTTGGAATAATTTTCCTGCTGTAAAGGGTTTAATCGTGATATGTTAGTCTTCCGTGGGTCGGATTAAGCAAACGCGGGAACCTAAGCATTGGTAGATGAGATTACTCGTAAAGCCGCTACGTTTTAATAAAACCATTAACTGCAGAGTTCCCCCTGGCCCAGTTAGCAAAAGTGTCTGTTACATTCTGAAACCTGGCCTGAGTCATTTAAATATAATTTTATTTATGAAAATAAATTAATACTAACCCAAGAAATGTTGGTGATTCTTTAAATATTTTTAAAGAAATCTCAGGTTGCTTATTCATGAGCCTTCCAAGTGACAAGCCAGATGTTTTCAGATAAGTTAAACACTTTAATACAAGCTAGCTGATAAAAGTTGTACGATGATACACGTTTATAAAACTTTTCTTAAAAGGAATGCCTACAAATTAATTTTTCCGACTGCATCTCTTAAAATTACAAAAAGTTTATGATTTTTTAATATTTTGGGTAACAGTTTTACTACTGAACATAAACTTACTTTGTAATGCACTTTTGTTTGAAACTTAAGTATGACGTCTATCGCCGAAACACTAAACCCACCCCATATTCAGATTAAGCATTACTCTCTTAGCAACAAACGCTTCTGCGCTCAGACATACGTTAATTGAATGTCAAGAATAGATTTCCATCCACCGAAAGAAACCAAATTATTCTTACTGTTTACACTTGTTCCCATTAGCAGACAGAAATCGGGAAATAGAAACAAAGAAGAATATGACATAAACACAAGGACTGTACATTTTACTTCGTTGTCAGTTAATAAAATATGCGGACGGTCAAATAGTTTGTCGTATCGAATCACCGGATACCGAGCGTAAAGGTTCTTAATTAGAATCGTACTGAGAAGCGTTTAATTTTATTTGTGAAGATATTTTAATATTTTGTCCTATACAAATATATAGTTCTACATTTGCGTTTATATAAAGTTTTGTTAGCAACTTAAAGCAACAAAACAAATGAAGCATCAGAAATTTCCTGAGAAATCCACTCTTTTCAAAAATTAATTTAAAAACGAAGGAATCAGAAAAGCAAGGATAATGTATCAACTGCTGTCAAGTCAGATGTTTGTGCCCTTTGTTTGATTTGATGGTTTCAGCCTGAAGTAGGCAGCATTTTACACGGCTGTCATTACAACAACGTTTATTAAAGTAGATGGTTCAAAGCCTTCTCTCTTTTTTTTTTGTTCAAACACTGTCAGTTGATTAATGATTATTCGTGTTAGGTACTTGTTTCATACAACTACGACAATATTTCATGTTCTAAAACACGCTAAATTTCATAAAGCCTATCACAGTTTGCCTTTAATATTAATATTTTATGCATTTTAAACATATTTCAATGTTAAAAGACAATAAAATTATTATATTTACTGTGCTTAACCTAATGTTCCTTACTAGACAAGGAATAGTTTTCATAAACCAGATAATCATAATCCGTTCCCTAAGCTCTATTTGTGAAGGCAATAGGACTCAGTCCTAACACAGAACAGGGGCTATTGAAATGAATCTGACGGATATTTGGTAAGTACCTAGTTCCAATCTGAACAGAAGCTCTTCCGTATTCTACCTCTAAGATATTGGAAAGAAATTTCATTAGCATCAGTTACGAATCTATTTCAAGATTACTCTCTGATCTTTACGATTAAAGCAGCATTTTTAAATAACAGAAATTTTATACTGGACGTGATCGGTTCTCCGAACGTTTCGCGTGTGTACCTGAGAAAGTGTGAATCGACTGGCATATGATTTTTATCTTTTTATGTGACTGTTGCTTGCAAATTCATGTGCAAAAACTTCGTGTCAGCAGTTAGAATAAAATCTAAAGACCCGCCGTTTGTTGGTAAACATAAACCAGAAAGCATAACATAAATAGAACAGTGGTTCTGGCACCTGCAACAACACCTACGGGTTATATGTTGGTGTAACGCGAGTTGAAATCGTCGGCCTTGGCATTCAAATTCAAGTTGGCCTTGTAGCTTAATTCGCAACTTCTATGAATTGAGTAAGCTACAAATTGCTATCTCTGGCTCACCAGAAAGGCGGTAAGCCATCGGAAAATCTTAACTTTAAGGACTAATAATAATCATGATAATAATAATATTGGAAAGTGAGCGTACAACTAATCTCAAATAATTATAGGAGCAACTGGAATTGTCTCCAAGTCACTCAGAAAATATTTGGCCAACATTCCAGGGGAACACGACATCAGGGAAAACTGCCATTTTGGGATCTTCATACATCATTCGAAAGACGCTGTCGTAAAATATATAGATCATCTCTAACAATAAAATTATATAATACATTTAGTACGTGTTAAAAACAAAATGTATTTCGAAAATAGCTGCTGCACTATGTACCTAAGGGACAAGGTTTTTTCTCTGGTACATGGAAGTAAATACCCTATAAAGTGGGGAATAGATGGGATAATATGAGGTATTGAATGTTTGTCTCTACCTAAAACTCCATATTGCGTTACAATCGATCAATCGATATGACGGAGTTCTGTGTTTCTGTTATGCCACTGTCATTATGTACAGAGTGAGCCCAGTCAGTCTAAAATGCCTGGCAGGAGTGTTTATTTTTCCAAAATAGAACTTGCATTTGAGATTATATATAATTGCGTCATATTGTGAATTAAAATTTAATTATTCGTGTTTTTTCCGTCTAATCACAATTGTATATAAATAAAATTTATACATAAGATTTTAAAATATCATTTACATATTTGGTACAACTTTTTACTACATGTTTCGGTTACATCGAACCATCTTCAGGATACGTTAGTACTTCTGAATATAAACATCATCAGAAGTTACACAACAACAGTAATTAAGTTTTAGTTTATAAGATTATAATTTTTAACTTTTAACTTTACACCTGAAGATGGTTCAATGTAACCGAAACATGTAGTTTTAATACACGGTAACTAAATTTAAGTGATGTTACTTCAGGCTTGAGTATTTCGGCTGCGAGTTCCAAATTTAAGGTCAAACGTTTAAGTAGAGCGTTCCGGTTAGATTTTCCGGAGGATCAAGGCAGAACAGATTTTCCGCCCTGGTCTAACCGTTTAGCTTTGCTCCTACGTTAGCGGACAAAGGAGTTGAAGGCAACATGGCACCTTATTCTAAAAAAATAGTCCTTAATTTCTGTACTGCACTGAAACATTTTAAATTATTTAAAACCGTTGGTAACAGTAACCTCATGATCTTGCATGTTACGTAACTCCGTGAATTCCTGTATGAGGCGTGTCTTGTGTGGGTGTGACAGTTATGTACAGACGGCTTTGAGTATCGTTGGCCGTCCATTCCACCAAGAGAGCGCAAATGTAGCAGCAATGATGTCAGTTACTACAAACAACCCTGTTTCGAGACATGGAATGAGAGTGTTTGAGAATAAAACTACATAATGAAATTCCGAGATTTTTATCAAATAAAATAGAATATTAGCGAGGCAATGTAGAGACCATTTGTGGGATGAAGGCTTAGAATAGAAACTTTAATATTATTTGTCATAGGGAAACAGTGTGTGGCAATTTTAAATTAATACACATGACTCAGGTTAAGGTCTGTCAAGACGAACGCGTAATAAATCTTCAAGATTCCTCATTACGGGTGAAATTTCTTGAACCGGTGACTTATATTCTCAACAATAATTCTGAGCAAGTTAAATGGATATTAATTAACCCTGAATCATACGCGGTAGAAGACTACGAAATTCGAAGTAATCAACTATCCATTCGTCCTCACCATGTTTCATAAATTCGTATTTTGAAACCATGTAATCTTTGAAACCGTATTTACGTGTATCTCCTTTAAAGACGGCAACTTGTTCGCCATAATTGTTATGATTCATTTCTACAGCGATTCGTGTAGAGTAGCGAAAACAGTTTTACAAGAAAACGTGTAGAATGATAAATCCCTCAATGACGAGTTATTTTCTTCAAATACGTAAATATAAAACGCCACATTTCTCCATTGAAACAAAGTTATTGGGTTCTTGTCTTCTGGATTTCGCATTTTTATACGATCCGAAGCTTCAATACTGTGTACACAAAGGCTGGTTATTGGAGGATACCGTGAGCCAGCTTAATCCAAAACATCGCCTTAAACAATAGGCATATTCATTTCTATGATCAACTTTAAGAGCATTCTCCAATCTAAGCTTAAATATCTCCATTCATTTCTTTCGGGATTCCCGGGTAAAATCTTGTGTGCACGTGTAATCGCTAGCATGCCAGCTATATGGCCTGCCAATCACATAATTTGTTTGATTACTGTTCAGTGAAGATTAACTCTATGAAGCTTCAAATTTTGCAACTGTTTCCAGCATCATTTTCGTCTTGCAGATAGAAATAATCTCCACAGCATCCTGTTTTAAATACTGTCGACATCAAACGTCAATTTCCTTTTCTCAGTTCCTTAACATTTTATGACTACTCGATATTTCCCTGAGGATGCGTGCCCATGGCAACTGCCTCGACATATTTTCGCTTATAACACGACAAGCATGGAAGTATAGTTCAATAAACCATTCATTCAGCACTCTCTCCCGTTTTATACTTTCCTGCTTCTAAACTCTTTTGCGCTGTATTAGCTTGTAAATAAAATAATTAGTTCCCAAGGGGCCTCGATACTTCGATTCGCTTCTATCTCTAACGAATATGAAATCCCGTCCAGTGTCTTGGAGCGTAGTATTGTCTATAATCGGAGCGAACACTATATAAATATGTCTAATGAAATGCTCGTTTACAACTATTTGAAGGATCTATGATCTATTTATCGTAAATATAATAATCCCTTCTTCTCCGGACGGCTTTACGTGAAGCACATTCGTGTTTTCACGGGATTGCCAAGTGCGTTTCTGTGCGTCAGGCTGTGTTCTCATCTTGTCTAATAAAGCGTGAGGATGTTCAGCTTTACCTCTTACTCAGGTATATGTGTGTCTCAATTTCATCTGCAAGGGACTATCAGTCTGAAAAATTCCTGCCATGTTTACGATGTCTTCTCACCAGTAGCTCACTACGCTATCAATGGCAGTGTAAGACGGAACAGAATGCCCATTCTTCTGAGTTCCAGCAAGGTGTGCCTTTTAAAAAAGAACCACGACATTGAGCAAAATACGTTATAATACAGTGAAACCTGTCGTGGGGCCGAGAAGATGGCGCATAAGGATAACACTCCGGGCCTCTGCAGGGGGGAGACATAGGGTCATCGTAATCTTTCTCCATCCCATGTTAAGTCTGTCGTCGAGGTATTGTACGGCCTGCTTGCCTGCCCCGGGCCCTGCTTCTGCGGGTGGTCACAGTTTACATACCTATACGCCGGGTCATATATATTCCGGCCCGAGCTACGACAGGCAAGGGCAGGTAAACTCAGCCCCCCCAATCCATGCTCGTAGTGTTTGACTCTTTGTTCCAGAAATCTTCCTTTGCCTCACTCGCTGGAGGCGCGATGCTGACTTTTACACTGCCTAATCTCCTTTGTTTAGCTTAGTTGTAGTGAGCGCAGTGTCCGGTGGACAGAGGACGTCAGATAGTTTATTACGTAAACTCTCATTCCACAGCATCCGATGACATATTCATAGCATAAAATATTTCCTATGCCGTGATTTGGTGAGCGACTTCGAAGATGAATGTCTCTCCTGGTTTCGCCGCGTAGTCATGTAGACGTATGACGATGTTTCGGAGGTTCTTACTGCCTCCATTATAACGGCTTCTACCAGAACAACATCCCAAAAGAATGTCACCTTAATTTTACTTCTTAAAATAACATTTAATTTTCAATCTTCATGAAATTTCTTGCTTATGTGCATTATTGCTCATTCATTTCGATGCTAAACAAACTACGAAGCTGAAAAAGCGTCTTTAAATAAACAATGGTCTGCATCACGTTGAATTAGCACAGTCGAGGCACTGAAGAGGCTTGATACAAGAAGGACAGAGCTTATAGCCTTTCGCTAGATCGATTCATCTCGAACAAACGATAGGATCATATTGTTCACGATTATTTCAGCAAAACATTCTTCTCGCATATAGAACAATGTTACAGAATCCACTGCTCCTCACAGATTAAGGCCCCTAACTTGGTGTATATTTCTAAACAAGCGATAAGGGAAAAAATACATTCCTGTATTTATCCAGGCACCGTTCAATGTAGAACGACAGTATAGCTACACAATTTAATAACCTATTTAACGAGTCCTCTCAGCTCTTATGAAACTAAACTTGTCTGGAAATGGTAAATATAAGACCGAGAATTGAACCCTGGATCTTACTCAGTCATTACACTGTCTCAACCATCTAGTATCACTGATTAAAATAAGAGACTAGTCCTGTCTGAATACGAGTTACGTAGAATGAGCGCCTGAGACGAACGCTTAGGCAGTCCGCGTTGCAAGACTGCGTTTAGCACCCACTAATCTGTGGGCCTCCTCAGCGGGGAGCCTTCGGGCTTTACATGTAATGTTCTTTCTTCCAGAACCTCTGCATCAACATGAGAATTCAAGAACCGTTCTTAATGAACCAAAGAGTTTCTTTCAGACGACTAATTTTGTATGTTTTCTCGCTATTTATGAACTTTGGAAGTAAGGAAATTAACATTCGGAAGAAATTTGACACAGTGACATTCTGAGGAGTGTGCAAATGAAACTGGGACGGACACCATCCGGGATTCCTTTCACTGTGGGCTCCCCTGACGGGACAGACTGCTATATATTACAAAGGACAAGGTAATAACAGCTCATTCACTACAGAGCTGTCGTCAGCATTGTGAGAATATAAGATAAATATATTCGTGACTAAATGTTGGCTTTATACCATGTTCTGGAGGCCCGTATTTATGGAATACAAGTGAAGTGGATGGTTACCAAGGACGGACAACAGTTTAACATTAATCCATCTGCAGAGCTAAACATCACTTATAGTTTCATGTAAACTGGACTGGGTTTAATTCGGAAAACTATGGACATCTCCCAGTCCCGGGACTCCACCCAGAAGATTTTATAATTGCTTGGAATGTACAGCTTAAGAGCATGAGAAAATTTCTGTGGAAACGTTGTTTAATTGTCTGATACATTTTATTTTCTTACAGCAAAAAGTTCATCTGCGCAATATAAATGTTGTTCTTACCTCAAAGAAAACACGGCGCATTTCCATGGCAAAGAATGCCATATTAAATAAAAAGAAAAGAAAAACGCAGCTGTCATTGTTTGACTGAAGTCCATTACACACGATTAAACGTCTTTCATTTCATCTGATACGACGTACAACTAAAAGTTGTAATGAGGCATTCGAATGTACTTTAATGGCATGGACCGAATTGGGAAAAAAAATATTCTCGTGTTTCTGTGTCTTAATTGTTTCCACTGAATTAGACCATCCCAAAATTTACTTTATTTATCATAAGATGTATCAGGTTTTTCTTGTTTAAATAGGTTCAAAGCCATCGACCCAAAAATGTAAATTGTAAGAGGAGATTTACACTTTCGAATGTAAGAATACATAAATGCACGTATCACAGGGCAAATTATATTTTCCAGCAGCAACAGTGTAAAATATCCTTCTGCTATGGGATAGGTGCATCTGAGGATCAGCTCCATTTGTAGTAAAATACTGTGATGAGGAAGTATTGCCAACTGTTCGACATGAACACTGTCTTTCTTTTCGAACAGTTAGCAGGGCAGTCACAACGATACATTTTTAAGCTGCTGTTTGTTTATCCACCCATCTTTAATACATTCCATGGATCCATAAGCCAGTCGGATAAAATTCATACTATTATAAAATATCACGTTATAAACTTTCGGTTCACATAATAATATGTTACAAATACATTCAGCCATCACACGCAGTAAATAAATTATGCTATCAATTTATATTACATAAATACAAGAAAAGCTTACTGAACATTATGATTTATCTGTGAACATTATAAAATATTTCGCTGCGGAAAAACCCAATATAACGTTACTCATCACAGATTGCGTAAAATATTAATTAACATCAATTCCACCAAATTAACTTGCATTCTGGAAAATCTCTCGGTTCAACCGGCAGTTTTTTTCTAGAATTTTTCTTCAGTCTTTCAAAATAATTCATGCGATGATACCTTTTAAATAAACCACCACCAATTCTCTTGAAATTATATACTCTTTATTCATTATCATGTCTGAATGTCATTCGGTCTTACAGACTAAAATCTCTGCAGATGACGTATCCCCGTTATAATGATGATGATAATCATTAATAATGTACCAGCCACTACGTGAACATTTAAGTACCTTTTCAATGTGTCTTATACCATAAAGGCAAGTGTATTAAATAGGCTGAGACGAGCTCTCGTCCTCAGCCCTACCTATAAGAAAAGTGTCCTACAGCTTCAGTACAATAGTCGCTTAGCCGACAGATGAGTGCGACTTCTGAAACTGCCTATAGATTCTTAGGATAATAGAGACACCAAAATAAAGAAAGAAAGAAGGAAGGAAAAAGGATAAGAGAAATGTCTGCCGTGGGTATGGGATGGTGAGGATAGAATGAAGTATAAAGCTAGCAGGGTTGAGGTCAAGGGTCACGAAAACAGCGGGAGGTCTACCTGCCAGGTGCTCGCCACACTGCACGCCGGGCTGTTCAGAACCACCGCTTTAATGTGACACGATATTTGGAAACATTTAATGGCAGAATCTCGTATCTACAAGACCGAGGCGTCATTAATGACTGGCGACGAACTCGGACGCTGGACCACAAATCGCAAATATCTGAATCTAAGATCGATTCGATTACAAACGATGTGAGAAATTTATTATTAACTCACAAAACGAATACGATAAATGTTTGTAATGTGTTTGTGTAGGCTTACGTATGTAGCCTATGGTAGTTCTCGTTTCAAGATTAAACTTTCCTAACTTATCTGTTTGTTTAAAACCTGCAGCTTAACTACTTAGCATCTGGCGAAACAATTTAAAATCCCGCATTTGTGGAATCTGTGGTTTAATAACAGGCGAGGACCACGTCACTTTGTTCTCTGACGCGTAACACTAAGTGATTCATTTGCTCTTTTATTTATTTCTGTAACAATTTTGTATTTTTTATTCTTTTGAAAAATCAGTGGCCACGGTGGTCTAGCGGTTAGAACGCTGGCCTTGTAATCCTGGGGGTCTCGGGTTCGATTCCCGGCGGTGCCCGAATTTATAACTTGTGTTGGGCCAGGCCGTGGTCTAGGCAACACGGAGTTTTCCTCCGTGGCATCCCAACAATTACTCCATTCACACACAGAAGAAGGCAATGGCAAACCACTTCTGGATCATCTGCCAAGAACGTATATGAACAGGTCCCAGTCCGAGAAAAGGATGGAAGGATCCTGTTCATATGGACCTGTCGTCAGACAGAACACTAAATAAAATAAATAAATAATAGGTGGTTGTTACCCCAAGAATACGACTGTATAATTCTAGAAGAAACAATTTCGTGTCTGAAATTCTTTTAGAACCAATTGAGAAATATCTGAAATTCACTTTTCCTTGCTACGGATTTCTGGATAAGACCCACTATTTATATTTATCTTAGAGGAACACAAAATATTCTAGATGTGGCTCATTTAAATCAAAGCAAAGAAATGAGACTTACGATGCACCGAATGTGTTATTCTTCTTATTAGTTACTTCTGATAACTCTGATTACAATGCAGATCTTTGATCTCACCACTGTTACTGTGGAGTCTGTTGACTTGTGGTCACTGTGGACCCCCTGGGTGTCCTCTTACCGCATAATTACGTCATCATATTGACCCCTGGTGAGGCGCCCACCGGACAAAGATCATGAACAAGTTGATTCTCCGAAGTCTCCGCCTTATCAGTCACGCGGTTAAGCCGGTTATGAGAGTCACGTGACGATAAAATATGTTAGCACTTTCATTAGCGATTGGTGTCTTCATAAATAAAATCAGTCGGGGCCCCGTCTGGAACAGGGATTTTGTTTCGAGATAAGATACACAGCTAATGAATCACACAGCGCGTCATCGGATTCATAATTTTATTACTTTCATTCCTGCAACAACCACCTAGGACGTGCCTAAACAGCGCATTTGATGTGATCAACAACGGGCGAGGTGGAAAATGGAGAGCAAACCTAGATCATGCACGTAAGTGGAATTAAGAAAAGTTGTCCCACTGTTGAATGCACAATCCAAAACAGTTTCAAAAGCTTCAGTAATTAATTTATACGACTGCTCAAAGTCTGCACGTCCACCTGATGGTTGACGTCCGGTGGCACGACCTTAATAACAAGTTGCTTTTTAAGTTATCACGACGAAACATTTATTCATGAATAACAGCATATAAAAATCTCCCCCTTTTTCTAATACGATTTAAAATACTGGATAAGAGCAACCTCCACGAAATGTGGGTACCATTTTCCTGTCTTTCATATATTGAAAGCAAATGTATAACTTCCGTTCAAAAAGTCACATGATTATTAATTAGAATGTAAGAAACAAAATTTTCGGAACTTGTAAAATTATTTTATTTCCTTAAAACATATATAACGTGGAAAAATTTACAGACGTAATACGATATATTCTTAGAAGTAGGTTATAGGCATATCGTTTAGTATAAGCTACCAGGGTCAACGAAGAATCGTGTCTTTGAGGAAGGCAAAACCGGAAGTCGCCTTCTTCCTTGAGGTAACACCCATCGCAAAGTTTTCTGCAGAACCTAGGCAGTAATTTTATCCACGGGTGGTTTCCTCTCCAACGAAGTAAAGTAAAACCTGGTATTGTAAGTTGTATGAAGGCTTTCATGTGTCCATGAGGGAAATTACAAAGAGACTCCGTGAGAAGCAACTCAACCCCATCTTCCATCGAGGCTTCATGTGCCGTCCAGCTGCCTGTCTGTCTATTGTATTGAATGAATCAACCAACACAAGTTTCCATTATGCACTGCATTAACTAGTAAATACATAGTGATTTATCGAAATGGATGTTGACAAATACGAAATAAATTCCTACCGTCCGTCATTATGTATTAATAATTTATTAAACAACGGGCGAAGGTTCAGATGTTTGCTTTATTCATAATTGAAAGGAACACAAAAATATATATAAATAGTTAAATAAACACGACTAAAATGTAAGGCAGGGCCAAAACTTAATGTTCTTCAATTTGTGCCTTCCTTCTTATATAAAGAGAATTTCATGTCGGGTGTTTGTAGGACATTACTACTCTAGGCAACACGGAGTTTTCCTCCGGGGGCTTCCCCGGTTTCAATTACTCCATTCACACACAGAAGAAGGCAATGGCAAACCACTTCTGGATCATCTGCCAAGAACGTATATGAACAGGTCCCAGTCCGAGAAAAGGATGGAAGGATCCTGTTCATATGGACCTGTCCTCAGATAGAACACTAAATAATAATAATAATAACAAATAAGTAATGTGTTGCAAAATTTGCACGTATAACCACAGTTGTCGACCTATCAAGACATACATTGCCCTTTCACAGATATTAAATATACTTTATGATATGTATGCGGACAATTAAAGACGTTAATAAAATCCTAATGGAGCAAATTGTTTTGGTATTCTAAACTGCGTAGCGCTTTCTTGGGTAGGACTGTCAAACATTTTAGTCTTTAGGATTAAGGTTAACGTGAATATAGAAAAGCGGATTTAATATTAATAATTAATTTTTATTTCGTTCATAAATTCAACTTGTGACCGGGAGGGACGAATTCATTAGACTGAAACACGAGAGACAATTTGCTTTAAACGTACTCTGAAATCTGGCTGTACTTAGATGCAGCCAGAAATATGTTACTCCATAGGGCAGAGTTCTTCTGAAGAAGCCGATAGTCGCTCAACTAGTCAAGAAATTCCTCGCCTTTTATGGAAAACAAACGGTCATCACCTTGTTCAAAACAGCCAGCCACTGGGCTCCATTCTGAGCCAGCTAAATCAAATCCGCACATTCCCAATCAATTCCCTTGATTTTAATTTTAGTATTTTGCACGCTTACGTCTTCCTAGCGATCTCGTCTTTCCAGGCCTTTCAAAAGAAGTTATGAACGCATTTGTCATACCCCAAGGACGCTAAATGCCCCGTGCATGTCATTCTTGATTTGATCATCACGTTTGGTGCAGAGTTATTTTTATTATTATTATTATTAGTGTTCTGTCTGACGACAGGTCCATATGAACAGGATCCTTCCATCCTTTTCTCGGACTGGGACCTGTTCATATACGTTCTTGGCAGATGATCCAGAAGTGGTTTGCCATTGCCTTCTTCTGGGGGTGAATGGAGTAATTGTTGGGATGCCACGGAGGAAAACTCCGTGTTGCCTAGACCACGGCCTTGTCCAACACAAGTTATAAATTCGGGCACCGCCGGGAATCGAACCCGAGACCCCAGGATTACAAGGCCAGCGTTCTACAAGGACCTCTGAAACTCCTTAACTCCTCCAGCCTGTATTATTCTTTAAAATCTGAGGGATCATGAAGGAATTTAAGTTCTCACAGCGGTGAGTTCGAAGAAGGCTGTCCTCTGGGTTGTAGCGCGATGAGTCGCCCTGATGATGGCAGCAGCAAGGACCTCTGAAACGTCGGTAAACTTCTACCAGACTACACGGTGCTACATCCCAGAAGACAGCTGTCTTGAGAGTTGAAAGTTCACACCAATACGAAAACGTATAAGTTTTGTGTATTTTAATTTTTGCGGTTTTGGGAAACAGGAAGACAAAAGATTGTGAACTACGCGCGGACAAAGATGTTCGTTGGTTTGAACAAAAACGTAATTTTTGTTCGTTACCGTCGGTCTCGAATTCTGTATTTGAGATTTTTGAATGAATGACGAGCCGTTCAGCGGTTGATCAAATTCGGGGTGTGCCGTGACTGTTGCAGGCTCTCGAGAGACGGCGTTCATCTACGCCATCACGAGCGCCGCGGTGGCGCACTCCGTGGCGAGGGCGTGCAGCGAGGGCAGCATCGAGTCATGCACTTGCGACTACAGTCACCAGGCGCGGGCCCCCCAGGTCTAAAAAACCATGCCCGGCCTCCGGGACTGGGAGTGGGGGGGTTGTTCCGACAACATCGGCTACGGCTTCAAGTTCTCCCGGGAGTTCGTGGACACGGGAGAGCGCGGCCGAAACCTACGGGAAAAGATGAACGTTCACAACAACGAGGCCGGAC
>NW_019059750.1:428483-442903 GCF_000696155.1 Zootermopsis nevadensis
GCAGATTTTCCACTTCAGATACACGTAACAACAACAACAACAACAACAACTTTTCCCTTGCCGTAGAGTAAATATTTAGAAAATATGGAGGGCGAGAAAAAGTCTTGAAACGTGAGATTCTTCCACATTGATGGTTCATACGGACGCCACTTCCGGCTAAAAGGAATCATATCCCCATCCCGAAAATCAGCTTCGTGACACAGACCAAAAGTAATAATGTGCTAAATGTGACAACTGAGGCTTTCAAGACGGCGATTATGAAGATGACTATCTTCTAGGTTCTTAAGCCGTGGGACATACTGCCTCCATCATCGCCCTGATGATGGAGGCAGCAAGGACTTGCGAAACGTCTGTAAACTTCTACCAGACTACACAGCGCCGCGAAAACTTCAAATCCCACATAGAAACTTATTATTAATCTGATTGTAGACGGATCGATATGTGAATGAATGGGTTAATTAAGTTTGTCCACTCTGCATACAGATACATTAAGAGCTGATCATTACAATGTAATAATAAAGAATCTATGGTTCCCCTTGTCAAGCAGGTCTGTTCTTCATTGATTGCTGATAGCTATCTAGTGCTGACTTTTTTTCCGGCAAAAAGATTTGCGCGAAGTTGAACACTTTCTTTACTGTCATGTTTCGGTTGACACTGATAATGTAATCAAGTTCGCTGACTTTATATTAATCGTGTATCCACGTTACTATTTAATTCTCGTCTTAGGATTGTAGATCACAATCGGTAACATTTTTAAAATGAAATGCAAACATTTTTTTTCAAAACTCTTTTGCAGATGGCGGAGTATATTCGCACGTTTATTTTTTATTTGTTTAATTGGCTACTAATTAGTCTATATCTTCACTCCAATAAACTTAGATAAGTTATTATATCCACACAAATAAACACCGGACAGAACCGCCTTTCTCATGGATAATTCCCTCCAAGTTTACAAATTAGAAAATACCATACGATCTTATCAGTCGTAAAAAGTTTCAGTATTAGTTCTCCTAATAAAACCGCGGGGTTCACATCACGTTGCCCCAAAAACTAAGGTTCGTAATACTCACTGGTCACAACTGTGAAACAAATAGCCTTCTGAATCGGACACTGCTTTCAATATTCATTCCTTTTGTAACGCGAGTAGAAATATGAAGCGAATAATTTATTTAGAAATGCTTTATCAATATTTCTAGTTCATAATTTTCCTCCTTTGGGGTCCCGATGTCGGCAGGCCCTGGGGTCCTCTCGCATGCATCTCTCACTAGCACGGCGAACGGACCAATGCAGAAATCTACACTTAGCAAATGTCTTATTTTTTGTTCCAAATCGATAACGAGGTTGGAGTTTTCTGTCTTCCGGGTTGTTGCGCTGTGTAGTCTGGTCGATGTTAACCAACGTTTCAGAGGTCATACTGCCTCCGTCATCAGGGCGATGAATATTCAGACTACACATCGCAACAACCCAGAAGACAGAAATCTTCATACTCACCGCTGTGAAAACCTCAAATCTTACACAGTATGAGAGTAAATTGTGAATCGAAAAAACCCGTATGTTTCAGTCATGGGAGGATTTTTATTTTACAACATTTACTTCGAGTTTAATACCAGTAAAACTAGTTAGGTTAATTAAAATGTGTTTAAATGAAACCTATAATACAGTCAGTGAAGAAACTTCATTCAACAGAACAACGAAAGACTGAGAAATATATTTGGACATAAGAAAGCTAAGATATTGTTATAGTTGTGAAGAAATATAACACATTCACTGTGTTCGTAAACAATTGGCTGCATTTCATATTCAGAATTATCTGAAATGAGAGGATGCTTCTTAAACTTTTCTTAGGATAAGCCATCAGCAAGGTTCCAGAAAACAAAGACTTGCCGAAATCGAATGGAACTTATCAGATCGTCACAGAAGTTCTATTAAATACTAAATTACAGGCTTTAGTTTATTCTTGAAAAAATTCTATCATTAAACTACCTTCATAGTGATTAGGTTTATACTTCGGCGAAAACTCGGATTGTGATCTGAGCACGAAGAATTATTTATATTATATTTTGAAAACCGAAGGGCACCTAAATATTACTTAAAGACTCAGTTCCTAGCCCAACGAAAACATAAAACCTCTACATTTGATCAGTGCAGTGCTGTTTATGAAAATAATAGCTGTTTTTTCTGAGAAAAATGTGGAACTCGTATATGCACTCTGTTCTAAATTGCTAAAGTACGAGGTGCATTTATTTACAACTGGACTTGGAGAGATGAGAGGTCAACTTGAAGCTCAGAACTCGAGGACCACATTGCCATCAATGTGGAACGTATTTGCTTTGGATTAAGTCTGAGAAAAATATGGAACTCGTATATGCACTCTGTTCGAAATTGTTAAAGCACGAGGTGCAATTATTTACCACTGGACTTGGAGAGATGAGAGGTCAACTTGAAGCTCAGAACTCGAGGACCACATTGCCATCAATGTGGAACGTATTTGCTTTGGATTAAAGGACTATTCAGAGAGCTTCATGATGTTAGACGAAAAGATTACGTTATACTCGATTCACGCCCCTGCAGGCAGAGCCATCTGTCTCCATGCCATTAGGCTGTTGTGACAAGCGTGAAGCGGCGAGCGATACAGTGGACCTCATTCACAGTGAACAAGCAGCCTGCAACTTACGTAAGACTGTGCTGTTCCTACCCTTCATTGGCTGTTTCGTAAGACAAATGGGAATTGACAGACAGTTTTGTGTACACTTAGTCAAAAACGGTTTGTTGACCCTTATCAGCCATCGTGAATCAAAATTTTAAGATTTTTTTTTTTTTTACAGATTATACCAATAACACATTTTCACTCCGAATAGGAAGATGTAAGAACTGTTCGATTTATATTATTTTATTAAGAAAGATGTTAT
This sequence comes from Zootermopsis nevadensis, assembly GCF_000696155.1. Next base: position 431,393 of record NW_019059750.1, read on the forward strand.
TAAATAAAATTTTAAAGTATTACATTACATTCTTCTGTAATTTTTGACGGATAATTTTCTTTAGCACAGCGTATTTTTTTCAAAATTAATTACACAACAGATGTAACTTCAATTAAGGAAATTTGCCCGAGATACGAACACCGAACTGTCCGGGTGCGTGTTTAGGGCGTTACCATTAAAACAACTTTCTGTTCCTTACGTGAATATATTAAATAGCCTTGTATTATGTAACAAGCAAGCAATGATAGTCCTATTTCTCATCTCGTTTGACGCGTGGATACACCCTTCCCTCACTGTTACTAACGACGAGTTCTCCGCTGATAGACATTCTCTCTTCGGGAGGATCGCTTGACAGCGAATGTGACCCACTCCGCTTTGTTGACTTCTTCTGCGTCAACGGAATATTCCTCCGGGTGGTCAGGCAAATTCCGCCACACCCTGTCTGCGTGTCTGCTCCTTTCCCATGTCTTCGTTACAAAAGAATTTTCATGCTATGAATTTCATATTAAATTCCATTGTATCTTCAGCTCACCATTGGAGTCCCATGATTTGTTAATGAAACCAAGATTTTCATGTTATTTTTATATTCTCTTTTCTAATAGTCTTCTATAAAAAACAAAGTTTAAAAATGGAATCCTTTTACTTGTCGGATGGGTAAGAGAGTTGTAATCTTCTTCATGATAATAAGCATGGCGGTGCTAATGTAACTGTGTTTGCGTTCCTGTACATTCCCTTCACAAAGCGAATTAAATATTATCTGATCTGACATGCGAAGAGCCACCTCAATAATATAACAAGTTTAGACGTTTCCAAGAATACTTTCTAACACCTACTTTTACGTTATCACACGCCGCGAAAACTTATCTGTAACAGCACCTGATAATAATAATAAATTCACTAAAGTTTATAGAGTAAACAAACCAACAACTATTAACACTATAATAGACCTCAGGAGGTCATCATTTGTTTACTCTATATTCTAATAAACACACTAAAGTTTGGCAATGTTTTTCTGTGGTTATAGCACGTCTCCTCCGAGATGCGACAGGAATGCAAGTGTCACGGTATGTCCGGATCGTGCACTGTGAAAACGTGTTGGATGAGACTCCCCAGTTTCCGAGTCGTTGGCGACAATCTCAAGGACCGCTTTGACGGAGCTTCCAGGGTCATGGTGAGCAACGCGGGCAGCTTGCGAGGCCAAGGCAACGGTGGAGGTCCCGGAAGTAAAAGAAGCCGATACACCTTCAAGCTGAAGCCTTACAACCCAGACCACAAGCCACCGGGAACCAAGGACCTGGTTTATTACGAGCCGTCGCCGGGATTCTGCGAACGCAACCCACGGCTCGGGATTCTCGGCACGCACGGTCGTCAATGCAACGAAACATCTATAGGAGTGGACGGCTGCGACCTGATGTGCTGTGGTCGAGGGCACAGGACTGAGGAGCAGACCGTCATCCAACGGTGCGCGTGTACGTTCCATTGGTGCTGCGAGGTGAAATGCAGTCTTTGCCGGACAAAACAGACCGTGCACACGTGCCTGTGAGCGTTTGCGACGTACGAAACGCGAAGAAATGTTTGTTTGTTTTATCTGACAACACTTTATCAGTAGCTCAGACTACTTAGCGTCGGTGTAAAAAGTAAGAAAATGTTACGTCTCCATAATAGGACAATTCTTACTTGAAAATATTCACCGAAATGTGGAAATGAGATTTAAAGTTTAAAGAGATTTCGTCGTAAACTGAACTGTGTACGAAGTCTGGAATTGACTTAAGCTGAGTTACTGGCGTTAGGCTTAGGAACATATAACTCCTATGGAGACTGAGTTTTGTAAGCTCCGTGGTTGAACTATCAATACCCAGAGTGTAACACGAAAATCAAGAGCTAATTTCGACGGAATTAAAGGTGACGTTCTATTTCGAAACTTGATCACATGATACGGTAAGATACATTTCTAAATAAACTCTTTTGTTTAAGGTATCGGTGAACCAGCAGTTTTCTTTATATTTGTATAACTTACTGCTCAAATGTAGCCCACGGAACGTTAGTAATCGCGACACCGCCCTTTAATAACTTCACGTAAGTGTCGTAAATTTAAATTTTGATTTAAAGATATTTTTTGAAAAGATTTTAAGAGTTTTTTTTTCTTATATGGGAGTGGATAGTTCTAACCGAATTAGCCGTAACAGCTGAGACAAATTTAAATTTACGATTAACTTATGCTAAATTATTTAATGAGTTAACCCGTTCACTAAAGTTTCATAGGCTACGTTTAAGCAATAAATAATAAAAAATACAAATAAACTGCGGTTTAAAACGTAATTATCTACGTAGAAATGTACTCATATTTGAAACGACTGCACCGAACTTTAAAAACACATATCCTAATAGAAAGTTTAGGACTCAAGATATATATATAAACTGTTGACTGTGTCATCTCAATGCCAAAGCGTCATTTTCAATTTCACTGTATCAGAATATATCCAGTGGCTATTTATTCGTCTTCAAGAAAGTTGACAATTACGATGTATTATATCTAATAGTCGTACTTATGGAAATGCTGAGTGATTATAATACAGAAAATAGGTGTTAACGTCGTCTTCCTGTCATAATCTGAACGTGTTGACCCCCTGAAACACTGTAGGAAGTGTATGTTCGATGCCGTATGAATTAAGCTAGTGTGTTAAAGTGTTTTATTTTTATTATTCTGTTACTAATAATCGCCATTACAGGGATCTATGTATTTATGTGTGTGACTGAGGCTGAATCTACATGAACACAGGTAGAAAAACCCGTCACGTGTTTCACAAAGCGTATTACTGACGCTAGTCACTTGAGCGGTCGGAGAATTGTAAATATTTTAAATTTTATTAAGGTAATATTAAAGTAAAGAAATTGCCTTTCTACAATTTATTATAATGTAAGAATTTTGAATTAATATTATTTATTGAATGATTGTTACTTATAAAATAATAAATAATTAATAAGTGAAAAATGATCATTATATATCAAACACTGTTTACGGTTAAGCTGCAACACCCACTGACTCCCGGATTCCGTGATCAGCGGAATCCGTTCAGGGATTCCTGGTCCTTTGTTACCGGTACAGCTGTTTAAAGAACGTTCCGTAATCTTATAACTGTTAAGAAACGTGTCTGAGGCCTGTTTGCATCTTTCTTAAGCCTGTCGGAAATTGGTTAAGATTTTGTGAAGTTTATGTATGTAAGCTTCCGTAAAAATCTAGAACTGTATTAAGTATAACACGTTGATAGTTTCGTAGTTCTAAAACGATTTGTAACTGTGGAAAACATTTTCAGCAGGGCCCATTCTTACTTAAGTGTCCCAAATTAAATTTAGAAACGCAATTTCGGTAATTATAAAACACCTTTGGAGACGGTATTAAATCTACGAACGTACGGATTTCTGTTACAGTACACAGGCATTTTGGTTAGATAGTTGCTAGTTTAAGAATTCGAAAAATCACTCGTACGTACGTAAATGTTATTTATGTGAAGTTTGTGAGACTTAAGTTTTGAAGCACGTTCTTTGTGTGAGAATATGTGCAAAAAGCAGTGGTCCCATCTAAATAATATATTCTTTGGGACGTATTAAGCCCTGTTCTGCAGAAACCGCGCACTGTGTAGAATCATGCGTTACTTGAAGCTTAACACTGGAGTCATGAGTTCGAATACCACTCGTGTAAATGTCTGCGTTTGGCCTCCTCTGTGTATATAGAGGCGTCAGGCTTAGCCCATGTGCAAGGAGTCCTAATGAATGTGTAAACTGATTCATAATTGCAAAAGAATTCTTATAAACTGATCCAGACCTTAAGGTCCAACGCGTGAGAAAGGAAGACCTACCAATTATTGATATTCGGAGTACATTCTTTTTACTTGTCCTCGAATACAAGGACTTGAAATTATTTTAAAAAGCTAATCTGTCATTTGAATATGTGACTACGAATTCAAAGCTCCTTTTCGTGAAAATCAAGGCGTCTTAATCTTTGTATTTATTTTAAGGTCGGTGAATTATAACTGTTATTTTTTTTAGGAAAGAGAACAAATATTAATTTTTCTTGTAGAATTAATTAAATGTAATTTTGATTCAATTTGAGATTTAGAATGAGTTTTTACTTTCTTTAAAACACTGGTTATTACAAAATTGCTGGTATAAATGTAATATATTCCGAGTCATCTGACTATCATTTTACTACGCAGTGTAACAGATCGCAGATTAGCTATGCAAAATTATTAATTGATATTCTATTTACCAAACATAAGAAGGAATAAAATTTGTAATAATTATCACAGATCATACGAATTATACAAAAGACACTTTATAAGATTACATTAATCGTGAATTAATTTCATAAGCAAATGATACTGACAATAACTTCTCAATAAATAATTTACATATCCTCTTTCGAAATGTACCTGCAGCTCGTGGTATGGGGATGCTGGCTTAGTTGAAGTCATGATATGGGAACACTTCGCCGATCTTTCTAAACAGATTCCAGTGAAAAAAATCTGTGTCGCGACTTCAAATGCCTTACGCTAGCGACGAACATATCTGCACTTAAAAATTTGCTCCTGAAACACAGTGTTCGGATTTTGTCAATATCGTTTCGTGTTTGTTTGTTTTTCGATTTCAATTCTCAGTCCGAAGTTGCTACTTTTTTTCTTCGAACTGGTCCGTATATTCTCTTGTCTCTGTAAGAACGTTGCCACCGTAATTTGTCCTTCAAATTCTTTCTGGGCTGACGTACGTTTCTCTCGCTCTCTCTTCTACATTGTCATTTAAAATGGGCCAATAGTTCGAAACAAGTCCGGAGATATTCCTCCATTCTGACATGCGCAGAAACACACTCAGCCTATGACAAAAATTATCACTGCGACCATACAATTTCTAATCGAATATAATCATTACGGAAAGACGTTAGTTTGGGCATAATATTTAATGATTTTGTGCTGTTGAATCAACTTCAGCAGTTTGATATGTTCTGTAAAAGGCTTCAGATCGTAATGGTGGATGCGTATCCCTGTTTTTGAATCTTAAAGGCTACACCTTTCAGAATAAAAACAGAAGGGGGTCGCTAAGAAGTCTGCTTTTTGAGATGCGTGTGGCACATCTGGAAATGAGATTTTTATACGGTATTGAATAGTTAATTTGTAGACTAATTAATGTAAATTATCTTAGTCTATTAGAATATTCTTGCTTGCAGTCTGATAGAGTCTATTCAAATTATCATATAATTACTATGTTCCATACACGTCTTTAGTAATATGTCGTACTATTTTATAAACAATAAAACGAAGTAGTATACTCTTGCCATTTGTTTACATACCGTACGTGACATAGGCGCGTGCTGTATCTATTTTAAACACGAAACGATGACATAATGAGTTTAGTAACTGCAAATTCGTGCTGTGGTTCGCTAGAATTTTGTTGCGAGTAGTTGGCACACAGGCCTACAGACGATGGGTGTATTTTATTATGGTCATGTTTCACTTATTTCTTTACAGTTTGTGCCAATGATGGTGAATGTAAGCCTTGAACCGTATGTTGTATGCTTGTAGTAATAAATGTAGGCCAATGCCTTTTCATGCAAAATATAAAAGAAAGTTGGATAATAGCACAGAATATTTCAGAGATTATGAAAGGAACATTTCATTGTCTTATTTATTTTTAATAAACGTACCAATATTTTTCCTATCCTACACGTCAAGCTGATCTCTTCTGGCTTAGTCAAGATGTCTTACATGTGTATAGACACATTACAGAGGCCTAACAATATAGAGCTTGCACACGTGGACTCATGTCAAACGGGCCTCAGAAATTTCAAAGGTAAATGAGACAACTAAACTTAGAGAAGTGGGAGATTTTTTCGCTGTAAAAAAAAGATCTGAGATTCTGGGTGATTTAATATCATTCAGTTCAAATCCTATCTAAACCTCCAGAGGAGATGAACAATAAAAATTGTATCCGTTGTTTCATATGGCCCTGGGACCTGATCTGGACCACATCCGATCGGCTCGGAAGAGACTCCAGATGCAACGAATCTTGGGGTACATAAGGAGGCGGGGAATCTGTTGACAAGATAGGCGACTATTAGTTTTTCAAGTTGGAGTCTCTTCATGGAATTTTCCGAATAATCAGGTGTGATTATCGAATGTTTCAATACATGTTGAGTGATTCATGAACTGTACAGCTGTAACATTTAATCGTCTATGACTATTGGAAATAGTTTTTATTTAGCAACAGGTGTTATGTAACGGCTTACAGAAGGTTAATCCAAGAAATTGAGTGGGTGGGGGGGGGGTATTACCGCCGACTAAGACGAGTTTCTCCTCAGTCTCTCCAGGAAGCCTAATCTGAATTACTGATGAAATATATATATATACTGGCCTAGGCATTCGTTTTCCGTCCAGCGTTCCTAAAAGTTCATTACGAGAAGTGCGTCGGACTCCACCAGCCAGCTCCTCATCGCTTACCTGAGGCTTCGCCCCTGACTCGGCGCTGGGAGGATTGTATGAGATAGAAAAGAACGCAGAACTGGAGACCCATTCTCAAGACTTAGCCGTCGACAGTTCAGAACAAAATAATGTATAATCGGTGTTGGTAGTTTTGTAAATTTTAAGATTATTTACTTATACTAAAAACAGAAGATTGGTCTTGAAGTGACCATAATATACACCCTGTCTGCGCATGCTCGGAAATACTGTAGACAATCACAAAATAACATCAGATAAGATACAATCAAGAATCTCCTGGTTGTAGGTGACCGAAGAAACTTGTGGAGGACGAATTCATAAATGATTGAAACCCAACAAGAACCCAACTATTACCTTTAGGAAATGTTATGTCTACTTTTTACCTTTAGGAAATGTTATGTCTAGTTTTTATCTGAGTAAATGTCGTAGTATTGGGTTCTATAGTTGATAACTTTTAACTTGAAATCTTATTTAAATATTACAAAATAGAGCGTCGACGGGGTTTGAAACATTGTATGATTATGAATGTTAATGAAATTCCAAATTTCTGTCTAGAATTCTCTTGTCGTAATATGAATTCGGTTACTAAGACGATTCGCGTTCACGTATTAGTAAAAGTATTCGTTCTCCGTTCAGGTTTTTCTAAAAGTAACTTTAATGACGTAGTGGATATCTTTAACGCTAGTCACTACTAACTAACTAACTAGATGGCTTACGGAACCCGAAGGTTCATCACCGAATTAACCAAAGCCCTCCACCAGACCCTGTCCTGTGCCAACAAAATCCAGTCTCCTTCAACTCCTATCTCCCACAGATCCCGCCTGACATTATCCTCCCATCTACGTCTAGGTCTCCCCAGAGGTCTCTTCCCCTCAGGCTTCCCAAATAGTGGACCCAACCAACCAGATGGCTTACGGAACCCGAAGGTTCATCACCGAATTAACCAAAGCCCTCCACCGGACCCTGTCCTGTGCCAACAAAATCCAGTCTCCTTCAACTCCTATCTCCCACAGATCCCGCCTGACATTATCCTCCCATCTACGTCTAGGTCTCCCCAGTGGTCTCTTCCCCTCAGGCTTCCCAACCAACACCCGGTGAAAACATTGTTATATATTAAGCCTCAACGTGCATATGTAATTAAATTAAGTAACTCTGAAAACAATGTCAGGACACTTAATGTCTTAACCATCACTAAGTTGTGAAATAAATAAACCCGATTTATTGTTTCGTTGAATTCAGACTGTAACAGCTGTTTAATACACAAGCTAATGTCACACACTTGGCTCCATAGGGCAATATAGCGACACGGCCTTAAGTACCTATTAGATAGCTTCATAAATTAAATCATAATATGGTTGCCTAGCAACAAAATACTTGTGGACATGGATAACTTTATGCATTAAATCTCACGCGTTGCCCTAGCAACCACCAGGCAGAAAGCTCTGAAGGGAAAATAGACATTTTTTATCCTGTACTACGAGCAAACTTTGATGTATTATTGTTTTCAGGAAATCTTTTATTTTTATGTGCGTCTTCAGAATCCATAGTTCGCAGTTGTCTTTTGAAGGCAGTGTGGAATAACTGACGATAGCACGCGGCCGTGATTCTTACTAACCAATGCCACGTGTTAACACGAAATGTCAACATCTTGTCTAACTGGATTTGAAACTGATGTAATTTTGTCAGCATTAATAGTGTACAATGCCATTAAGTATGAAGCGATTTAAGACTTACTTTTGCCATGAAAAACGTAAATTATCAAAGAAAACACAACTCCCTCTGTTGCTGCGTATAGCCTCTAATTTCCACTTTGTCGGTGACTGAAACACCTAAACTTTAGTCAATAAACTAAAAATACGTCACACCTCTCTTGGAGCACACGGCGTGCCGAACAGAAGAGTATTATTAATAGAAAACATAATGTAAATAATTTATAATAAAGGCCGTAAAATATCCATTACATAGAACTAAGTAATATTAAGAATTGTGTACAAACTCGTTAGCTAGCTAACCAAACAACTACGTGGAACAAAGGCTTTCTTAAGAATCTGATTGTCACTCAGCTGGTCACCCCCCCCTCCCCCGGATTTTATAAAATTCAAAAAGTCATAACAGTGTTCACAACAGCCCGCCACTGAACCATAAAGAATCCGACCAAATCCGAAACTCCTCCTTTCTTTTAGTGATGTTCGTCTTCAACCCTGAAGATGGAGGCACCGTGCGTTTATCTAAATATGAGTTCCCACTGCGTTACAACCGAAAAGACCCAACTTTGACATCTTCGCAGTCCTGAGAACATCAGATGTGATGTGTCTTTATTTCCGAATATAAAAGTCTCAGACTCCACGGATGAATCCAGTTCACACCTTGAGACCCTACTCATTCAGATCTATTGCAACATGTCGTCTTTCTCCATTCAATAATTACGACTAAAAGTACGTACAGATTTCTCATACTTCTAATATATTATATAGGTTCCCATTCATTTTATTGTCTTTGATTTGATCACGCTAATAATAACTTATATATTTAATAAAATTACAAATTTTGAAACTACTCGCTATGAAATTTCTTTTCACATTGCAGTCATCTATTTCAAATAAAATTATCATCATGTGTATTTCGTTCCCAAACATGTAATTAGACTATGAAGACAAACATTGTTTCGACACGACGACATCTCGTCAACTTACTTTGGGCTGAAATATTCGAATGATAATTTCCGCCATTTGCAGACAGCTCAAAGTACGGACCATAAATGAAAGTTTATCTCAGATTAGAATCAGTAATGAATAGTAAGGTTCCTCGCAATATTTTTTTATGATCTTGCAGACTGATGGAAAATTTGCACTGAAAATCGCGGAAAATAAGATGTCTTTCTACTGTGTTTGTTTTGTCAGAGATAATATCGCCTTTAATTTATTATTATTAGTCAGTTTTGTTTTTATGATCTCGTTCGTTCATTAATTCATTTACCTCTACCATTCTCTGACACCAAAAATACGGATTTTGTGTCCGCAGTTACTAATGAAAATTTTCATTAAGGTACTCTGTTATTTTCATTAAAATTTCGAGACAATTTTCTGTACTGGTTACTCATTGGTTAATTTGTAAAAGGCTTTTTGTACAGCGGGGATTTAAAGAAGGCGCTCATGTCTTATTCTCATTCAATCCCTAAGTTCCCTGAAAATCCTGATCAAAACCAGGACACCTCCTGTAATATTTCAGTTCTTAAACAATTGGCAGAACGACATGTTCAAAATATTTTTATTTTTTATTTAATTAATTTGAACATTACGCAGTCTTGCTAGGTACGGATGCATGTCGGGTTGTCTACTTTAGCCTGCCCCTGGAGGAAAGTCCGGCACGCGTATCCGAAGGACGGACGGCGAGGGTTGGCATTAGACGAACCGCGTCTTTGTACGGCGAATTAAGTCTTCAAAGGTTGTAAAGTGAAAACATTTCACACGCCTCGAATTGCTTCTTATTCTCCTTCAAATCTTATTTTAACCGAAACCAACATCCTATTATTTACCACTTTAAATAGTTCAAGCGTGCGTACAGTCCCATTGTCATGTAGCTGATGATGTGGTGGTGTGCGTGACGTCACGTAACAGCTGAGCGTCATGTCAGTTTAACTTCTACTGAAACAACAATTGTTTATAGACACTGAATATCTTACACCATGGAATGCCATACAATTTACGTGTTTTAAGATTGTTTAAGATTTTACTACCAACAGAGAAATTATCGTGTCTTAACAGATAAATAATGTATTTCAATTATGTGTTTAGAGACGTTTCGGTCGTCACTGAAATCACTGTACAGTCCATTTGATTCTGTGACCAAAGGTGATGAAGTCTTAAGAAACACGAGTCTGTCCACAGATATACAATAAGATTTTCCCACCTTTACCTTATTTATTCGGTCAATATCCACCGGAAGTGGCTTAACCGTGAGCTCTGGGTTTCCGGGAAACAATATTGAGATAATCTGCCATACACCTTGTGAATAATATAACTTTCAAAGTAACGAGTTGTAACAGTAAAATGAGTCTTTCATTAAACTTTCCATAGAGGATTCTTACAGTAAAATTTGTGATATTTTATGTCATATATATATATATGTCATGCTTAGAAAAAGATTATAAATATATTCCAATTTTTATAATTAACCACGTTCAAGAGCTCATCAACAGTAGCGAAAAAATTAATTCATATAATACAATTCAAACGACTATAATTTTCTACAGAGTATTATATTATATGAATAAAATTATTTTGCCTCTGATTATGACCTCTTGAGGTCGAAACGCGTTTGGTATTAGTGTCCTTTCAAGTGTAAATAGTTTTGTTTGTCTGCATGATTTTAAATTCCAGTACACTGCACTGTATGCAAGGTTTTAATTCAAAATAAAATTAGTCATATTAAAAACATTTTACATTCCACAAGAGAGAACATAAAAGCCAAGACATTGAAGATCCGAGAAGGTGCAATCTAAGCTGTTGACAGTAAATGTGTCGTGTCTTCCTGTGTAATTAGTACACGCTAACAGACAAACCCAACAAACGTCGACCTCGTAATGCAATCTTTCGAGATGATATTGATGATAGCCGATCACCACTTTGGGTCAAACTAAAACATCAATGACACGTCCAGAATGCTTTCATCGTGGAGGAACACATTCCTCTAAATGTGATAAGGGTAAATGTGTTTCAGCGCGTGGAGTATCCGTTGTGCGCGGATTTTCCTGCTCCTTATTTAGAACGCTACCTGCCGAACGCGGGTTCAAGCACTGTACACACAGTTTCTAATGAAATTCAGGACATTACCAGTGGCAGGATAGGTTTAAAGGCAGTGAATTTTGATTTCATAAAAAATATGACAATTTCCAGACAAAATCAGGAACCATAGAATTAAAAAGAATTACTTCCATCAGCATCAAAGCTGGAACGTAACATGTAGAATCATCATGCTCATGTAAGTAGACGGACGGACCCCCCGGGGGGGGGGGGGGGGGGGG
>NW_019059750.1:442925-531406 GCF_000696155.1 Zootermopsis nevadensis
AATATGTTCTGCTCTGATGTCTTCATTACAAAGCAGTCTCTTACCGAGTCACGACACGCCGCCCCGAACAATACTACGCCATTGTGAAGACTGCTCACTTGTATGTCGAAAGTCAGGCCTATCAGAAGAGTCAAACCAAACATTACACAGCACGAACCAAGTGCATTAGGCACGCCAGTCAAAAATACGTCGTATATTCGCCTTGAACAAATTTCTGAAATCATGCGTTGAAAATAAAGGTGATAGCCACCGCGTTCTTCGCCCTGCTCGTCTTGAACTACGCGGTTCATGGCTATTTCAAAGCGCTTGTTCTACAAAACGTGCATTTCGATCGAGGACCCGAAACTTAGAACCTATTTTATTCTGACCTGTGGATGAATCTTCACCAGCAAAAAGATTTGGGAGATATTTACCAGCGTTCTAATGCTGGCCTACGATCAAGGCCGGAACTAGTCAGTTTTTGTGTCGGGGCTAAGGACAAAGGCCTGAAATTCGTACATTATCGAGTGGTAATTCCGGAGGTAGAGGTCATCGTTGTCCTCAAGTGTCAGGTCATGCGGGTTACTTCACTATATTCCTCGTAAGATCTTATAACTTGCTTCTTCATTTTGCTATTTTACGTTATTTTTAGGTTCAATTTGTAGATAGTCTAAAAATTTTGTATAAAATTATAGCTGATTCATTTTCAATTCTTATAATGTTCTTATCTCGTTGTAATCTGTAATTCACCTCGTACATTTCAATCTCGGTGCCTTATGTCTCATTCGTTTGCCTTCCTATTCGCCATTGCATTAACAAAATACGACCCGATAATGTTATCGTATTCTTACTTAACTTATCCGTAAGCATTAATTCTTGTGCGCTGATGTAGACTTTGTCCATGCAATTAACACTTGAGTTATAACGCACGAAAAACTTATGGAAGAAAGTAGGTTCATGTAAACGTTTAAAGTGGGGTTTGTGTCAGATACCCTTCTGGAACCTTTAACCAGTTGTAAGATTTGAGGTTTTGACGGCGATGAGTCTGAAGATTTCTGTCTTCTGGGTTGTTGCGCTGTGTAGTCTGGCCGATGTTTACCAACGTTTCAGAGGTCATCACCCTGATGATGGAGGCAGTATGACCTCTGAAACGTTGGTTAACATCGACCAGACTACACAGCGCAACAACTCAGAAGACAGAAATATTCATACTCTGATGATGGAGGCAGTATGACCTCTGAAACGTTGGTTAACATCGACCAGACTACACAGCGCAACAACTCAGAAGACAGAAATATTCATACTCTGATGATGGAGGCAGTATGACCTCTGAAACGTTGGTTAACATCGACCAGACTACACAGCGCAACAACCCAGAAGACAGACATCTTCATACTCATCGCCCTGATGATGGAGGCAGTATGACCTCCGAAACGTTGGTTAACATTGACCAGACTACACGGCGCAACAACCCAGAAGACATAAATCTTTAACAATCTTTATATTTTTGCTATTTTCCTAAATTACGAAATAAAATTTACGAATTTTCGAAACTTGGCTCCTGCTTGCGTCTTTAGGCTAAAAGAGAGAGGATAGAGAGCCTATAGGTCCGGTTTCCTTGGTCTATGTAGCCGCAGATCTCCAGACTAAGGACCGTCACGTCTGACGATGAACTATTTTACATATTATAAGGCACCAACGTCAAAAGCATTCAGACTCCGAGTGTTTAACCATTGTGTTTAAAACTCCCGGAGCAGTATTACAAAATCGAACTTCGTTGATAACGCAGTAGAATTTTAGCATTGCGGAGCTAATTAAATGAAGGATCGGTGAAAGCCCTTCGCCCTCGGCTATGAATAATCAGGGCTGACCCTCCGCGGGCCGCTCCGATTCCATCATCGACATGAATACAATTAATTACGCCACAGGAGCGGAAAAATACCACGGAATGACGCAATAAGAAACACATGGTGTAATTAAACGTTGTTTTTGATTTGTCTGACATTACTCCGCATGATTCCTTCTTTGTTCCTAGACCTCCTCTCGCTCGGCTGTTTGAAAAGTCTATGGGAACAAAAATTGTTGTCTTTTAATTTTGATTTTCCTCTCGTGATATCGGACAACGTGCAAGGCTCGGATATCTCTCTCTCTCTGGTATTTAATATTCTCTATAAAGTTGGATGAGGTGTGTGTGTGTGGGGGGGGGGGGGGGGGAGGAGGAGGAGGGGAAGGTAGATACAGGGTCCTGGTCTGTGCAGCATTCTGGACGAGGTTAGAATTCCCAGCGAGTTTCTGCTCCATACACACAACGAGAATGTCTGCCCGCATGCAGGTCCACGCATATATTCAATAAATTCTTCGTACATCCCATTCTTAGGTCAGAATTTTTCGAATGACAAAATAGAAAGAAGTTTAAGCTAATCTCTGAATTTACAGAACAGAAAATAACTTAAAAAAGGAAGTTCTGCATGCCATCTAACGGTGATAGCAGACTTCAAAAGACAATAATCCACGTATGATACATTCGCTGGAGAGATTTATATTTTGAAAGAATGAAACAAGTGGAAATTCCTTGAACGTTACCTTTGCATTAAAAGTTTTAACATTGAAATTCTTTCTTCTACATGTTAAGAAATAAAGCTATCGGTTTTATTTAATAAAAAAGTTTTTTTTTTGCACAAACCTCTTCTATATTAGTAAAGAATATTGTGGTCTGAATTGAAATAAAAAATATGCTTTTCCTTCCAAATTTAAAATATTTAATATTCACATATTCATACGACGACCGAAGATGTTTTGAAGAATTTTTATCAACATGTAAAGATAAAAACTTGTTTAAAGAAGAAATGTTTCATATTCAAACCCAGGAATATCTCGATTTAACATTCTTTTAATAGTAGTACAAATACGTGTGTCACACAGGCAAATGTAACAAATTAAAAATATTTGCATGTGGAGGAGAATTAACAGTCAGTAAAATTACATTAATGTAAAATATTCATGTTACAAGATGGCTGTCTTCTGGATCGTTGCGCCGTGTAGTCTGGTAGAAGTCTACCGACGTTTCAGAAGTCCTTGCGCCCTGATGATGGATGCAGCAAGGACTTCTGAAACGTCGGTAAACTTCTACCAGACTACACGGCGCAACGATCCAGAAGACAGCCATCTTCAGACTCACCGCCGTGAAAACCTTAAATATTACACCAGTAGGCTAATGCACATTGAACAACTGTCACAGTTTTGACTTGCCATAATTTCCTTGAAAATCTAATATTCTATTTATTCTGGTTAGAAATTTGTCTGTGTGTTGAGATTACTTAAAAATCAAAATTCCTAGCCTATGAAATGCTTTTGTAAACCCTCGATGCGTTTGTTTGCCTAGAGATGATCTGAGAGGGAAAAAATAATAATTTCTAAGTATTCAAGGTCGAGGCAATTTTCGAAAATGTGACCTTTGAAATTGAATTCGCTTCGACATCACGCAAGGCCGACCACTTGGCAATTTGTAGCGTAGCTTAGTGGATAAGAAAACCTAAGCTGGTTAATGCAAAGAGGAAAATAAACTCTCGTGAACGGGGTTCTGAACCGATGAGTCTATTATGAGGCCAGATAGGCTGTCCGAGTTTTGCACGAACCCTGAATTCACGTGACTGACAGGTAACAACCAACATCTGCAACCCTACACCCCTCAAGAAGACATTGGTCGTGTGTGTCTGCATAAAATCTTTAATATCGTGGAGTGGAATGTGTTCCTACCCTGTTCATTCTTTTTTCATATCTTCTATATAAGAAATGTCCAGAATTTCACGTAAGGCAAATGGAATTAAGACTATTTATTACTAAGATAGTGTAGTTGCGTCATATTGTGATTTATTAAATTAAAATTAAATTATTTGGTTTTTCCGTCGAATCACAACGTATTTAAAATAAGATAATTAAAATAATTAAAATATCATTCTGTGTTCCATATCGAATAATCGATTTGTAAATCGATTATTCGATATGGAACACAGAATGATATTTTAATTATTTTAATTATCTTATTTTAAATACATTGTGATTTGACGGAATAACCAAATAATTTAATTTTAATTTACTATTATTACGCTTAAGTAAGGGGTTATACAGATCAGACACGGAAATGAAGACTATTATTTGAGGAAAATCTATACTTATGGTCTATTTGTGTATAATCGTCCAAGTATTTTCTGAACATTATTCAAAATTGCACCAAAAACAGGCGATTAGTAATATTTGTTATTGAAAGCAATGCCAAATGGATTCCTTTTCACAAAGGAATGACATTTCCTCAGGTTGAAGACGTAAGGAGGAGGCTGAATAACCAGCGGCGAACAGCCAACAAGGGGTGGTCCTCCAGCTGGGGGCAAGAGTCTAACGATGTATCACGGTAAATACTAGCAAAATTCCACACTCGTCTTCGCACTTGGAAGAATTCTTATACAGAAAATTAAGGACAGAACACGAAGTATTTATTCTTACCTTAACCAAGGGACGACCAAAGTCGCGGGCCAGACTTAATTTAAGTATGTAACATACATTTATTATGAAACAAAACATCTAAACTAATACTAAGTTATATTTTCTCTGACATGGTTTATCATTTGTTGTATTTATAAAATTTCACTTTGTATTATGCATCTGTGTGATGTGAAGAATGTTGTTCATAAAACAGATCTTCTGCACAAACAAATGCTATATGCTGTGTTAAAGTCATTTGATTAAATTAAACGCACACAATTGTATCGGGTGTTGGGTGGTTTAATCTGACACAGAGAGTGGTCCAGAAGTCGGCTCTGAAAGCTTCGAGTCTTTTGAATTGTCTTATTCTGTGCTGAATAATGTCTTTGGGTCTCAGAAGCTTCATGACAATTTCTTTTCACGATTAAACACATTACATTTTTTATCTCTCTTGTTGAAAGTTCTGTACACCCCCGGCCCTAAAAACGGGGGTGTCTTTGAAATAAATTTTAGATTCGTGGACCAAAAGCGATACGCTGGTCGTACCAACTTACATTGGTTCGACGGACGTCAGATATAACACGCGTAAAAAGAGTTGGAGCAGTCTTAACTTCTTATGGGCTAAAGTGTTTACTTTTTCATCATGATTCATAAATAATGTAGATCATGGAGCGTTGAAATATGTGCAGACGAATGCATACGGGCAGAACGAGCGCGCATTTTATTAAAACTGGTTCGGTCCAGACTTTATATGGACATGACAGCGACTGTCCAACGCCTTGCTGTTTCGAACAGTCTCCAACATCTAAACACCGTCAATCACCTGATCCCATTGCAAATAAAATACATCTGTGGTTTGGCTCGTGTGCTACATATGTGGATCTATTAGTATCTGTAATTAATATGGTAGTTTAACGTCATAATAATGACAAGGCTGTTCACAAATTACTCTCTCGTATCGGTTTGAATCCTGTCACTGATCGATTAGTCGATGATTGATGAAATTGTTTTTACAAACACATGTTCCAATACAAATCGTCTTGTTTAAAACATCATGGTAACTGAGCTCATTTATTTATACATGGAAACATACAGAAAAAATTCCAAGTGAAAAAGTCTTCCAAATATATGCTAATTTTTGGTAATATTTTACATCCCGTGTGCCATTTTGGAAACAAAACACGCACAGATTCAGTAATAAAAATAAAACAATTCGCATCAAAGGGGAAAGTTTACAAAACTTTTTCGCTGTTGTCATCGAAAACGGCTCTGGAGACGAGATTTGAAGCACAAACGTCTCGAATGTGTAGCTGGAGTTCAGACCCAGTGGTGTGCAATCTGTGTGCCGCGGAGGCCATCTAGGGGTCACGAAATTTTCACCTCGTATTATAATTATAATCGTAATGAGATAGATAATTGTTAATCTTGTGTTCTGCTCCGTCTCGGTTTTAATTTTTGTTTATTATGATCGGGCTGACTGAGAAAGGACACGTTCTACTAAATGGAATTGCAGCAAAATATGTGAACCTCTCCTTTACTTTTATTGAGACTCTAAATATTTTTTGCAATCCACATGTAAAAATATGAATAAGTATCTTTAAGTTTAAATGTTTACGCATAGTTAATAAATTTTGGATCAAAACGTAGAAAATATTATATTTTAATTTATTTCAAATAACGAATATATTTAAAATAATTGACATAATAACAAAGATGGATAGTTATAAACATGAAATTGAACATTTTTCGGTTGGGGTCGATTTATAATAAGTTGTCGAGGTCAATCCATGTCATAATCCATCTACCTTTCTCTCCCCCCCCCCCAAATATGCAAAATGGGGTTGGTGTGCCGCCATGAATCTTCGATAATGTTTAGTGTGCCTAGAGTATAGAAAGGTTCTAACCTAATCAACAACTTTTAATTTCGATTTTTAAGCTTGATTTCATGTCCTCTAGTCAGCGTTACCGTAGAAATAAAATCGTGGAATTAAAACGCGTGTTTGGAAGACGGTTTTTTGGGATGTCCGTGGAATGAGATGGCTGATGTCAGATGCCGTGCCCTGGCACGAATGGCTTTGAGTTACTGACTTGTATATCAGGCAGTTAGATCAATACTGGCTTAACTGTGGTCCACAAGAATTTTGTGTCATTTCAAAATCGTGTTTTTGAACTCTTCTGGGCCCATGACGTATTCCGAACGCACACATGTGATACATCAGGCTATGACGTCGGTTCCCATGCAACCGATTCTGCACCAAGAAAACACGTGTGCTGAAAAACGAGAGCACGTGTTAGTCAGACACAACACGCAATCCATTATAAAGATCTAGATTCAAGTTAGGCAGAACAATACAGAGCAAAATGTCTTCAAACTTATCACAAAACCTTATAATCGGCCCACGATATGGTACAGCGAAGGTAATAAGAAAGAATTTTACAGTTTCTTTTATTTTAACACAAATATTGTGCAAACATCACACAGCAGCCTATGAATAATTCATAGAACATTTCCAAGAGGCATTTCTAAATTAATTGAAGTAATGACCACTACAAACGAACACTTGCTCAGACATCAATGAAAATGTGTTTTGTTCTGACTTCCGCCTGGAGTTACCATTTACCACAATAGCCTCTGCATTTCTAAAAATCTACGCGGCGTAACATTCCGAAAGATCAAAGTTCTAGCATCTCTGTAGCTGCTTAGAGCGAAAATCTCATTATGTACGCCACCTCTGGGTGTGATTTCTGTTCTGTTTCAGACATTAGGACGACAGTGAAGAAACAGATGGAATTCCTAATAAATATGATTAGCTAAAATGATTAGGGTCACAAATTGATCTTCTCTGATGTTCCAAATCGTCATTATTAAGGGAATTCCATAAATCCCTTTGAAGACAAGCGTCTCGAGTGTCAGCTGACCAGGTACGGGCAATATACCCTTCGGTTGATCGGCTTATATTCAAAGGAGAGATGAGAAATCAACGCGAAGGAAAGAGGACACTTTGAAGACGAAGACTCAGATGTGTGGATAATATTAAAGTGAGTCTTTAAGACGTTGCGAGTGATGTGGACTGGATTAATCTGGACAAACCACAAGTACCAGGCTGTAATGAAATATACTAAAAGTACATAGGACACTTCACTGTTAAAAAACTGTACGGAGTGTCATCTAAGTATCCTGAAGAAGATTATTAATGGAATCAACTCCGTTCTTTGGTAGAGTAAAATTCATATTCGTCTAAACATGAGTCTAATCTGCAATGGTCTCTAGGTTTCCCAACGAAAACTTTCTTTTCATTTCTTTTCTCCTCACTTAAATTAGTTTTAATTCTCTTTACAATGGACCTGCCTATTTATCTTGAGACCCACCTGAGCTACTTTCATTTGTTTGTCTGCTTGTCATTCCTGCGCATGCTCCAAGCAGTTATCACGGCTTAAATATTAGCATTGCCATCGTGCCACCAGAGTGACAAATTGAAGGTCACTGCGATATCTCAGCTGCATCTTCGATGGTGGAGTTAGGCAAGAAACCACGACGATGTAATGTCATTCATTCCGACAGAAGAGAGAGGGAGTGAAGATACTGACGCGGGAAAGAGAGGAAAAGATGTTTTTTTATTCGAAACGCGTCTGACCACCATTTTGATCGTAGCTCCTGGAAGAATGAGAAAAAAAAATGGTTGTCGTGGGGAAAAGTGATTGCAGTCCCCGTGGAGTCCGAAGGCTGCCACCGCTGTCTGCGATCCGTACTCAAGAAATGTCACTAGCTGCCAAGTCCGCCTTCATTTGCGTTCTTTACGAGGTCTGCAAACCCAAATGCAGTAGCAAAGATCAGGTAGACACATAGATTGTAATACGCGAACTGTACCTGCCTCAACTCAAACACATTTATTAAAACGTTTATGTCATTCTAGAAAATACCAGTAACAGATTTATTCAGTGAAATAAAGTTCACATATAATACGCCCAAAAATTTACGAATAGCTTTTAGAGAAATGTCTCAAAGTTATACGCCATTTATTACGTAAGTTATCTGGAGTATGTCTGAAAAAAATAGCATTAAAAGTAAATTAATTAAACAATTATTTATTTTAATCCGTCTTATCACAATATTTAAAATTTCTTATAATTAAGATAATAAAATATCATTGATGTTCCATATCGATTGATCGATATGGAACATCAATGATATTTTATTATCTTAATTATAAGAAATTTTAAATATTGTGATAAGACGGATTAAAATAAATAATTGTTAGAATATTCACAATATGACGCAATTACACTATCTTATAAATTAATTAAATATCTCAACCCGGCATTCCAGACAATACGAAATTTCACAACCAATTTTAATAATAATAATAATAAGCATTTTGTTTGAAGTGCGATGTTAAGTTATATTTATCAGAACGGAAAGAAGAAAGGAACTACGATTAATAAATGTGTGCCAAAATTGTGGGCCGCTGTGACGGTGTAAAGTTTTTTAAAAAAAATGCTAATGTAAACGAAGAGAGAAAAAATACATGAAGAATTCATTTACTTTTTTTTTTCCACGAAATTTTATTTGCAAGTGTTATAACATTCGAAGAGTGCAAATTCAGGCTCCTGAATCTCCCTTGGTTATGCATGGAGTTGTTTAAACCAAGCGAAAATAATTTGCGACAGCTCACCGTGGCTCTTTACGAAGACCAAATATTCGATAGTCCTCAAAATTAATGGTTAATAATTACATAAATTTCCGCTAACATATTAATTATAACGCCAAAATAAATTCCAGATTATTTTCACAATTATCAGACAGTTGGGTCTGAGTAGACTTAAAAGGAATTGGATATTTTGTGAAAGACTGGGAATAAACATCAATAGGTTATCTGATAAAACGAAAAGACAAATTGTTCTGTACCCAAAGCCGCTAGCAAAGATGCTTTATTAAAGTTAAATCAAGTATGTGACTGTTCAGTAAGTAACAATAAAATGTGTTACTTGCTAATTATTTCACACTAATGAAGCGATTCATATTGTACTAACCAGACATTTGTTGCAGACATCCTTGCATTGTTAAAGGTAATGCGGATATCCAATAATGAAACATTAAAGATCACGAAATTTTTGCGAAAGAAAGGATGTTGAAGCTTCCAGTTACTGTCAGTATTTATCGCCCTTTGCGATGGTTGATTAAGGTTCCAATATATTCTCTAATGACGTGACAAGAGCATGTCTACTCTTTATTCTGTCGTCAGTAATTAACTGCGTGGAGCACAGTCTTTTTTGAGAAGCTAATGGTAACCAATAAATTTCCGGAATTTTATGAGATTTATTACCACTTTTTTCAAGATCGAGCACAAAATCACACGCCCTGTTTCTGGATGATATATTTTAATATTACATCAACCACCCGTCTGTAACATAGTCGTGTTTAATATTAAAATTAAACTAATTACCGCACTGTATGCGTGGTTAAATTTTATCACATTATTAATCTGACAGAAATATCTCAATTTAAACTTAAATTTAAGTTAGGCGTACAATCACGGGACGGGAAACGTCTTAGTGATGTAATATTAATTAACAGGCATCAAATATTCAGTGACGAAAGGATAAATTCCCATAGAATACACGGGAAAGTCCGGAAAAAGATTTCCACGAACTCACAGTTCCATAGCAAATCAGTCAGTTTTCAAAGGGTTGACGCATAGAAATGTCACACACTGATGTCGATGGACGGACCTGAAGAAATTTCACTGACCATCCGGCAACACGAGGGAGATGTGACAATGTTTCATTTTCCCACGCTCTTTCACTGACGATGGCCAAGGAAGGACTCCGGGCCCGCTGAAGACGAAGGTCGGATCACGGAGTAATAAACATTATGTAGGACCAGATGGATGTCTAGAAGAAAAGTCGGGGAAGAGAACTCACATACCAACCGGCGTCCAGTGCCATCGGAATTCTCTTATCGCGGGGAAAACAAAAGGTAAGGTAGCTAGTCATAGCGGCAACTGAAGAACTGACTGCTAACCTATCCTCCAACAGATCTCGTAAGAGCCAACGTGAAAGCGTGTACTGGCACATAACGCGGCTGCAAGATCTCTTTCGAGATGGAGGAATTGGAGACGTTTGCCGTCGAGGTAAAACTGCTAGCAGCGGACGTGTTATTGTTTCAATACATCTGCGGATGGGCTGATAGCGGTTGTTTCTGTGTTTGGTACGAGGTGCGATCGGAAAGTTTCAAGACTGCGCGTATAAAAACCCGTACACTTATCTCAGGTATTAAATTCATCCATCACCCTCGAAGTAGTTCCCCTGGGAGTGAACACAACGAGCCCAGCGCCGCTGCCAAGCCTGGAAGCATCCCTGGAAATCTTTCTTTGTCAGCCTGTCAAGCACCATCTGCGATTCTGCCTGAATCTCTTCTATCGTCTCAAATCTCCTTCCCTTTAGCTGAATTTTCATCTTTGGGAAGAGGAAGAAGTCACACGGCGAATAAGGAGGGTGCGGGATGACGGCCATGGTGTTTGAGGCCAAAAACTGCCGAACTTTGAGGGCGGTGTGCGCTGGCCCGTTGTCGTCTTTATTGATTAGATTAGGATGACTGCAAACCAAGGAGGACACGTCGAACAGTGTTAGTGATGTGATAATGGCGAACACAAGCCCGACTGCCGTTAGAATAGATCTTCTTTGATGACTTTGTTTACATTTCTTATTTCCCTTTGTTCTTGTAAAGAAATAATAAAACTGATATCATTCTACTGACAACAACACAAATATCGTAACCTCTAAATAGGACAGAGTGCAGAACGTGAACGAGCATGCGACCCAACAAGAATGCTAAGGAGGTTGCGAGGAAAACCATGGAGGAAGACGTTGTGACAAGGCTCTCATCGTTATCATTATGATGACACGTGTGCGAGCAGTCGAAACACATTTTTTAGTGTTTGTGTTATGACGAGCGATGTGTGTGTACACGCAAACCGAATAGCGGCCTATTTATAATGCTCAAAAACATGGACGGCTTGTGGAATACATGTAGTAAGTCTTTTATTTGTAAGGGAGTTTCCAATGTAACAGATTTAACATTTCGTATTTTAATCAAATACACAGAATATATTAACGAAGAGCGTGGATATTGAGAGTAACGAAAATAACATAAGCAAACAGGGGAGACGAAGAAATTGCTAGCCCAGTGTCTAGTATATGACGTCGTTTTGAGAGAGGGGTGCTCATCCCGTCAGTCTGGAAAAAATAAATTTTGGTTAAATTTGTTAGTTGTGTCATGTCTGAATGATATACCCCATTCACAATTAAATTAAGAGTAGATTAAATATGATAAATGCTTGCAATTGTTCGGTTTAGAATATTCGATCTTACAAACCGCAAGATTAAAATATGGCTTACGCCTACAAAATCACAAATTTTACTTTTCTTATCTCATCCTACGAATATAAGCCGAGCCTTGCACTGAAGGTGATTGAGAATTAAGTATTGAGGAGAATATTCGACACTAAGAACGAACGAGTAATCATAGGATTATTTATAAATAGAATTTTGGCATATTTTCAGATTCCGCTGTCAGACTTTTACCAAATTAACCACGTGTAACACCGTTCTTCACTAAAAGCTAACAGTACACTCAGCTGGATTAGAAATTTAACTCCTTTTATGAGACAATGTTCATCGCCGTGTTCACAAGAGCACAAGTCTAAGGCCATGTGTACCTTTTCTTTAGTGGTGAGGAGTTGTTAGACCGCGCCCAACCCCAAGTTGGGGAACACCCCTTGTCGGCCTCCCGCTACTGCTTATTGTAAAATAAAACGTATTTGTAGTGTTAGAGGAGAATAAACGGGCAATCCGGTTCATCAGAGGAGAAAGGCGTCTCACATCTGTGATGAAATTGCTTGAATAGCCTCAAGAATCAGTTGAAATTCTAGCCGAAGGCTTTGTGAGAAAGTTTTCAGGATGTCAGCAGGCGGAACTCATTGCTGCAGGTCTATAAATTGAAATCGCATTTCTTTAAAATTGTAAATTATAAATATTTTGCTGCATGGCTGAACGATGACGACATTTTTAAGTGCGATGAACTAAAATAATAACAAAAAACTGCCGAAGCATATTCCTAGATAATATCTCGGCCGTTCTCTGAAGTGGTATTTGAAAAATCGGTCACGAAAGTCAGTAATTTTTAGGCAGATATTAAAATCTAACACAGTCCAGATGTGTTACCGCTGATCTGCACCACAATATTAATGGTGATATTAAAATATTAAAATTAATGTTAAAAGAATTGGCCTGATAATTTTACTATGAACTTTCACAAGTGATAAGAAGTATCTTTATCCACCTGTAAATATATATATTTATAGAGATAATGGACAATATGGGGTTTGGACAAAACTACATAATGACGAGCTTAAAAATCTGTTTCCTCCCCCAATATTGTCAGGGTGATTAAGTCGAGAAGAATGAGATGGGCTGGGCATGTAGCGCGCATTGATGGGACAAGAGGTGTGCACCGGGTATTGGTTGGGAAGCCTGAGGGGAAGAGACCCCTGGGGAGACCTAGACGTAGATGGGAGGATAATCTCAGGCGGGATCTATGGGAGATAGGAGTTGAAGGAGACTGGATTTTGTTGGCCCAGGACAGGGTCCGGTGGAGGGCTTTGGTTAATTCGGTGATGAACCTTTGTGTTCGCTAAGCCATCTGGTTGGTTAGTTAGATGCCCAAAGAAAACACTTATATATTGATGATGGATCATTGTCAGTGTTTTAGAAAGACAGAAATTATTACGTAATTGGTACGGTTATGTGTCCAGAGAACAGAGAGCATCCTGTTTCTCCACTAACAGAAAAAATAAATCGGGAACCATTTAATACCAAATTTTTTTTTTTTTTACTATTATACGATCTAAAATAATAAAGTTACTTATTTTAACAGCGCACAGCTGTATTTTATAGGGGCAAAATAAAAGAATGTGACTGATATTGTGAAGCTTCCCACATGTAATCTCATTCACGGTTTTGTGTCGACATTCCAGGTGAGAGGGGGGGAAGGGGGGACTCCTCCTCAGTAAGAAAGTTTACGACTGAGGCAAGACTTCTGAAATTGTAGCAGCAGATCTGTATGCGGGTGTGTGAAACACTTTAAGATAAGAAGTGGATTTTAAGTAAGCAACTTGTTTTATAAACAACTTTTTTAAGCTCTCCTTTCCCACAGACTGTCATCGCTTCGTGGCCAGGTAATACATTCTGGCTGCTGCCGACACCAACCCATCTTACAGGGTAACGGACGCTGAATAATGCAGTTTAACGACAAAGTGTCTTTTCCTTCCTTTCTTTCTTCCTTTCCTTTTTCATCTTTTCGTTTACTTTCAAAACACGCCGCTGGGCATTTTGTTACAGCTGTTTCAATTCATGATTGCAATCGAATTTCACCTATTTGAACTATCATGTTATAAAACACGAGCCTCAACACTTGGCCATTCCAGGGGTGGCCAGATTATCGTTACTCGGGAGGAAAGAATTTGCAGGCTTCTAACACGATGAAAACAGTCTTGAGTTGAGATCGTTACTTTATGCTAAATCTGTTCTACCCTTTATGTGTGTCGAGTGAATCGACCGATTTGAACGATACGCGGTAGACAAGTTTTCCACACAATTCTATCATCACGTTCCTAGATTCACAAATATAAAAACGAGGCCGTCAGAATTTTCTAGGCGAAATAAACACATTTTTAGGTCCTGTATGTATCCCTCAGACACAAGTAATTATGCATAAGCTGAACTACATTTTAGTTAAATCTCATGTGCTTTACAATAAGAGGACGTAAGTGATATAAAATATTACATTTATTGTAGGCTTATCTATTATTCTTCTCCCACATGTTATAACGGACACTCGTGGTAGAAATTAACTCTGAAAATCATTAATGTGTACACAAATATGATATTTAAAGGCGTAGGTGTTTGATATGACGACAAATGAATAACAATGTCAGCCACATAATTTCACGCTCTGAATCTGAGAGACGTGTTTATAGTTAATGAGATCTCATAAAACTCATAATTACAAAATACAGCGTTTCTGACTATTAAAGAACGCGATACGCATATTTTACATCGGGCTTTAAACGTGTTCATGTCTGAAGGCAAGAGGCTGATGGACACAAGGACACTGTGACACGAAACATCTTACCACAGACATACAGCGGCTGGCAAACACGCAATAATCCACGTGTCTATCAGCCCTTTTGAGGAAATAGTCCCTGCGCGGAAACGGTGTATTATATACTTCCAAATGAAGTTCCAGTCGAGCTCCGGTAACCGGATCTTCAACTGACGATTATTAATCCTACAGTAGGAATATAATTGCTTTGGAAATTCTGCAGTCGGCCGAGAATATACGTTAAAATTTATTTCGTATTTATTGAATTGATATTTCAATACATAGCACATCATATTATTACGCTGATACATAGAAAAGAGTCTCTGAAAAAGTTCTCGGGACTAGAACAGTGGCTAATGGGCCCTTCGGATGTAAACCACACAACTGTTCAAAAAGTTCGTACTTAAGAAAAATTATTACCGCGTTAGACAAATTAACTGATGAAGAGAGGTTTTTACGAGTAAAATCAAAATAACGCGTTCACCCCCCAAAGACCACGATAAACACGTTTGTTTTATCCTTTCTGATGATGGCACCAATTCGACATGTTTATTAGTCTTATTTTTGCTGGTTTCAAAGATGGTTTTGAAGTGTGATAGCAAATCGACATAAGATACCAGGACGGTCGCTAACACGACGTAAACAGCAACCACTCTTGTCTGCATTGATGAACGTGCGATGCTACTTATATCGATTCTAACATTATGATCCTTTACCGTTATGTATCTTTAAGGGCGGCATACGCAATTGAAAGTGTTTGATAAATAATAAACCTCAGCTAGACGTAAATGATTAATAATATATTTGAGGAGTCGTAATATGAGAGACGGGAAGATTCTACAAAGGGATTTGCTGAATGCAGCCGAGGGTAATATGAAATTATAAACCTATTTGGCGAAGAATAAGAATGAGACTTGTGAGACGGTGTGAAGAGGATTTTTTGGGGCCGGTACAGGCATTACGTTGCCTAGACAAGAACAATAATTATTACTTAACTTATCTTAAGATACCAACATTACGTATAGGAGCCATCACAGGCAAACCAAATCATTGTGCAACCTAATAAATGTGAAGAGTGTAACACCGCTGAAGTGTACCTAAATCTCTTTCACATCAGTTTTATAATTCATTTCTCCTCGTGGTTTCTTTTATGATGAAATTAATGTATCATGTTCCTCGTGGGAGCCATTTTGAGTAACTGACATTCAGTTCTGCAAGTCATCCGGACGTACGGTATCATAATAACACATGGCCGCGGGTGGCAACTCTTGAGGACGTCCATTCCTTCGGCGAAGAGAGAATACAGAGTGGAAGAGACGTTAAAACTTAATCGTCTTCATCTTAAATATTTACAGTTGCAAACTGTAATATTTGCGAATTAATATTCGG
The DNA here is from genome assembly GCF_000696155.1 of Zootermopsis nevadensis. The sequence continues at coordinate 458,935 of NW_019059750.1, forward strand.
GTAATTTTGACTGCAGATCACTTGTTTTAAGCGAAACTTTACACATTATTTACAAAACGGAAACACATTAATGTTTACAAATTTTGAAACAACATAATTTTTGAAACAATAAACTCTTAAAATGCTTTAATTCCAACTTCATGTTATATGGTGATTCTATATTAGTAGATTATCGATACATGTGCCATAAAGTCAAAATTAAGCAAAGAATTTGTACATGCCGACATTACATACCTCTATGTACGACATATGTGTAGCCTATATGCGTATTAAACACTTATTAGCGCTACTGAAAACCAATTACATACATTAAACCTGAGGTTACAGAAATAACCTACGTTCATCAAACGCATTGGGAAATTTACAAAGACTATTTTATTTATCCTTCGATTTCACGCAGAAGAGATCGTTTCGTTAGCTACAAATAAGGATTGCAATAAGCCTAATATTAATACGTTCGATATTAATTTTTTGTAATATAAATCTCCTGTTTAAATCTGTTAATCAATATTTATTGTATTTTGCAACCTTCAACAGTGCTTACCAGAATGTTATGTTATGTTTATTTTATGTTATTGTCCTGACTCTGAAATCGAATCCTGTAGCTGCTGAGTTAGTATCTTGAAACAAATAATTTAAATGTACTGAATTCAATTCAATTTTCCTACCAAGCAGAAATGAATTTGTCCGTGTGGACGTAAGACCCCAAAAGACCAACGAAAGGCAACTTCACCTCCAAGACAATCTTATACAAAAAAAACCTCTGAAGAATCGAACTCAGGATTGCCGAAACGCGAGCTCTGTGTGGGGTGCAAGTGGCATATCCGTTCAGACCTGATTACAGGGTGTGCCTGGATGGCTGGGTGGTCTCAACGAGTCGTGATCCTGGGGTCTGCCGCTGTTGCGTGATCAGCCCGAAGGGGAGTTCACTCACTGTAGAGTTATTATTACAAGCCTCGCTGCACCGTCCGTCATTAGGCCATTGCAAAAGGCGTCCTAATAGAGGCCATTCCAACTCCTTAGTGGTCACGAAACGTCTTTATCGGCGATCAGACTTGTGGTAGTCTTTCCCCTTTCTTTATCTGAGCCTCCTGCAGTTCCATAATCATCTTCTTTTCCTATTAAATGTCTGGTAATATACACGCAGTTCAAAAGTTGTAAACCTCAGTAGAAAGAATGTTCTCTCGGCGCGCCAGACTTAAAATGCTTGAAAGCGCGTAGGGACAACCGAGTTAACCCTTTGAAGCCGAAGCTCGTCTTCATAATATTTACGAATCCAGACCGTACCGCGAAGAAAACACTTCACTTAACCATTAGAAGTCGAATCAGGCGGTACCACATAAGATTTAACAAAAGAACATCCCGGTCAAAGCCTTAAACTTCTACGTATTCTTTAACATTTAAAGGCACCTGGTAACTATATGTACCACCTACCTTAACTATCAATACCTCTGCGTTTTGTGTTAATGATTTCGTATGATTCTCGGTGTGAACATTGGATTAAGTCCTTAAACAGCGTTAACCAGTTGATATTTGTAATGTTGAAATGTAGTGTTTTCTTTGCGGTACGGATCGATTTTATTTTCTTATTTCGATTTCAAAGAGTTTAATTTTGGCGGTAAATAGTGTTCGAATTCGCTGTCCAGCTGGATTAGTCTTTGGGGTGGAACTGGGTAATCAACTCCCGAGGGCAGATGTTGACGTTTTCCCACCCCTTTCTAGTCAAAGAAATCGGTATATAAAAAATAATTATAGGTTGAGTTGATCTAGCTTCGAGTGTGATTTAATAATTGACTTATTAAGTGACATCGCACCAACTTCAATAGTTATTTAGCCTCTGATCAGTCACTTGTTTGATTAAGTACAGCGAACTCTGTGAGATAATGGTTGCATTGCATTTCAAGTCAGCTCTAAATACCACAAAGAAAAACATACGAGCTCTAATACGAAAATATGACGCTAAGTGCGTACTCACGTCACGTCACCTGAATTCAGTATGAAATCGTAATATTAAAACAGATAATAATCTCGAAAATATGTCAAAATTCAAATGGGTTTTTCAATTGCGAATTTTATCAATAAATTAAAATACATTCGCGATTAATTTAAGATGGATTATCTTAGAGGAAAGCTTTCTGCAACACAGGATGTTTGTAAAATAGCTTGACGTATGATGTATTTTGTTTTCGATGTATGTGACACTTGGTTCCTGCTCTAAGTATCAGAAAACTATTAAAAGTTTGTAAGCATACATCTGAATAAAAGTTGTACTTCAAAGTTCCTAATATACAAATATCAGCCTGTCAAATTCACTAGATATTTAACGACGTTATAATAACTTGTGTTGGGCAAGGCCGTGGTCTAGGCAACACGGAGTTTTCCTCCGTGGCATCCCAACAATTACTCCATTCACACACAGAAGAAGGCAATGGCAAACCACTGCTGGATCATCTGCCAAGAACGTATATGAACAGGTCCCAATCCGAGAAAAGGATGGAAGGATCCTGCTCATATGGACCTGTCCTCAGACAGAACACTAAATAAAATAAAAAATTAAATTTCTCGTCCAAGGATTCCTACCAAAATGTCTATAGATCAAGCCAACGAAAATTTGGGACCCGCAGTGCTCAGCCACTATCCCAGTATTTAAATTTAGGTCCGATTTCTTAATCTCAAACAACATTAAATTCAGTGCGTGTCAAATAAGGCGTGAATAATATTACATTCGATAAATGTAAAAATGAGATCCAATTTCTTAAACTCAATCAAAGCAGACTTGTATTTCGTGAGCTGTCCGTATTCCTCAGGATCGTAGAATTGTTAATCCACGTTTCGCTTATGCCAAAATGCCACCTCCCCCAAACACTGCGCTCCTACCGTCTCCACCTTGCTACCCTCTGGACGCTGTTCCATTTATCACTGCCTGCTGCATCGCCTCGTTACCACACGAAGTCAGTTCAAACCGTTATCAGATCGTGGCGTGCTTCCGCCCAGACACTGAAGCTGACAGTCCTATCACACGTGCTTACATATTAATTCAACGACTGAAATGAATCTTACGCCCAACACAAACAAACAGAGCGTGTCGCTGAAATGGCTGTTAACCTATCCGACTCAAATCTTGACTCAGAGTCTCACCCCCACAGCTACGACGCTGTCGAGTAGCTGGTGTTGAGGCTCTAGCGTGAGCGGAGAGCGCCATATCTACAAGGGTACTCAGTCAGGACAACGGGTCGACGCCGAGGTCTGAACTCCGGACTTCTAAATCGAAACAATTCCGGTCACAATATTGTATGCATATCCTGTTCCCCTATCCATGGCACACATCACCAAAATATCGTCTACCTTGATTTAATTAATGTAACAAAAACAGCAAAGAATTAAGAACTTGTTCGCTGTCAAACTCCGTGAATCTGAAGCTTTAATTCAGAAAAGTAACACCTCAAAAATGTCTTGAAACGTTTAGATTCATTATCGGTCCAGTCTATAAATTTAATGTTACCCGATATTAATGAAGGTGACAGATTACGTAATGTCTATTATTATTTCTATTTAATAACATTTCAATGTCTATCAGTACGTACGTATATCAAAGTCTAAAGAGTTGGTGGGACCTCGTCACCACGTAGTCCTGGCCTAAGTGAATTTACACCAAACTCTTCCACTCGACGTGCTTTTGGCGAGTCCTACCAAACAAAATCGGAACAGAACTCGGTTTAGAATCCGGTTCTATGCCTCGAGAGTAAATATTAAGTGCACTGAGCTAATTTACTCGCTCAAAACTCGGTGGGAAAGTAAGCTTTGTAAAACTAAGCTAAGCCAAAACGTGCTTTGTCATTCTGATTTCCTTGTCTCTGGTCTGAGTGGCCGCTGTTCATTGTAAACTGAGTTACGTGTAATTACCGGTCTTAAAATACACCACACAATAAATTGTGGTTTCAGTAACTGCAGCCTCCCTTTAAATTCGTTTGTCATTCTCATTAACTCCGCGCAAAGGAAGAGAACGAAATGCCGCGTATTCAAGGTCTTGTGGTTTGAGACGTAAGCGAGCGGGCGAAAAGTACGTACTTCCGTGGAAGCATATTTAGGTTAGGTTAGGTTATGTAAGCTTAGGTTAGGTTACGTTACATAAGGTTAGGTTAGGTTAGGTTATGTTATCTTAGGTTAGGTTAGGTTAGGTTATGTTATCTTAGGTTAGGTTAGGTTAGGTTATGTTATCTTAGGTTAGGTTAGGTTAGGTTATGTTATCTCTTAGGTTAGGTTAGGTTAGGTAAGCTTAGGTTAGGTTAGGTTAGGTTAGGTTATGTTATGTAAGCTTAGGTTAGGTTATGTTATGTAAGCTTAGGTTAGGTTATGTTATGTAAGCTTAGGTTAGGTTATGTTATGTAAGCTTAGGTTAGGTTATGTTATGTAAGCTTAGGTTAGGTTATGTTATGTAAGCTTAGGTTAGGTTGGGTTAGGTTAGGTTAGGTTATGTTATGTAAGCTTAGGTTAGGTTAGGTTAGGTTGGGTTAGGTTATTTTAATCTGGCAAACACGAGGTTATGAGGCACCACTGGCATGACGAAGGAAAGGGGAGGGCAAAAGGGAACCCCTCTAAAAAGGCACTTATATTTTTGACATTTATTCAGCCAGTTAACGTGTACTTTGTTTAACGATGCCGCTAGTAGCTCAGATTATGCTCTATAGCGTCGTTTCATACGATGAATAATGAATTGGAAAGAGATGGTATTAAGCGATCATGCCTGGAGATACTGAGGAAAACCAAGAAACTACTCAGTCAAGATAGCCGGTCTGGGGGCCGACATCTAAACGCGGAATCTTCCAAACACGAAGTGGGAGTCGTACAACCGGGCCACGATTTTAGGTGAGTCAGAAAATATATTTTTGTGTTACGTGACCTGAGACTTATACCTACAGCATATATTTAACAGCCATTTTAATATTATACACTCATACACGTCGAGATGCTTTGAAACAAATATTGTGTACGATCTTCTCTTCTGCACGACACATTCCACCTGTGTCGTCCATCTAATTCTTTGTTTAATCATGGAATCGATAGGAAGCAAAGATTGGATAGCGTAATGTTGCACTTTATAGAGGACGACCATCTCTCTTCGGATGACAGCGACTGGTTATTCAACATTTTTGTGGCTTTTGTGTTATTTGAAGGCCGTCTTCTGAGTATGAGTAGTGACAAGAAGGAAATAACTCCGCACAGTAGGGATTCTTTCAAGAAATTCCCTGATTTTATGGAACTGGGGGGCGTCATTTGATTCAATCCTGTACCCTTTAAAACATCTCTCACCTAAACGCCTATCATTCCTTCTACGTCAAGGTCTCCCATATGTGTGTTTCGAATGTCCTTAATGACAGGTTCACGGCATGTCCAATTTATGTTTAATTCATGTTGTCTGCTGGAGTTGAATGTTGAGGCCATCAGTCAATGTTAATATCCGTAAAAGCAATTAAGTATAAAAAAAATTTAGAACCACGTCACGTGACTTACACTTGTCAATTTAAAAACGTAACCTTTGCAAAAATTAAATGATTCAGGTGCAAATTGACGATTGATTAGTACACGAAGACAATTTATACACATTCTAAAATAAGCAGAACTTTGGCATTTCTCCTTTCTTTTACCAAGTAATTCTAAATCATGAAATCGATCTTCTTTTTACCAAGAACACGTACTACAACAGCTCTTACATACATCTACTCTGATTTATGAACAGGTACTTAATTTTCATTAAAATCGGCTCAGCAGCTGTGTGAAAGTAACGCCTTAGTCTGGGTATTAAGATAAGGATGGCTGTTCCGTATTATTTATTTATATTCGCGTATTCAATATTTTTCGTGTTCTCTAATTATTTTGTCATTTATACGTTTTAGTATCCTCAATGACTCAAAAGATTCCATAGAATTGTTCCTGTTACTCCCTCAGGAATGAATTCCGTTGTTGCCCAACACCTTCACAGGTTTAATCTTCATCAATTGATCATCAGATCTGAAAGTGTCTTAATAAGCAGGACGTATAATGTAAGGACACAGTCCACTAAAATAACACATTTCATCTTCGACAGACGTCGTGTGAATTCAGAAACTTAGTTTAACAGATTGCCCTCGTGATCAGGAGGAAGATACTCTGTTCACCACCAGCAAACTGCGAGGAGAGGAATAATAATAGGCCATTCATGTTTACACACCAGGTTTTAATTCAATTGCGACGTTAATGTAAGTTAACTCGGTAAGTAACGTGCATCATCTTCAGTAGCCTGTACTGCCTGAATATTCAGATTATTTGAAGTATTTGAAAACTCTGAATATTTTATATGTTTCGCACTTTAATATAAAAATAGGTAACTTAACTTTACTCATTCCGAAACTCAAATTCTTAGGTGAAGAAAATACCTTTTGCTTTGTAGTTCATAAAAGTCTGTATATACGATTTGAGGATTTCACGGCGGTGAGTCTGAGAACGGCAGTCTTCTGGGTTGTTCTGTGGGACTACACGGCGCAGCATCCCAGAAGACAAGTCATCTTCAAAGTCTCTATAGACTTAGAAGTAGGCACTTTCATACACAACTGCTAAAGACTGCGACAGTCAGTTTATAATCCCATAATAAAATAGTTTTTGTGTTCCGCTACGATGCAGAACTCATGGTCATATGATCAGAGTCAAATCCTACTCGAATCATTATTTTAAACTCTACGTTGAACACAGATGACAATGGTATTCATCATCATTATTTAAGAGGAATACGTATTCCTCATTTAAATTTTTTAATGTAACTTCAAAGGTTCGTACCACTCCATATTTATAAATGTTGACTTTCAGATGTTGAAAGTTATAAGGAAGTTACAATTTTCTGAAGAATAAAACCCCAAGCATTAACGCCACTACCTTCACACCCAGAAGTTACAGAATAATACACAGACACTTCCGTTCCTAGAAAAATTAAGCACACGGTGTTTCTGAACGCTGTCCAAAATATTCCGACCGCGGTGTGTAACCTCCAAATAAAATCTGCCGTCACATATAAAATTTATCGAAGATCAAGTTATCCATTCACTATATCCCTTCTGTTTTTCTTAACTATTTCTGGGGGACCTCGATATTACACAGGAAAATATTAAGCACCTAACAGACTGTTCACCTACTCAAGAAATTTATCACCTTCCATGGAACCTGAATGTTAATTATCGTATTCGGTATAGCGCGCCATTTCTTCCTATCCTGAGCCAGATAAATCCAATACATACAGTCCACAAATTTTATCCCGCATTCAGTTTTAATATTATCCTCTTACGTACGCCCGAAGTTGTAGAGGTATCCTTCACCTCAAGCTTCCCAAGCGAAGAATTCTACACAAATCTCGTATTCTCATGCGCGCTACGTGCCACGTCCATCTCATCATCTTTGACTTGTTCGTTTAAAATTATGTAGCTCCTCGTTACGCAGTTTACTTCAGAATATCACAATCTTACAGTTTATTTTAACCTAACCTAACCTAAGAAAGGGATTAAAACAAACTGTGTGTAAGAGAGCGACAAATCTAATTAGGCTACTAACACTGACTGAGTCAGGTCAATCAGCTCGGTTGTCTAGGCTAGTGGTATTCAACCTCTTTCGTTCGCGTACCCCCAGATATAATTTCTCTTCAATTTTGTACCCCCAAAGTTGTTGGTGTATAATTCAAGTTATATACAGTATATAATCTACTCCTAAAATAAATTAAATAAATTACATTACTGATTATTCAGTGTTTATCATAAAATAATATTTTTTTTAAATTTCATGTACCCCCTAAGATGTCTTCGTGTACCCCCAGATATAATTTCTCTTCAATTTTGTACCCCCAAAGTTGTTGGTGTATAATTCAAGTTATACGTAGTATATAATCTACATCTAAAATAAATTAAATAAATTACATTACTGATATTCAGTGTTTATCATAAAATAATAGATATATTTTGTTAAATTTCATGTACCCCCTAAGATGTCTTCGTGTACCTCCGGGGGTAAGCGTACCCCAGGTTGAACACCACTGCTCTAGGCAACGTTCCCCACTTGCATTCGTGATGAGTCTGGATAGGCTCTCCTCCAAGACGCCAGAGTCTCCAGGAGTTTCCATTGCTTCCTAAAATACACCACGACCGCTTCCACACACTACTTTTAAGTTCACAAATCGTGATCATTCTATGATATTAGGACTATACTCTTTTCTAAATAAACTTTTAAGTTGGTACTAATAATACAGGCTGCAATCGGCCTTATGTGTGGGTATTAAGAGGTAGCCGTTGAACATTATAGTGACCAAAATTTAATTTGCATTTTGAAAAACGGTTTGTCTTAGACCAGCTTAGGTTAGAGTGAGATTAATATTAAAATATAGACGATGTGAAGATGTAGATTGGATCATTCTGGTTTAGGATATAAGCCAGTGATGGGATTTATAAAATCTTCTTATCTCAAACATGGTCCAGAATTTCTTGATCAACTAAGAACTCCACTCTATAGGGTTAGTTGAGATCCAGTTTAAGGTGCACTGTGAAGAATTGAAGGACAATAGGCCCTATGGTTCTTACTTGAAGGCGACACTTCCAAAAAAACGAAGTCGAAACTCCCGGCAGAGGGCAGAAGATTACTCACATAATTTCTCCTTTCATAGCTCAATAAATTAATCAATTCCAATTCCATGAATGTGATGTGTCTAGTCGTCATTATCATATCATATCAATAAAGGCATCTTATGAGCCTTGAAAACACAGCTTAGTCTTATTATAAGTTTCAAACAAATAAGGCATGATATTAGCGTAATCAGGAAATCAGGTACATTTTAAATTCTGAGAATAAATCTAATGGTTTCCTCTCATCATGCAACATTTCTAGCTGCACTGTAGGTTTAATACCGTCGAGTGATCCTGTTCCTCTACCATTTATCTCGAATTTTCTTCGATTGTGCAATTCCTCTCCTACACATATAATTTTCGCACCAAAGGTGTGGAAGATTCCAATGACCGCAAGTGGATGAGATTTCAGTAAATTCATAGCCAGAGGGAAGGTTCGTTCTGTCAGCCGACGGCCCCCAATAATAATAATAAAGTGTTTGTAGACAGACAATGCTTTGGGCTCCGAGTTTCGTTGTCGGCCAAGCGGCGCGAACTAGCCATCGGCTAAATATTTTGAAACGGATATTAACTCATTCAGACGGAGCAGTTTTTTTTACCCAAAACACCGACCTAATAAACCTATAGAAGGGGCCTGACTTTCTGTTCCTTTTGTACACTCTCTTTCTTTATTACTTTTCATTTTTTATTTCTCGCTGTCTCGAAAGCAACCAACTTCTCTGTCGTATCTGAGAACACCAACGTTGATAATTGCTCTCCAGTCGCCTAGAGACTTCGACGCAAGGTTAAAACTCAAACTCTGTGGCCGCGTGAACGCAAAGAAGCTAGTTTAGTGTGTTACGGTGGAAAGATGGATGAAAGTTTACAAGTTAGACTTCCTTAATTATCGCTTCAAAACAACATAAATTTGCCTACGTTCTATATGCGCTTATTAGCAAATCAAGTCTCCATTGTGCATATCAGAATGTCGTTTTATCCTAGAACTACGAGTTGTTAACGTAGAGAGTAAGATCATGAGATCATTATGTTGTCCTTGTGTAACCCCTTCAGCCTTAGGAGAAAATTAAAGTTTTCATGAAATTTGAAAACCATCCCATTCCTTTAAAGCAATTAGTATCAACATCATGGAATATCGCCTCTTTTCACTACATTGCACTAATGTGACCCAAGGTCACGCTCCAACACTGGGAAGACTTGGATGATGGAGGCAGAAATTACATGTGAAACGTCCGTTAAGGTCTACCAAATTAGTACGCAAACCCCTATTAGCGCAACCTCCATGCGATTTACAAATTCTAATATCAATGGTCAAAATATTGCTTCTGGACGTTGTAGCAGTTGAAGATAATGTTATCTCTGAAGTAAGAGGTGTAATGGAGGAGTACACTTGTTCAGCAGTAAGTCTGCCATAAATCGGAGCAATGAGACATCCATTAGGCCAAACCCCAGTATTGTTAATGAGAGGAAATTCATCTTAATCTGAATCATACTTATAATAATAATTATTATTATTATTATGTGACATGCTTACAATTGCAAGAAATTATTAAATAAAACCTAGTACAATTTTATCTTAAAATCATCTGCTCACAAGGTCATTACATTAACAAATAAATTAAAATTAGTTTTATTGTGCACTATAAATTTGCATTATAATAATATAACATCAACAACAAAACACCTGTACGAAGTAGAATTATGCGCATCAGTAAAGAAGTCTTTGAAAGTTCGGCCCAGAAATTTATGCAAATATAAAAATAACTTTGGAATTTACGAGCCGTAATTTCATTATGAATACAAACTAAATTAAACGTGAATCTTACCAAGCAAAATACAGATATTAATTCACAGAAATTGTAATATTAGACGTATAATAAAAATTACCGTGTCCTATAAAGGGTCTTTTTGTCTGCATGGGAATTGAGATATGTCACACATCTGCCTTTTATGTTATCTCCCCAATTCTACTTAGTATTATTCTATTGTGAGTATTTATACAGCGTGAAAATACAGAATGTGCCACTTAAAACACAACCCAAAAACGAATACGTAGTGCGGTAGAAAATTGTAGGTCTCCCCGACCACACTCGAATCAAGGTCACCCTTGTTGCTAGGCCGCTGCGCTGTGCAGGTGCGAACAGAATTTATTCATGTGCAGAATGCGTGTTCACTCACGAACACTACTTCGCACTGAGATCATTCTCTGCTGTTCGTCTGTCCTAACAAGGAGGCACCGAGGAAGACGACGACGACACACCGGACGAAGTTACAAATGGACACTTGTCTGAAAAGGTGGTGGATTGTTTCGGTATCTGCAGTGAAGATGTTCTTTAAGTCCTTACTCAAAAACAGAAATTGTTTGTACTATGTATATGTTAACGAAGTACTTTTTTTTGTTTGGAGTTGTTTTAGGTTGGCGGTCCTGCATATAACCTGTCTAAAATAACTGATAAATCAAATTTTCGCCTTTCTTATGCGGTCATGGAATTTGGTCCCCCAACCTAAGAAAAACATAGATTGAGGGGAGGAGATTGAGAATAAGAGCTGAAGAGATTAATATAAACAAAGAGGTATTTAACAGAAAAACAGAAAAAAAACCACATAATGTACAGCTTCATTCATTCGTGTTCTTCACAAATGATTTTTAAATTAATTAAATGGATTAAGATATATTGGGTCAGGCATACAGAACATATGGGACAATGAGTACGATATATTAGTAGGAAAACATCAAGGATAGAGACCACCTTTACGTAGATAGAAAGATAATATTAAAATGGATATTAATAAAATAGTTTTGAGCGCGCACAATTTATTCGTTTAGCTGATATTTGCGACGAGAGGTCGTGTGTTGCGTTTACGGCAACAAGCTGTCATGTGCAATGACAAAAAAAAATTCATAGCAGCTGCTCATAAATGACTGTGGTACATCCAGTTAAATGGAACGCAGAAGAAATTAAGGGTAAATAAATTACACTTCCAAATCCACATCGAACAGGCGCTGTGAATTATCTTGGCAGACTAAAAATGAGCTAATATTGCCTCCCACCGTTGAATGATTTAACACTAATTGAGTAACGTAATCTTGATGATAGAGTAATGATCTTAAACAACAGTCACAAGAAAAATAAAAAAAAACAATGGTTGTATAAAACAATCAGCACGGCGAACAGCTCAATCGGCTTTCAAATGATCCTACAGTAAAACTCTTGGTAATAAAGACCTTCATATCGTTACTCATTCCGCGGGGAGTACCGAAGCGACGTACGCTCTGTTCTGCTTGAGCTACGTCGTCTCTTCAAAGGCGTTCTTCTCGGAAGTTCGACGTCTGCAAAGTGTTTTGACCCAGTTCCTTTCGAGACGATTTTTAACCTCATAGATTATACGAATTAGGAGGGATGTTTTAAATAAGGAAAAAGGTCCATTTTGACACTCCGAAGTACAATTAATGAATATTTAAAAGTCTAATTTCTACGTGAGAAAATCGTTTGCACTAGAAATATCAGTTGGTTAATGCTGTTCAGAAAAAAATAATCTTTGTTTATTCTGAGAATAATACAAAATCCATCGGTACACTCTGTGAGGGAAATGTGAAAAATTACTGTTTTAAATATAAAAACCTGAAGATGATGCTATGACATCGAAACATGTAGAAGTATTAAAGCGCAACATTGTAACCTCGAGATAACGATGAATGGCGCAGAATATCAATTTTAAATTTTAAATTTTAACATCAAAATTTAAAAGTTTGTGTATATGACTTGAATAATAAATATATATGTAAATTACTGAATGTTCAAGCAGATTGTGCACGATAATTATTACCTCTAATGTTTTAAAATGCCATTTAGTCAGACAGACTGAAGATGTCTGCTGAAAAATTCAAAAGGGGTGACTGTTTCTTCATTAGTTGTGAATCTTGTTTTATAATTTCGAATTGATACTAAGAATCTTTATGTAAAATGTTCTGATTCATAATATAATCTTTTGACAGTTCTCACTTGAAGAAACAGCAGTGACATAATGGACTGCGTAGACCTATGTACGAGAACTAGGCCAGAAATCATTCAACAGGTTAAAGCGTAGGCCTAATTAATTCAACGCAGATTTGCTCTGAGTTCAGTACTAGGTTCGCGAGTCCTCATATTTTGCGTTCTGAAGATATGATCAAATAATTTAAGGAGATTTATTACATTCTGCAGTGATTTTTTTTCAAACATGGCTTTGGACTGCTATTACAGCGTGACGAACGCTTTGAGATCATTGCAGATCCTTTGTCAGGAACTAAGTTTTGATGACAGCTTTGCAATCGTCACGCGAACAACGGGAGGCAGTTATTAGGCAGAGTGGCGATTGAACGCGAAGGAAAATGTTTTTATTTTTTAATAAAGATTAACTTTGTTTCAGGTCTACTTTATAAATAACCCCCGTTAATTTCTTACGACAAGGGAGTTATAAACCCATGTGTGTGATCAAAATAAAAATATTTTGCAATGTGATTATTCAGCTATAAATAAAAAGAAAGAATCCACAATTTTTCACTATTTTTACATAACAATTTTAGTATAAAATTTCAGAGAATTTACGATTTCTCTGTTTATTATAAAGAACAATACTGACATAACAATTTGAGTCACATTAACTTTAAACCATTACCACAAAGCTAATTTTCTAAATTATAATGAATCTCTCTCACAATTTAAATTGGCTACAGGCCTATGTAAATCAAAGTTTGATAATTTTCATTATGTCAAAATATATATTCGCATTATTCTCTATAATTAAATCAATAGTTTTTTGCAAAGAGCCTCTAACTGCAAAATCAGCGAACTGTAGTTGTAAAGATGTCATTTAATAATTTTGTTTTGTCAGGACAGTAAACTTTCGAGACCTAGTGGTATCATAAACAAGTTTTCTCGTGGCGATTAGAATATCGATCTTATGGATCGTGACGCTGTGTCACTGCTATAAGAATATAAAAGAAAAAGTTCCTCTCAAACGCTGGTAACCACTAACGAGAATACTCGGCGTTACAACGCGAAAGACAAATTATTTAAATTTTAACGTACTGAAAGTTCTGTTCGTAGTTCCTTGTAACCAGAATGTTCTCGCAAAGACAACCATTTTAAAAGGTCAACGCCTGAAGTAATTTACTGGTACGTTATTGCTCACAACAACAAAATTTCACTATAATTAAACGAAATAAGCTCAAATGTAAAACAACATGGTTCCGCTAGAGTTAGTCCTTGCTCAATACGTTGTTTATAATTTGATTTCGAGACCTGCGGACAGAAATAAACGGTGATTGCTTAAATGTTAAGATAAGTGAATTATTAACATAGTAAAGTAATTTGCTAAATGAAATATTATCGGGAACCAAAGTAAAAATACATCGAAAGCAATTTTAAATTCATATCGAAGCATTGGTACTTAAGAGAGTGACACAGTAACATTTAAACCAGATCAAATGGACCGCGGTTGGAATTATAAGATTAGGTCAACGACATACAAACATTAGAAATTAATTAAATATTTTAAATACTGTCAGTGAATTTTAAAAATACCAACATTACCGCCTACTACAAATTTACAGATTTAATACCAAATATATTGTAGGACCTGATGATTAAGCCTCATCCACCACAATGAATTGCTAAAATTTTGTTTTAACTAAGCATTATATTTGAATACACCAAAGGCCAATTATTATGTATTGACATTTCCGATTTCTCATACAAAAGAAAACACTGTCGATGAAGCTAGTTTTGTTTTCTGTGAAATTACTTCTACAGTAGAGGGGAAAAATGTTTCATTTATTGTACAGGCTCTAAAGTTTGTTATATTTTATATTATAATGTCTACAGGTTTTATACGCAAAACTTAATATTAAACCAAAGAATTTTGTATGATTCTTATTTTATTTTATAAACTGTATATAATTTTAATAATTACACACGGAGCAGAATTCTGCTTTGAGAAGCTGATAGTTGCTAATATGGTTTCCGCTTGTTACAGGATCCGGTTTTTGAGTTCGCCACTGAATTCGGCCCTGACAGAAAAATCCAATCTGAATTCTCACATCCTTTATATTTAAAACTAATTCAAAGCCCTAATATTGTTCTCCCGTAAAATTTTACATCTCTCGAGAAATCTCATTCCTTCAGGCTTCTCTACTAAAACTTTGTATACATTTCTCGTCTCTCGGAAGCACTCTACGTTCTCTGCCACGCTGACTGTCGCTAACCTGCTCGAATTAAGAAGTTCCTCGTACAGATATCCCCACGTTTCAATTACTTCCTCTGTGTTTTGGCCGAAATATTCTCGCAAGCTTATCTGCATGTTCCTACAACGTGAGTTACAATCTATATTTTGTCATGTCACGTAATGGTAACTGCTTTATACCATCGCAGCGAAACCGATTATGAAATTGTCTGCGACAGAACGCCCACAGCACATAGCCCCTTCATGCATTATGAAATGGTAGGTACGCGTTTTGAGTGTAGGAAATGTATTAAATATTGCATATGTCACAAAATATTCTTAAGTGCCAAATTATTCGGAATTTCTTCAGTGGAATAAACTGCCACCATAGAAAACAAAAGAGATCTTTGCGGCGTGTGGTCACATTAGCGATGTGAATAGACTATCCTTGCCGTGTTCGTGTTGTGTTGTGTTATTAATGGGCATAATGGAGGAGGTAGAATGCCCTTCACGTCTCGAGGGCCCTTCTCCACATAACCTGATCCTCCCTCTACCACCAACTGTCTAATCCCTTAAACCACAATTGTTCACTTTAGTACAATTAAAACAGATGCTGATAAAGAAATCTGCAGCAATACCGACAATATTTTTTTTTTAAATTTAAGAAATTTTAGGTATTTTTTTTTTCACTATTCGAGTCACTGGCTAGTGAATGTGAGCTCATACACTGTCTTTGTTTCAGAGCTTGTCTATAATTGGCTTTTCTGCGTTGTCCATCACTTAAATAAATTGGCTGCTTTTACTAACTCTGTGTAAACACGTTCTTAACAGACCACAAGGTATTTTTAGTGACGAGAAGGCAAGTTAAAAATAATATATACTTGTATTACGAGACCTAATCCACAGAAGGTATAAAGCTGTTACTTGTAATGCCTACTTTTTAATTATTAAAAATATATTAAAAATTTGCCGTCAATCACAATTATAATATTTTAATCTTTTAACAATATTATAATTGTGATTGACGGCAAATTTTTAATATATTTTTAATAATTATGAATCACAATATGACGCATTTACAATATCCTACTTCTTAAGGTTTAATTTCAGTCATTTTACGTTTTTGTGAAATTTAACTTTATCAAAGCGGCGAGTAAAAGATGGCTGTCTACTGTTTCTCTGTGTAATCTGGCACATTTACCGACGTTTCAGAAGTGATTGTTACCACCATCATCAGGACGATGATTAAATTTCGCGAGAGGAATCACCCTGATGATGAAGGCAGCAAGCACGTCTGAAGAGTCAGTAATCTCCCGTCAGACTAGACAGAGCAGAGACTCATAAAATGACAAACGACAACCCGTTTTAGTGTAAGGCGATCGGTGCTGTAATTTATAAAAGCATTTTAATGAGAAACGTAATTGGTTTGTGATGATAATGCCTTTTTGCGTCAAAACTATTACGTTTGGGAGAATAGTGGCGTAAGTTTTAAAGTATCTTTTTTTTAAAGTAAATTTCCTATATGCTCGTCGGGAAATGGAAGCTGTGAATTCCTTAATAGCAATTTTTCAGAGTATATAGGTGAGATTAGGCAGTTCAGAAGCCAATCCAGCTCACTGAAAAACAACTTCTCAACCACATGGCTACAACTCATCATTTGCCCTTTTTTTACTCGCTTTATTATATTATACTGCAACTCGAAACCATGTCGTCACTCAGTTTATAGCTGTGTACACTTGAGGTATACAAGAGGACCCGTTTAGAGTAACCCCCGCTGCGCCTACATCTGGTGGTATATAACTGCTCCAAAAACCCTCTTCCCCTCATGAAAAATTCGTGTGCGAGACGAATAATATCACCGAGGAATAATAAATTCTTGTAGAAGCAGTTCTGTGATACAGCGTGCTGGTTTATATACGCTTGTAAACATTCAACCTTAAATACCTCATTAATGTCCACGGCACTTCATTCAGAGACGAGATCAGAAGTCCGAGGAACCATCACATTTCTGAGCAATGTGTGAGCTAACTTATCAAGGCAACTTCAAATTTGACTAATACAATGTTATCTGAATAAATTTATACAGCAATTATCCACAAAACAGAGTTATAAATGGTGTCGGTCTACACGTAAAGAGACAGAACTGTTAAAATCCTTGATGTACGATAATTGTGTCTGTGAGAAATTGTCAGGTGAATTGTCGTCATGATTCGTACTATGAAGCATAACTTATTGTTTGTTTAAAAATGCTACTTTGCCGTTTGTTCTAACAAGTTCCTGTTAAGGAATCCGCAGTTTCAATACCGTGTTCTCATGACCCTTTCTCAGGGCCCAGTTCTCAGCCAATTTAGTCCAATCAAGGTCCTAACACGACACTTCAACACCAGTTTTCATATTATCCCGAAATTTAAGACTAATTTATCATCTGTCGACTCGAGTTAAATATCCATCCTTTCCTGTTTAATCACCCTAATAATACCAGGTGAATGCAGAAATAATAAACGTTCTTGTCATGTAATTGTCTCTAATCCTAAAGAATATCTGAAAGACCTAGGTACAAATGTGAAGATATATTAAAATTATCTTAAAGCCATGTGATGTAAAAATATAGATTGGATTAATCTGGCTCTTATAAAAACGACAATGAATATTTGAGCGCTACAGAAGAAAATTCATTTGCAATTTGAAATAATATCAACTTCTCAAAAATGTATATTCCTGGCGCACATAGAAGGATAATATTAAAACGGATTGAAACTATTGTGATATGAGGGCTTAAACTGGATTCACGTGGCCCAGGAAATGAGCCAATGGCAGGTTCATACGAAAACGGAGAGAGACCTTCGTACTCCTTAAAACGACATTTCTTAATCAGCTGAGCGACTCTTAGATTATCAATAAGAATTTTCCTACACGGATTCGGTTATGTAAGAACGTATTAGTCATCAAGACAAATGATGAAATTACCGTAGATGCTAACGGGAATGTTTATGTGAAACCATTATCGGATATAGTAAATTTATTACGACATATCCTGCATATTTTCTGTTTAATTAAACGTATTTACTAAACCGTTCACACGCGACTGGGGTAGAATCTGTTTAATAAAGAAATTGTACCAAATTACTCAAAGGAATCGTAAATCCGTTTCAAGCGCTGTCTGTCCGTCGAGTAGTTTATAGTCTACAAGCCTAAAAGAGTTCGTAGTGAGCAGAGAGGAAGATACGCTCTTCAGTCCACGTCTCTCACCGAAATTTATGCCGTCCCAGCTTAGTGCTAGCTGATCCGCCTTCCAGGTGGCAGGGAGATCGTTCGTTCCACACCTGGGTGGTCCATCCTGACCAGAAACAAATAAGCATACTCAAATTAATGCACCATATCGCAATTAATAATTTACGGGACTGCACATCTAGCATTCACACACTGTCGATGACCTCGAAGCCAGCTAGACGTCAAAACAATTATTCTAAACCTCTAGGAGTTTACTGAGCGTTAGTGTAGCCTCTGAAATCTAACATTAAATGTCTGAATGAAAACAAAAACAGCTTTGTTTCGTTACAATTTGAATAATATTTAAACAAGACATTATCTGACGTCTTGTTTAAGCATTTAAGAAAGATGGTTTGTGAACGAAAGTATATTTTACATTAATTTAAAGAAACTGGTGATACTTATGATAAAATTAAGGACGATGAGGTGAATAGGGCATGTAGAATGCATGCAATATTAGCCTAAAAACCTGAAGAGGAGATTACTCTTAGAAGATGTATAGGAGTTGATAGAAAGATGTTTTTAATATATCTTAGAAAACCAGGATATGTGAATGTGGGCGGGATTCATGGACTTATGAAGGATTTATAAGTTGGTTACTGATAATGAAGCTTCACGATCCATTAAAGGATGAGATATCGGTAGATCACTGAGCGACTACAAGTTTTTCAAATGTGAATAAGAATGAGGTCTCTACATAGGCCTTTATTTATTATTCTAATAGGTATAAAATTATGTGGCTCGCAAATCGATATTCACTTGTTATAAGTAGCCGAGTAGTAAAATGAGGTTATGTGTCGTGAATTTGCGTGTTTTCAGTGTAACAAAAATTCATTACACCGAGCGTCGTAAAAGAGGTATTAACATTTACATTCATTAAAGTAAAAAGTGTTTTAATAAAACGTTCATAAAACCTGGAATACGATTACATATTACCTTCGCTCCATTTATCAAAAACCTGTTCTATTCACACATTTAAAATTTCATTAACAAAATACTTGTAGTACGTTTAACGGGAGATGAAACCGCGACTCTTAGCACGACACCAAAAGATAGCCTTCTAGCAATTAACTCGAAAGCTTTTTTTTTTACTGAACAAATACATCGCAGCCTCCCATTAGTTACGCCAAATTTTGCCTCAGGCTGTACCTGACTGAATCTCATCATACGAGAGTTGTCTTTCATTGGTTGGCCTGTACCATGGAAGTTCCACGATCTCTTATGACGTGTCGATTCGTCTCAATTCTGAGGCTAATAACTTAAAAATTAAAACGAAATACTAAACGCTGCTATTGTAATAGGTTCCATCACACTGCGGTTGCAGGATAAGAAATTTGCCCCTCCCTTGAGGCAATTTCATGTTCAAATCAAAACATTTTTATTGGTTTCCACTCGCGTTTATTGTCTTTGGGTGGTCCATTTAGAGTTTGCTGGCCGGCAAAGTAGAGGCGAGTCCATGGCTACGTCTCGTAACGCAAAAGCCATGTCTGCACGATTCAGAAACACACAAAAAAACATTAATTGAAGGCCTCAAATAATTTGAGGTTCTTACACCTTTTTTTGGAGCCAACAGTAAAATTATTTAATTTAAGAAATCAAACTCTACATACATTAATTTATCCAAAAGCTCAGAATATTGGTTGTAAAACGATCTCACAATCTAGTGGCATACGGGATTATGTTGACTGGATTAATCTGGCTTAGGATAGGGACCTACGGCGGGGTTGTGTAAACAAAGGTAAGGAAGAAACCATCGTGTTCTGTGTGAGACTAACAAATTCTTACTGAAATTTAAGATTTACGACTCACATTACTTCCCTCTTCTCGTCTTCATCTTGAACAAGATCAGACGCTAAGAAGATATCGTGAAAACAAATATTTTAGGGCATTATCTTTTAAAATCTCTCAGTATAAGAGATTTTGGGATCAACGAGAGAAATAAAGTATAGCTTAAAGATGTGGACTGCAATCGTCTGGTATTTTACAGTGACCAGATGCAGGCTAAAATTTCGAGTTCCATAAAATATGGGGAATTTCTCGACTATTAAGTTCTCAGCTTTCGTGTGATTGCTTGGAAGTTGTACTTCGTTTTAGTGGGCTAAGGGTTTGATTCACTGCTCGTATTCCCTGGTACTTTTTAAAAAAAAAATTAGTTCGTACTCGTCAGGGCAGGTTGTAACTGAACGTGATCGATAAACTTGAAACCAAATTAGAACATGTGTAACTGCATTGTCCAAATTCCGTTGATTTCGGAGCTCTGTTACAAGTTTACATTATCAAATTAGTATAAAAACGATTTAATGTTATGTGGCGTAAGAACGCATTTTGAATGTTAGTGCACACTTCAAAGAGTACATCCTTACAATCTTGTATACTGGTGCCTAATTTCGGGCACGGATGGGTTGTTAGAAAAGTTATGCTCAAGATGGCGCTGTTCTACTTATAATGGCACTGTTCCCCATTTTGACTCCCTGTTCGTAACATTTCCAAAACCCAGACGGAGGAAGATGTAATTAAGAAAACAGTTCTTAATTAAAAATATTTTAAGAATCCTGAATTCAAATTTAAAAAAAACTACAACATGGCGCGGTAACACAATAAGGATGTAATATTCATGAAATGCTAGAGGACAGGGTAGGGTAAAGTAAAGCTGTCCCACTGCACGCCATGTAGGCGCTTGGGGGGAGAGGCGACATAGCTCCTACTCATTCTTAACCTCGGCACTAGATGGGGTTAGTGGTCAGTGTCACGCCCCGGCCGTGCTTTACCCCCGGGAAAGGACTGGAGGCTGGTTGGGCCCCAGAGGATAGAGGAAAAATCCTCTGCCTCCGTCGGGGATCGAACCCCGGTCGTCCAGTCTGTAGCCTGTCATTGTACAGATAGTAAATATTTCGATTGTTTGTTTTACGTAACTGAACGCCAATTAGGCGTCTGCATTGTAAGTCCATGTTTAAACTAATACAATTGTAGGCTTACGGAGCTTATCGATTCATTGGTCTCGAAACGAAAAATTCACTTATTGTCTTAACTTCATAAAAAAACAAGTTTTTTTTTCCGCACGTAATTGAAGGTTAGAAACGGACGCGTTCAGCGGACACCTGTAGACTTATAGAGAGACCCACCTTCCACCTACCTAAGGGCCAAATGTAGCCGCATTTTTGTTGACACGAAAGTAATCTGAAAATAAGATTAGAAAGAAGGAAAAAAATGTAATCGTTTAAAATTCCAATCTCCTCTGTCTAAGAGCTTCTATATACCTCACACATAGACTAAGTAACCGGCTCACCTTTAGACCGAATTGCATGCAGTTTTAATTAACTAGTGCTAATGACTTCATGAAGATGTCGAAGGAAGTATCTAGTCCACCGAATACTCAGGCAGGGCTAGTGGACATGGTGGTTATCCCTCACGCACAGGGTGTGTCAGAAAAAATGTAAAGACAAACCAACTCTACACAGTAAATCCAGACACCAGGGCTCGGCTAATAACACAACGTTTTTACAATCTTTCCTCTGCGTGTGAACGAAGATTACAAATAAAATCTAAAACAAGGATTACAGGACCAATTAATATTAACCGGTATACACAGGACAGAGATTCCAATATTAATAATCAATCCCATACCACAGAATAACCCTTGAAAACGCCGTTCATAAATTAACTGATTTTATGTCAATTGAAAGTTCATTAGGATTTACCTTCTATCTACACAGCCTGTTTCAAAAACAATTTCTGCATTAACATTCCACCTACTCTTATGTAGCACGACGTTTCTCGAATTCTTCCGACAAAAATTTGTTATAACTTTTATTATTTCTCACAAATTTTATTATAGAAAGTTGTCAGACACGCAAAAACAAATGGTTTAACAGGAAAATTAGTTTCCTTTTTCCCAGGTAAATTCTTTTTAGCCTGCCAAGGCTCCTTGAAGAAGAATCACAGTGTATCTTTCAGACGTTGTAGGCCCCATACACGGTCAGTTAGAATGCTGAAATGGACTTTGTGACGTCATAACTGTGGTAAGAAATGCGTATTGTATCTGAAATGAATAAAACTGCCGTGTAGTTCAGACTCGCAGTTAAACACGAAATCCTTCATCAAACTTCTAGGCTTCAATGTACAAATATGGACGTCAGCGGTAATACAAATCAGAGAAGAACTTTGTAGGGTTTCCACGAATGTCATAGAAGCTTTCCTGTATTATATTACACGAACCATATGGCTTATAGCAAAGAAAACGAATGAAATTACTCAGCATTTCGCAAAGAGTTTATTGATAAACTTTAGAATCAAAACGGTCGACAGCCTCGGAACAAAGAAATCTCTGATAGGAAACAGATTTTGTCCTCTAGACTTTCGATTACTGATAAAATGATCCTTTGCAGGATGTGTAAAGTATTCGTGACTTTAGTTCATCGTGTACCTGAAAAGAGCACGTTTCTTCCTTATAATGAATGGCATTGCGTTCATCTGATGGCGGCTTGACATCAATCACTGTCTGACACGTAGGCCTAACATTTCCAGTTCCTCCAGTAGAGAACATCTCTGGCTGTAGACGAAAACTGTGATATTGGCTGCTGAAGACTTGTTAATAGCCGATACGGCCGTATTTACCCATACACACGAAGATCCTCATTTTAAAACGTCGCTTCAACTGGATATTGTATTCAGTGCAAACTCCACGTCAGTTCGATTTCGTAATCACTTTTTATGTGTACTTGAATTAAATTACACTCGATTAAGGCTCGTCGAATTACATAACTTATTAGGTCTATTTTACTTAATATGAGCCAGTAGACTACTTACTGATATAATCGGCATTGTACGCTCAATCTAACTGCCTTGTTTAACAAATGAGACGCACTGCACAGAGAGCAGACTGGCAGAGTTATGGCCAGCAACACTACCCGTACTAAAAACATTAGACTCGTTGTAGCTTCAGTGACGAATCAAGAATATTATACGCTCCTAATGTCGATATTTTATCCACATTATTACGCGTATAAAACCAGCGCTGTAATACCGAAATCTAAGTATTAGTAAAACGGTAATATCGGCCCGCATGTAAAAACATTCGGTAGAAATGCAGATCATTTTGAGGCCATAGAATGTGTTCAAATGAGATAAACACTTTCACGTTCATAAACTCTGATCTCATTTCATCAGAAAGTAGAAATGGTACTCAAAATACTCTCAAACTCTTCTGAGAGGGAGGACTTCCTTAGATAAACATCTCGCAATTCAATTGTGTCTAGTCTACCAACCAATAAGACTTTAAGTCTAATCAAGAGAGCACGGACATACCTTGTAGAATTTTACCCAACTAAATTACCTACAAATATATAAAATGGCTTACCTCGTACAACTATCTTGAAGGTAAAAATGGCGCACAGAACAATTCCAAGCTCAGGCCTGCAAATTAACGTCGTAATCAGCCACTTTTCAACACAACTCTCTGTAATAGACAGAGAAGACGACGCGGTCAGCGCATGGTCACGGGGGCGAGGGGTGGAGTCTAAACTCGCAGGCACAGGACCTGAGGGTTCTAGACCACGTCAGTGCGTCACCAGAAATTGCGTATGAAAAATTAAATGGGACAAGACTGCAGTGCAGTGGGACATTGTTTACAGAATGTCAGCGAAACACAAAACGATATCCGTTCCCTCTATTACACCTCAAATACTGCACGCAAACTGGCCTGTTCAAATGCACTCCCAAACACGTTAATGTTTTGGAAGTTACCAGAGGCCACAACGAAATGTTTTATTTTTTAAAAGACACCCTGTCTCTTGTAAAGGGACCGGATCAAATCAGACCACACAACACTAAACCATATTTTCTTAAGGTCTGTTTTAATATTAATCTTCCATCTATGCCTACGTCTTCCGAATACCCACTTTCCTTAACGCTTTCCAACCAAAATTTTGTGTCAATATATTTTTGTATATATATATATATATATATGTTGAGTATTTTGGGCATTTAATCTTACAGTTATGTATTACTTGTTTAATTGTACTTATCATACAACTGAATGATCTACTTCTGTTTTATTTTAGGTTGTCTCAGTGCAAGTTGAAAACGTCATTGAAGAAAGTTGCCACGAGATATATAGAATGGATAACCACAGAATTGGTTCAGAAACATGAAGATCTGTGCAAAAGGTCAGTTGTAAGTACTTTATATGTTGGTGTGTGAATGCTAGTGAGATTTTCTGTCTAGTGAGAAGGATCGTGATAAAATATATTTATTTTAAATTCATGCTGGTTGCTAGGGAATATTTTTTAGTGGTAGTGCTACTGTTATTTGGCCCTCATTCTTCATCTTTTATGGCTTAGATGCAGTTCACTTGTTCCTGCATCACACTGGCACACCGCTAAACCATTAACTGCGAAACTAAAGTCCAGCCGGCAGCCCCGATACAACTTATTTAATATTATTATGTCTAATCTATATTACACATCCACTCAGAAGTAACATTCTCTCTTAAACGATGTTTCAGTACGAAAGTTTAATTGACTCAGGAGGAAGTTACAAGAGGAATCTAAGGGAATTGGGAAGATAGGAAATACAGAAAATAACTATCACTAAGTTTTTTTAATTTTTAATAATAAAATGTACATCAGAAAAGTTACATTAAAATAAGATGTTTTAAAGCTGTTTTCATAAATAAGGCACAAAACACAGACTTTTTTTTCCTTTCTTGGATTTTTTACTCCGTCAAGAAACCTGTAGTGGTTAACGGGAGTACTGTAATTAAAAATCGGATTTATTGCTGTTTGCGGGCTTTTACTTAAGACAAGATGAATCGAGTAAATGCGCGTAGGCCCATTATTTATGGGTTTCTGTTAGTTTGTAATATCTATTATATGAATGACCTTGACATACAAATTGATTAATTAACTATAACACACACGTGTCATCTCGTCATGCGGTGGTGAACATTCTTAACGCTTCTAATTAAACTAACAAAGAATAATTTAGCTCCATTAGAAGGATGTACGTAGGTAGACACTTAAAGATTTCAAATTCTTCTCTATTTATTATCATATTTTGTCAACTTTTGGATATAGTTAAAAAAATTTAGAGTATTAGATCGGCTTTAGGGATTAACTCTAAACGCGGCAGCTACGATATCGTCTGAACGTCCAAATGATTTCAACAAACGACGAGGCTGAAACCTTACGCACAGTATGGATGTGTATTTTTAGATGAAAATAACTAACTAACTAACTAGATGGCTTACCGAAACCCAATGGTCCTCCTCGAGACCCGATTCTAAAACACCTGCAATCTTTGTTCCTCCCTCAGAGTGAGAGACCATGGTTCGCACACCTCTAGTAAAACTTCTGCGTTCCTCTCTATTGTATTTATGACGTCTCCCAATAAATTAACATCACCAGCGTATTCCAACAGCTGATGTGTCCCGTTCAATTGAACTTTCCTTATGGCGTATTCTAGCGTAAATTTAAAGGGCAGGTTTTAGTTGATATTATATTTACTTTACAAAAGTTTCTCTGATATTCAAATATTTAGCTGTCACAAAAACTAGACCGTTCTCAGTCTTCTAGGCAAATTCACGGATAGTTCCTTAAATTAGGCCGCGTCGCTTACTTCCACATTCTTCCCAATTCATTATTCAATAATCGCCCTCCTATTCAATAATAATAATTATACTAATAATACAAATGTGAGGACAGAAATTGCTTATTGCGTCAATGTTATTCAAACCAACGATCCTTGCAGTTTATGTAAACTGGCGTTCGACCAAGATTGGCAAGCCATAGGTTTCCATGTATTAGATTAGGAGAGAAAAACAATGAATATTTCCACTAGATAATTCAAACCGCAAAGATTAAAAAAATTAACGCAGAGTTCAATGCGAATTTTGAGTTACCAACAAAAGATTTTCTAAGAATACTGAAATAAGTTTTCATATTTCAACACGACAGGTTTCATTAATCTAATAAGGATTATCGATGTTAAATGATCATCGCTCAGATTCACGTTTCAAACATTTTCACAAGATCATCCACACAAAAAAATCAATAATCTATTCAAGACCATTCACACGAGCGTCCCCAAGCAAACGAATCGATCATTTTAGACTGAAGTCTGTTCACTGTCCGTCTTTGTATCATAAAAATACACGCGGGAGATTATTATTCATTGTCGTCTGTGATACCACGTGGTTCCTTCAAGTGACAGCCATCCAGCTGCCAGTCTCTGCACCCAGGAGCTGAATAAAGTTAGCGGAGATGATTATTTGACAGGTTACAAGGATCCACGCTCCTTTAGTCAGATGAAAGTAGAATGTCAGAAAGCCGGGTATCAAAATTCTTATAAATTCTTTATACTTCAACATACCCCAGTGTATGTCTAAATAATTCAAATAATTAAGAAATTATTTAATGACTTACTATTTCAACACACGGAGTACGTCAAGTCGAAAGCGTTCTTAATTTAATACAGCACATATACACTGTACGTAGCTACGCAGGAGACACTTTTTCGAAGAAAAAAAATATATATATATTCATTATCTGACGCTCACATTACAATATTAACTGGTCTATTACGTGTGACGACATGATTCTGCAAACTTCTTCATTTCTGAAGCCACTCGCCAATCTGAATGAAAATAATACCAAAGGTTTAAAATATGTGTAAAAAAAACCCTGTCTTCAGCAAAGTATAGGAAGCATTATTCAGCCACAACAGCAATTAACAGATAAAACTCTCCTCTTGGCGATCCGTTCAGAAAACATCGTCCTCATTCTACACGCGTCATGTATTTAGGAACAACACTGACACCAGACCACAGAAGTTCTCAGCGACACGTGTTGATAGCTTTCTTGAAACTGCACGTGTCACACGTGACCTCGCAGCACCATTTGAACCGACACCTGCAATTAATCTTCTCTCGGACCTGTCGGGTGTCGTACCCACGACCGCAGCACAGCAGCTCGCACCCTTCCACACCAGGGGACGTCGCGTTGCACTGTCGCCCCTGCGTCCCGACGGAGCCCGTCTTCCGGTTTGGCTTACAGAAATCGGGCGAGTCTTCGGAGTAGACCAAGTCGCTGCGGTCTGGCGGCTTTATGGTGTCGCCCTCGGGTATGAAGCTGTGGCCGTCGTTGCTCGGGATGACCTTGGCGGCCCCGTCGAAACGCTCCTTTAGGCGGTTACCGACGTCCCGGAAAG
This sequence comes from Zootermopsis nevadensis, assembly GCF_000696155.1. The sequence goes on from NW_019059750.1 coordinate 486,243, forward strand.
GAGGCATCTTGCGCCAACAAGTGCGCATCGCGCATGATCCCGACAGTCCGTGGCACTTGCAATCTGTCCTCATGAAGTTCTTCACTGCCTGGAACACGGAATTTCAGACGGACTACAGAACTCAGTTCCCGGTGAGCACGAGAATTTCACTTTTAGAAATTCCGCGTTCTACAACGTTTCAGGGCAGATTTTTTGTGGCCAAGAATCGAAATACTGAAAAACGTGTTATTAAGAATGCGGATTAAGTACTTTTAAATAAAATACACATCTATAAATATCTGTTAACAGTAAAACATTTTTAATTTCTATGTCAAAAAGTGTCTTAATTTAACGTAATGAGCAAACTCGATAATCATTCTCATCGTATCTCCAAAGCCAATCATTCAGACATCATCACATTACGACTGTTAGCAAATAGGCCACTTTATTTAGTTCCATAACTTGACAGCTACCATTTCAGTTCAGTCAAGGAAGAAAACATTCAGAAACAAAGCAGAGTAATACCTGAACCAGGTTCGTATTCCTAGAGTTTCATTGTCACCCATAAACACTAAATCCAGTTATGCATTAACTCTGAAGTAGACTCCGGTTTGTGACAACTGACTTATTACACCGCAATTATGTTGTTTACTGTCCATCGTCTGAGGTGAATTTAACATTTATTATGTCTCCAGAGTTCGCTATAATTCCGTCTTTGAATGTCATTACATAACTTACATGTCTCATAAGGCAATATGACAAAGTCACGTCTGGTTCACGTCGTCTATACTGTAACTTATAGGCGTATCTCAGCTAATAGACTACACCCAAAGCAATTTTTATTTTATGTAGATTTTTAATCGAAACCCAAAATATATGAGTTGAGGTTTTCACGGAGGTGTAATCTGGTGATACATGGAACTAGGACCCAGAAGAGAGCTATCTTAAAAAATACTTTTTTTTTAATTTACTACGACGTTTGGATGTAGACTTGTGACTTGTGAGTCATATGATAAATAAAAATGTAATTCAAAGTGTAGTCAACAAGAAATTTCTCTACACGCCCTTCTGGGCTAAATTTAAGTCGCTGAGAAACTCACCAGGCGACCAGCATCGTTGTTATGGAGTTTCACGAGGGTCTTGATGTCGCTTCTACGACGGTACGGAGCGTCCATGAAATCCTTCGATTTCCGATAACCGAAGTTTACGTTGTCACCGCAACCTCCCCAAACCCAGTCTCCGTCCGTCGCGGCCGCGGTCGAGGCCGCCGTGCTGCTGATGGCGCTGTTATCACGAGCGAACGGACCCAGTCGATTCTTGCCTGCAACACGCCACACCCTGTACGTAGTCCGAGCATTGCTCATTTCGAGTTGGTCCTTCGCGTAAGTTACAAAATTATAAAACTATTACAATGTTAGGGAAGCTAGATCCTGCTTCCGTCTTCAGGTAAGAATGACGCAGAGGACAGAAGGTCTATCTGTTGGGCCCCTTGACTGAGTTAGTCTCAGACCTGGACAAGGTCAACGAGAGGACCAAACAGATGTAGGCTTTTAATGAAGACAAAACAAAAGTTTTATATATTATAAAACACCAAAGTCAGACGCCTTCAAAACTTCGACCAAGAGATTTGCTTCTATATTAAAATGAAATGTTCTTCATACTCACATGATGTGAAAGTTTACATTCAACAGTTGGCAGACATGAAAAAGGTCATGAAATTTAGCAGTTTTTAATGAAATTCGAAGGTTCATTACCGTATACACAAAACGCGATATGATTTTCCTACTAGAATTTCTATGAAACTTTCCGCTGAAAAAAAAAGAACAACTCTGTACGACAGAGCCATCTTCCGTACCTTTTGTGGACTTGTCACAGCTGCATTCTATGAGGTCGCCCATCGTACACGCTCGAGTTACAGCGTACGTCACTCCGGCAGCCGTGATTGCGTTCACAAATCCAGTCTCGCGGGTGTCTGCAACACAAGAACACACGCCTGCACGTGTCTACATCATCCATCCTCAACACACCAAAAAAATTTAGATTTTAAAATTGCATTTTTACCGATTCACACTAGGGCGACAGCCGACAGACTTATGTTAATTACTTATACGACGTTTTCTGAACTGTGTTATTAAGAGTCGAATCTGAGGGAATAATTTAAACTTTTGTAAAAGTAATCGATCTTGGTATATTTTAAAATAACGAGTAAAAATATAAATATTATGAGGAAATTATCTTATTCTTAAACTGAACTCTGCCCTCCGTACCAGAATTTGAACCCGGCAGCTCCTGAATATGAAACGGTAGTTCTAAACACTTGGCTGTTCCGTTCGGTGAAACGTAAGTTTTAAATACAATTACGTTTCACGATCTTTATATTGGACAGTTTGACACAGCGATAAAAGAGATCAGATAATCCAGTAGTTAAGGAGGAAGCACGTATTTCCGAATAATCGATAAAAATAACACGTTAATGTGAAACAATGCAAACAACATGAAAGACGAATCATGGCAACAGAAATGAAATTCATGAGGACATCAGACTATATTCGCTTTGATTATAAAACGAATTCAGACAAAATAAAAATATAAAAAACCACAACCATCATTGGACTACAAAGAAAGTTACAGTGCTACTGGGGGGGGGGGGGGGGGGGGGAGGAGGGGGAAGGGACATGTTCTTGGAATGTCCTCTCAAGAATCACATTCCAAATTCCTCCTCACCAAACAAATGTATGAAGACTTTCGGCGAAATCTTACAGGCCCTGGCAAGAGATCGCGTATGACCACTGGGCGTATGACGTACAAAAGCCGATGATGAACACAGCACAATTTCTTTGAGATTTGTGGTTTTTACGGTCGGTGAAAATGTGAATTGTGACATTCTGGCTTGTGACGCGAAAATAATTTTACCCTAAAAAATGCCACTCGCTCAGAGTCACACTTCTCAATTCGTGGTCCATATCGCAGAGCCATTATTTAGTGAACTGTTTCAATTAACGTAAGGACGTGCTCTGACACCAGATTCTTCATCTGAAACGATTGTCCCACTCGCCTGAACTACGTTCCTCCCACGCGTGCGTGAACTGTAACGTAGGCCTATTTGGGAGATCCAGAGATTCGTCCAAGGGAAATGAGGTGTAAGGTTGAGACGCAATTCTGAGTGGCTTCGAATTTTATCCAGTAGCTGGATTTAGTATCTGTGGTGTTTAACCTCCGGGCCCTAATGTCACTCGGCTACCGTATGGAAACACGAAAGATGTATTTCCTTAAAGTTTTAAATCTATTAAAGTATAATTATTTAAGTCTATATTGTAGTATTTAATAAAGTTGAGTTTTTCAATGCAACGAAGAGCTTTATACTTGATACAACATTACTTTCATTTTCCCTTGAACAAGAATTTACAGACCCTAATTACAAAGCTTCTTACATAACATTCCTTGTAGTAGTTAATGCAGAATTTATGACCTGGACTCAGGAGTCTGCCACATTGTGATTACTGTCGTTAGTTACATTTTGTTTGTTTCGACCCAGAAAAGGAATTCGCTTCAAGCGGGCCTTCTTCATTTCTTTCCAGAAAGTAATCCTTTAAAACTTCAGATTCTCTGCTCTTTTTGTTAGATGTTGTGTGCATAAGCGTCAGTCTTTTGAACATTCTGTTAGAAGGCAGGCTTCTTTTCAGATGAGGTCGGCAACATTTATTTATTTATTTTATCTTAAGTTCACGCAGCTTGAAATAAAATGCATGCGATAAACCAATGCGAACGGGAGCTGGCGGTATTCGGCTTTTTCTACTGTTGCTAAGTAACTGTAATGAGTCTCCTGCCCCGACGGCATTCCAGTAACCTAATAGCCCCACTAACTCTGCTACAGTAATCATCCCCAAAAAATTTTCTCCGCCAACACCAGTTTGATTTTACTTAACACATAAGAAAGACTCATTTCTTCCAAACAGGTCTTTGCAAATCGAAGACTGTATTAAGAGAATGTTAATCTGGTACCTATTTTATTTATATTATTTAGTGTTCTGTCTGACGACAGGTCCACATGAACAGGATCCTTCCATCCTTTTCTCTTCTCGGACTGGGACCTGTTCATATACGTTCTTGGCAGATGATCCAGAAGTGGTTTGCCATTGCCTTCTTCTGTGTGTGAATGGAGTAATTGTTGGAATGCCACGGAGAAACCGTCGGAAGTTTTTCTCCGTGCTTCCGATACGGAATATGCTGACTTTTCGCAACGAAAACTTAAAATAAAAAATAGGCCGATTAATAGCGATTTGAATCCGCCTGTCGTTGAGGGTTTTTAAGTGATGTTGGAATTTAGTTGAAAGAACTCCCAGACAGCCCCAGTAATTACGTCTATGTTCTATCTGTCATGAAGATTCGAAACGATTCAATTTTGCTGTGTATCTGTTTAAAGAATCAAGTGCAGGAATATCGGAAATTGTAAAACAGCGAGATGTATTTAATGTATTACGTCATGTATCATATGCGTCCGCAGTGGAGTACACCTTTCCCCTTCCGGGCTATTTCACTTTAATGATTTGCCCTCATTGGACTCGTGGTTAGCATTTGCTCTTTGACCTCTGATTAAAACATTGAAACAGGAACAAAATTTGTCCTGGAGTTTTTACTATGTAAATATTTTTATTCGCTCCACGAAAATGAATTTAAATCAAATTGAGTTCTCATAAGTGATGTTATCTTAAAGTTTGTTGGTTCGATGTTTATTTAACAATTCTGTTTAACGTGTAGTGATTATTCAACGCAGAATGATAAATGCATATTAAACTATGCACGAAGAGGAATATTTTCGGAGAAAATTTCAAGATAGTGATGTATTCTTGCCTTTGCCCAAAGCAGGTACTTCATCTTCAGTGTCCGATGAGGCTGTTTCGAAGTGGCACAGCCACTGAAAATCTTGTCAGATAAAGTTACGTAAACAAGCTAAAAAATAAATATAAATAGCTATTAATTAAATCACTGACTGAGCATGCTTAAGCTATAGACAAGATTTGTACCAAAAATATAAATTATATCGTTAAAAAAAATCTGCAAACAATATTATAATTTCCGACTTGTCCTTCAAGATGTTAAATATGCATTAACTAAATTTGTTTTATCCTACGAACACTTAATAATATCAGAATTTTGATAGGTAAATGAATAGAGTAGGTATTATAGATACGTGTACTGAATTTCCGAAAACTTTATTATTATTTATTCTTTCTTCTCGGGTTTTCCTGGTACTGTTCCTCTTAGAACCACCCAAGCTCCAAGTTTCTGACTATCCACATTTCTTATAAAGTCTGAAGTTCTTCGTAAGACCTTTTTTTGTATAGAGAACCAATTCAAATTTTTCCTGGTATTATTATCAGATATTTTTTAGTCTTTTACGTACAATTTCCGTGTCTCCAAAAAACACGTCATATTCACATTCGCTAAAATTATACACTTATTATTATTATTATTATTAATTTGCCGTATTAATAAGTAATTTCTCCGTACTGTTTACGAGACCGTAGACATTCATAGGTAACGTCCGTTATTACGTAAATTAATTTTTTCTCAGTCTGCAGTTTAACTGCTCCCACCGTGTGCAGACTTGGACGAAGCAAGTAGCTACACGCTCTCTGGGTTTATTCGGATCGTGCACCTCGGCAAGTATTTTACAACGAAGCCATTTTGACGTGCTCACTAAACATTCATACCCTTCTCAACAAAATGAACGGAACTTACTTCCTTCCTCACGCTGATGTGACTTTTTCTGTCTATCAGCATGACGTGTACAATTTAACGACATTTTATCATCACCTGTTCACACATCATAAATTATTTATTGTGTTCTCCATTTTAAATCTCATTTTAAATTTTCATATCCTCAGACACTAAAAACATTAGGTCTTATTCGTTATATTACATATAAATTATCTTCTTTTGATAGTCTGCTTGTTTTATATAAAGTTCTAATTGAGTCAAAGATAAAGTATGCGTCTGTCGTGTGAAATAAGCTTATGTCGACACACTCCAATAAAATTAGACAATTTGTGATATCAGAATTTACTTCAGTTTAATGTTTAAGTGAGTTTGATTTAATTTCGAATTCTTTAAATTTTTGGAAAAAAACTTTATTCCAGACGACGACATCTCGACGCTTTCTTATTAATGTCTTCAAGGATAAAATAAAGTGACATTCCACATTGGACTCTGCTGGTATTCGCGTGCCTCAAGGCAAATAAGAGAATTGTCTGCTTTCGGCGTGATCTCCAGCTGCCAATTACATGCACTTTCTCGATACAAAAACAGTGTATCAATTATTCGTATTTAATTAAGTTCTGTTCTCACTTGGTTTTGGTTGTAGTGGTAATGTGATATATTTTGTTTCTGGTACGAACTTCACATTTGTCGAACACAAAACAACAGACTGTCGCCATGCCTATATTTTAAATTGTAAAGTCATAAAACTACACGCGAGCTGAGATTCGATTACAGCGTAAATTATACTCTGTAGATGAATATATATCTCTTGTTGATCAGTAGAATCTGAGTCTCAGTTACGTTTGTATCTATGGGAACATTACTTGTTCTTCGTGTTAGGTTATGTTTAGTTTAAATCCAGTACAAATAGACTTATAATACTCAGCACATAATCTGGACGTATGTTGTATTATATATTTCCATATAATTATAACGTGCCTTGCTTAAAAGTTCATTAATAATCGTTGTCCGAATGAAAATCATACAGGCACCATTTTTCCATTATACAGTCTAAAAACATCCTTCAAATTTTTTTAAATTTTTCTAATATGTTACCAAACGTCTCTTGTAAACCACCCGATGAATAATACTAGTGTCGCCATCACCTTACAAGTTCGCGAGCGTCTGCGATGTTACCCGCTTGTACGTAAATTTAAAAGTACAAGTTTCCATCAGCCATCAATGGCATAACGCTCCTATTAAATTTAATCGAAATCAATCACGCCGTTCTCGAGTTCAAAGATGCGGACAGACCCACACGCGGTGCAAATCCGCGTCCTAGCGATCTTACAGCTGATGGTCAGTCAGCCCGTCATGTCGTCTAGCCAGTTTATAGACTCTGCAAGATCTTAATTTCTTTAGGCCGATTTACGGTGTTGGGCCCTGCGTGGTGACGTAATGACGTCTCGGCCCCTTAAACGGCACGAGAATGCTTTCAGGCACGTAACATTTAAAATAACAACGGAGCATTTGTCCATTACAAAGATTATTTTGTTGATGTTTAGCGAAATAATCAATAAATCATACGGATCCCATAAATGATCTCTGTGGGCAAAATTATACAACCCCTGAATATTCAAGCAATGGCACATACAATGACCACTGTCTTCTGAATTGTTAAATAAATTATTCACCCTGCAAAATGTGCAGTGGGGACTTTCATTGGGACAGTACGACGCGCTGTGCAAATTTTCATGTTTCTTAATCAACGCTGTTGGTTTACATTAAGGCGCGTAAAAGATTACTTGTCAGAGTATTAAACCCCTAGCTCCTAACTTATGTAAAGAACTCGCAGATCGGGGACATTAGTTTCATGACAGCACAGACACTAAAAGCAATGCCTTTTGGAGACACCCGTTACACAGATAACAAATTATTGAAAGGCGTAAGTCGTGAGGAATGATATCAGTTTGATTCTCTACTCTCTCCTACCCTGTTCTCTTCGCTAACTTAATTTTATTTTCCAACAGGTTCTTTGGAATGTCTGTCGACTCAAAATCTCTCATCGTGAAGTTAGAAATGTTCTCGTAGTCCCTTCATTTTTTCTTAGTCGCTTTATCTCTACGTATATTTGGACCAGAAGGAAATAATAACAGTTACGCATTAGACGGATAAAAACTTACTCGTACAATCGTCCATGTTCTACAGGTAACTCAGCATTAAGGCTGTTGAAAAATTTCTTTCGTCATTAATTCCAAGCTAATGTTTAACTGTTCTGTACAAAACAGGTTCGAATAATTGTACAGAATTACAAAGAAAAAACAAGAAATTACTAGTACACTTTCCCTCATTGTCTATTTTATTAACAACACCAAATTAAACTTAAATTAAAAAATATAAAATAAGAAATTTACAGAAAGGAAACATTTGACATCCTTCTATTAAGAATTTAGCTATAGAGTGAACGCGCGCGGGCACATACACACATTCCCCTCCAAAGAAACGAAATTCGTAATTTGTATTATTCATGTAACAAAAAGTGTTTTTTTTTTCTTGGAAATCTCATGGAAAGGAACTTCCTTCAAATGAGATCCAGAGGCCGGTTTATGTGACTACAGCAACGAACAGTCTGATTCCATGTGAACAGGAAATTTCTTTCGTGGACAGACCCCAAGTAACTTACGAGTATTCAGGTGACATGCCGTACCATAAGTTGGTGTCAGACAAAATATTTGTTTCTCGTAGTTCAACATCATTAACTACTAGATTTCTCGACTTTTACATTGTCAGTCATTCTTAAAAAAAACACAACGTTTTGGAAACGACGTTTCCGTGAAGAATAATGGGGAGTTCATACTCGGTTATGTCCTTTAGAGCAGCGTTTGCGAACCTATGGTACGCGTACCTCTGGTGGTACGCGAACTAAGTAAGATAATCAAAATATAATATTAACATAAATAAGTACATTTAATGTGTTAAATTAGAATTAGTGGTACGCCAGCGAAAAAGGTTGAGTACCCCTGCCTTAGAGAGACCACGTTCATCGACAACTGCTCTCTAAGAGAACCTACTGATTATCTAACCTCACCTCCCAATATTTCTCTCGAGAGGGACAAAGTTCAGATATCCGGTAATAATAATTATAATTGGTATATGTCATCGTCACAGCCCTTTAGAACTGGTTCACAAAATTATCATTAACATCATCGCTTGTAGGCCTTTCCGGTCAATTAAAGTTTGATGTTGTGTATAAGAGCTTGTATTTTGCAATATTGAAAGTCTGTTCTTTTTAACTTACATGATTCAAATTAATTCAGTAATTCCGATTCTCCTACTACAAACAAATATACATTATGTCGTCTGACAAAGCGTTTCCAAGACAATTGAACTCTTGCATTAAATATCAATGAGGAAAAGAGTGAACTTATTATTTACTGTGCGCTGAAGACATTTCCAGCATTTATCATAATATTGATATTTTCTTTAATTATTCTAATGTATTTTTTTCTAAGATAGTGTAGTTGCGTCATATTGTGATTTTATTTATTTATTTAGTGTTCTGTCTGACGACAGGTCCATATGAACAGGATCCTTCCATCCTTTTCTCGGACTGGGAGCTGTTCATATACGTTCTTGGCAGTTGATCCAGAAGTGGTTTGCCATTGCCTTCTTCTGTGTGTGAATGGAGTAATTGTTGGGATGCCACGGAGGAAAACTCCGTGTTGCCTAGACCACGGCCTTGCCCAACACAAGTTATAAATTCGGGCACCGCCGGGAATCGAACCCGAGACCCCAGGATTACAAGGCCAGCGTTTTAACCGCTAGACCACCGCCGTCAAATCACAATGTATTTAAAATAAGATAATTAAAATAATTAAAATATCATTCTGTGTTCCATATCGAATCGATTATAATTTAATTTTAATGTATTTTTTTCTATCAAATAGAACATGTGTTGGTGATGAGTTGCAAGAATTTTTGTTCAGCCTGTACAACTGATTCTATCAGCGCGTCGCAATAAATTGAACGATGCATTTACAGAAACTGCAAGTTTGCTTTATTCTTTTGTTTCTAATTTTCTTCTGTTGTTCTCCAAGAAAAGAGAGTGACCTTGGCGAAATCAACACAATTACGTCACGTTGATAAGGCACCTGATTCCTCGAGCGACGACAAGTTTTAAGACCAGTTTAAAAGAAATCAATTACTTTGACGGATCATCTGATTTACCGCTCGAGTGGCCAGCGACGTTTCTGGAAAAAAAAAAGAAAAAAAAGTTGCCCTCGTCAGCCCCAAAGTAGGCCTACATGCCTGTCAACACAAAGGATTACTACAGTCGTTTATAAAATCTACTGAAGGATTCCTTTCGTTTGCCTGTTTTGAACTTCGCAACTAAAACAACGAATGTGATAGCAGTGTAGACAGATTTTTAAGCATAAATGTCATATGTAGCATCGTTTTTGAGCGATGTTTCAACCTTAATTACGTGGTTTACGGCGACAGCTCTTGGACCCAACAAAATATAACTACTGGAGGTAAATTTGGCTTTACGCAGATACCGACACTGTGTAGGGCGTAAACTACGTCCTCAGTTGACCTTTTAGGGACAAGGAAATACATAGAAATTATCGCAGACCAGAATGATCGCTAATTTCTGTGATGCTATTGAAAAGTTAAGTAGCTGGCACCGATTTCCAAAGGAAAAAATAAGAAATAACTTTAGAAGTCACGAAATGGTAAGTATTTTGCCTTAGTTGAGCAAAGCGAAGTTCAATTTATCCTTTCAATAAACATAGTTTGATCGATTTCTGGCCAAATCGTATTTTGCACATTTATAAACGTCCGAAGTGACTTGGGTAATTTAAAGGAGCTGATGTTTTCAAGACGGCGATGATGCTCACGGATGCTACATCACACGGTGAACAAACATGATAACCCGCTGTTGCGACCCCACAGTAAATCAGTCATCCAGGCTGCCTGTTTTCTCCGCCCCACCCCCTCCGTCCTCCGACTACTGACTTAGTTTCCAGTCTGTCCAACTGTACACGCTTGTTAAGTTTTTGCCTCGGAGTTCAGTAGCAAAAGGTTGGTCGTCGCAACACAGCATCAACCGGAATGCCAGAGTTCGATTCCCGAGGCTCAGACAGACTTCTTTTAAACCGTGACACACCCTAATTTGTCAAATACATACACATGACGGCAAATCGCAAAATGATGCCGTGATGATGGAGGCAGCAAGTTCCTCTGAAACTTCTAAGCCATCTTAAGACTCGCCTCGAATCTTGTATTTAAATAATCTCCCAATTAAAATGTAGGCATACGAGAACTGAACAACACAATCTCTAGATAAGACTGTCGTTGATAAAACAGAGTGAGTATTACAAATTCTGATTATGAAAAATATGTATTGCCTTTTTCTAACCATAACGTGAGGTGAGTTTGAAGAACACAATCATCTTCGATCATTCACGTCTCAATCAAAATTTCAGATAGAATTGTTATCGTATTTTACCACCGGACCATAAAAACGTAAGGGGGAGTGGATGTTAAGGTCAGCGCATTCTTAGACTCAGCACTTAAGGAGGTTAAGGTGAGTTTTACGCTTCGGACCTGTAGACACCGGACAGAATGATTTTCAAAAAAAAATTGGGCCTAGTGGTAAAGAAATACTCTGCCTTGCCGGCTACCGAAAGCTGATCGTTCCCCTATTGTAACGTTTCTCGTCTATCGTTAGAGCGAATAGCCTCACATATAATAGACACGCCTGTAAATAAATATCAGTGCTCTGGACGGAGTAATAACTTTAAATAGTGCGTCGTTACTGATGGTAAACCACCCGCAACGCAAGGCTGGTCGTACGCTCGACGACTGACCGACCCCTCCTGGAGGAATTGAATTTTACGCCTGGACAAGGGAGTGGCGTTAAATCTTTGCCGTTCTTAACTTAAAAGACAATGCGAAAAATAAAAGTTTTATTTGCTATAATAATTTTATAATCTCAGCTGTCGACAAAACTTCAAAGAATCTGAATATCATTCTCTCCCCCATTAAAATGTCATCATGTTCCCATTTTAAATAAAATACAGTCACAACAAAACCACAGAAGCCGAGATCGGGCCTTGTAAATGAGTGACAACCATTCTACAAGTGGAAATCGTAGACGTTAGAGATGGTTATGATGGTAATTTTTGCCATCTGCGTTGGTTCACCATGTGCGAAAAGCCATTGGTTCTCCGCACACCAAATACTGAAATTCTCTGAATTATATATTAGATGTTTTTTTTTGTTAAATATGTACACATTTTTGAAAAGCACTGTACGTAGTCGTGTGTTGTGATGCTGGGTGGTTTTGTAGATGGTTACTAATATTTTAGGAGAAACACGCAGCCTTATATTCAAATCAAAGATGGAGGCTACTACAAAATAAATTATGTTCTCGCATAAAGAATTCAAACCTCAAAATCCACAAGGAATCGAACGCCACAAACTATGATACGAGTAAAGACAGATTATTACGAGGTTTTCCGTGTATCCACAAGTACTACATTTCGATTGAAAGATTGTGGTAGAATGCGAAGATGATTATACAATAACAGAGGCGTTCTTTACATAAACACAGGCACGTTAGGGGTGTGTGATCCAAAGACAATAAAACATCCCGTCGTCAAACACGTTCAGCGATGGTAACGCCAATGGATGTGAGCGGAAAATGCAGACTACGGAAAAGTGAATCTTTGAAGGAAACTGAAAGGAATGAAGTCATCTCGGGCGGTCATTTTTTTCTGTCTTAGAAGTACACACACCCCGCAGATGTTGATTCCACATGGGCTAAGAAGACTTCATTACGGACTAAAGAGATACAAGGTGGGATGAGGAATATAACAGATGAAAAAGATGAGAATTTGGAAGCAAAATAAATTAAGTACTTCGTGTGTAAGAGAGGAGAAATGGTTTCTCTGGCCACCTGAGCCTGCACAACTTTTTCTGTCATTAATCATAATTTGTAAGTAATGAAAATGCGTTGTTGATGACGTACACGTCTCTTTCTAATATAAGTTACACTCACAAGACATCACGTGACCAGTTTTTATCTCCAACTAAGACATATCAAGGCAACCAAGGTAAATAACTCGTCACGTTTAATGAAAAAATGGTGTATGTGCTTCAGACTCGTAAACATTCCTCTGCAACTTTTCACGTTGAGGATTTCGATTTTTAAAAATCTAGACTAACTTTTTTTTTTCATGTTATAGTTCGACCCTGAGAAAATTATTTTTCATTTGAACATTTCTTACTGCGTGTTATAAATAACATTAAAAAAGTCATCTCGCTACGAGTGGAGGTGGCTTACTTATTACCCATCAAATGCTTTCACTTTATTCAAACAGGTGTGTTACATTTACCATGTTCAGTGACCTGGAAGTTAATGTATACTAAATTAGTCATATTGCTAAGATATATAATTAAATATTATATAATGTAGCGCCCTAAATAATTTTCGGTTATTGTCCGTATTTGAAATGGATGCGAAATTATATATTTAATTATATATTTCATATTTTTTGTTTATTTTTTATTTCATATAAAAGTGAAACTTGGCCTCTCACAATAAGGACAGAGACACATGAAGAGTGTTTAAGGCAATGCTCTGTGGAAAATATTTGGACTTAAGAAAAAGAGACAAGGATTTTGATATTGTTCAGTCAATCTGAAACTGAATTTAACTCTCTGACATGAGTTCGTAGCGTACGAGACAAAGACGCTCATTTTGGCCCAAATTTCGGGTTCCGTCCTCGCTTCTCACCTGATTCTTCTGGAACGTAAAAGTGCGCCGTGTGACGGATGCACTCACCTCTCATGAGAACTTTCCGGAGGCTTCTGCGCGCTGTCGTGCAGTTCCATCGTCGGTTCCGGAACTGGTACTGACACTCCTTGGTGCCTAGTGACACGCCTTTCGTAATCTCCTTCAGGAGCGCCGGCTCCTTCTTGCAAATGTCTGCAAGTCTGCCGCGCAGTCGACGGGTCTTTTTACAGATGAGCGTCGGGTCCATCACCACGTGACTACCCACGGCCCTGCGCAACAATCAATCAATCAATCAATCAATCAATCAATCAATCTGTGGACGGTCTGTTTGTTTCTAATCTTCCAGAATTTACGCTTGCTGTGATGGATTGCACATTTACGTCTCAGAAAAAACAAAGAACGTAAAGCGATTTGTAAAGTTAATTCATTAAGTGAAAAATGAATAACACTTACCAAAAAGCGTGAGAGATCTTGTAACAGGCACGTTATTGAAGAAAAATACAAAATACATTTTCCGAATGCAACAGAAAAGAATGTTGGAAACGTTTTCTCAAGTGTCGCCCGCGTAGACATTATACGTCAAGACACCATCGATTGCAGTACAATCGTCAATGCACGGATTTATATCGCTTCCTTTGGTAGGTTGGGTTAGTTCGACTTAAGAATATCCACTGGCTTTAAGTAATTCTTGAATCATTAAGACTATTCTTGTGGCAAGGAGTACCAACTTAAATTGTACAAGTTGTATTCAAACGAAGGCCGCGTGTCATTAAAAACACTAATCTAGGGCCAAATCAACACCTAAATTTCCTACAGTGTTTGACAATTTCGTATCTGTGACCTCTGACAATTTTAAAATTAATGATCCGAAAATAGGCAACACAATTTTATAAAAAATTAGTCAAAAGTAAATTTCATGTTATATATAAATCTTAATGTGGTGGCAGAATTAAAGTATTTCATATCGAGCTTAAAAATTAGATTCAGCTGAAGATGTTACAGCACAACGTGAACTGAGTTAACCGAATAGAAATTACTTAAAATCAGTTTTAGTATAAACAAAATCAAAATGGAGTCGAATTACTATGCTGGGCTTATACATTACACAAATAATTTTTAAAACAATGACATAGAATATTAAGCTCAGTCATTAACGACAACTCCCCGCGGGTAAAGCCGGCCTGGGTGTGACGCTAACCACGCACACACCCCCATCTAGTCCCTCTAAGCGCCTACATGGCGTATAGTGGACAGCTATGATAAAAATAAGTTTTTCTTAATTGAATGATATACATTAATATATAAGTCCATAAAACAGAAAATTCCTCAAAAATGTTTAAAGATATTTACGCGTTCGAAAAATTCTCTGCCTTTTTTGGTGTCCTAAATTTCATCACCGCGTTCACAAAAGCATACATAGGCTACATATTTATTTATTTATTTGTGCTTTTAATCCGAAATAACACAAACGGAAATTATAATGTGTCAATACACGACTACACTTGAAATATAATCATTGTGAAACCAGTAAAATGTAGTAGGAGTTCAAATTATGAAAAATTCTGCGTCCTTTCATGTCGAAAAGTTACACACAACACACCAAGAGCCCTAGAATTCAGACCGAGGATTTCAGACGCAAAAATTCCATAACTTCAGTCTAATCCCTTTCGAAGAAACCAATCTTAATTAGGTCGGGATCCGTCTAATTACTCGGTAATGTTATGAAGATGTGACGCCTGACAGGTCGTCTGTTAATACTAGGAAGCTACTCGCAGAGTATTCGTTAGCTGGTGTGTTCAGCAAATAATAAGATAATATCGTATAATGAGAAGCGGTCTCGTCGCCTCGCCTCCCGTCTACTTGCGTCATGAGACAGCAATTTACTGTCCAAATGACTCTCTAGACGTTACAATTCTCATACTTGAAGAAACTAAGCTTAAGGCAAACTTTCAGTGATCGCGCAAGGCTCCAGGATTTTGTTTACAATTTCACACCAGTCATCGCGCAGGGAGATGGAACGATTGTATTCAACACACAGCTTTTATTAAAAACTTCCAATATCTTGTACAGATGTGTTTGAGAAAGAATCAACAGAGAAGTTTAGGAAAAATATCACATAATGAGAATCAGAGTATCAGCTTCACAAGTCAAGACGTAAATTATGAGTAGTTAATATTTTGCAACTACATTTTAGCGTAACGGAGATAAAAGCATTTGAAGAAAATGATAAATTCTGAAAATGCAAAAGATAATTTATATATGAGGGTTAATGTCGATCAGCTAATGCATTGGATGTTAACGCCGATGTGAATTATCCCGCAGAAGATATTGTGAGAATTTAAATAGCTTCATGACCTGGTCCATCATCATTTATTGTCAGGTTCAACAAAATCTCTTGTTGAAAGTTTTGTCTGACTGGGAATAGTAAAGTTAAAGTAGCGAATCAGATTGTGTAGGGGAAACAAAACATGGCTAAATTTCACAATTTATTCCTGCAAACATTTCAAAAGCGAACTGGATTCGAACCCAAGATCCTATTCTACACCCGGCCCATGACCTACGCGCCTCACGCCGTATCCTGACCGACTATATTAGATCGTCTTTTGAAGACGAAACACATTCACGTTTCTTGTCTGCGTATCTCGGCTCTTCAAGGATTAATATCAGCCTTTTCACTACTTTTTATTTATTATTTAGTGTTCTGTCTGACGACAGGTCCATATGAACAGGATCCTTCCATCCTTTTCTCGGACTGGGACCTGTTCATATACGTTCTTGGCAGATGATCCAGAAGTGGTTTGCCATTCCCTTCTTCTGTGTGTGAATGGAGTAATTATTGGGATGCCACGGAGGAAAACTCCGCGTTGCCTAGACCACGGCCTTGCCCAACACAAGTTATAAATTCGGGCACCGCCGTGAATCGAACCCGATCTACAGATCTAAGTCCTGAACAGGGGGTCAAAAGAGACGCATGACAAATAACTAAAATATTTAAAACGAATACAATGCAAGAAGGACACATCCCTACATTGAATTCATTCACTACACAACGACAGATCAGAACATGTAAGGATGGAGTTCATCCGTACAAGGCAAGAGATTTCAATTCACGACCTTCGAAACAAGACACGTCGCTTATCACAGTGTTGCTCTGAATATCTCATAATAGTGTCAGACGCCTCGACAGTTGCACTAATACCAAAATGGCCAGATTAATTTCAGACATGCTTCTGATAGTTTGGAAACGTCTAATGTTCAAGATCTCGAGCCTTCTAAGATCCGTCTTAAGATCAATAATCATTGCAGTATTCACAATAAATTGTAACTCAACGCCTTCCTTATTGTCAACCAGATAAATCCTATCCGAACGTACATTCCTCATTTTAAGGTCTCTTTTAATATTATCCTCACATCTACAACTATGTCTTCCAAGTTACGTCTTCCCTTCCTCGACTAAAACTATGTATGCATGCCTCCATCTCCCCTCCAACCTCACCCCTTGATATGACCACAGTAACAATATCTGATAAAGATCAATAATTATACAGCTCCTCACTATAAACTTTAACCCATCTAAATCCACGAGAAATCTCGATCGCGATTTCTGGTTTCCGGGCCGAGATTTGAACCAGAAAACTCTCGAATACGAAGCAAGGGTTCGACATTGCAGCACGTCGTTCGACCCCATTAATTCCAGGGGCAATGGAATGATGTTTTAGTTAAATTTATATAAATGCATGAGTTTTAAATTTTATATATATTTATTTTGTACAGTCTATACACAAACATTTGAAGTTTATTGGTGTTGTAAAAAAAAACGTTTGTGTATAGACTGTACAAAATAAATATATTTAATCAAACACAAACATGACGCATATAAGATACAAATTTAAATTTTATGTTATGTAATTTGCGAACTGAGACGTTACATTTGAGATTTATGCAAAGAAAATAGCGAATGAATGCATTCGAAAATGAAGTTTTGTAGAAATCCGCAATTATATAACTTGCTCCAACCGAATGAAGCAAAGTTTTCTATCGGTTTGGCGGAGTACACTTGAGGAGAGACGTAAGACTTCACAGCTATTAATTCAGTTTGCAATCTGCATGAATAAAACTTGAAGAAAGAAAGTGAAATATTTTTGTCCTGTATCTTGTGGCATGGCCTCCCGTAATTTTGGACAAAATTGCGTCCGATGTATATATCG
Source organism: Zootermopsis nevadensis (assembly GCF_000696155.1). Next base: position 503,931 of record NW_019059750.1, read on the forward strand.
TACGGCTTCAAGCATAAGGAATTGTGTAATGCTACTCCCCATGTGGACATAACTGAAACCTCTTCTTGTCTGCGTCTATCCATAAATTCTAAATTAAACAGAAGCAAACAAGAATAAGAAAATTAAATTCATCAGATGCTGTTATTTGAAATTCACTGTTTGTTTCTCCTGATAGCTTACCGCATACTTTATGAGACTGCTGTACTTGTTTACATAAAGTTCTCCTGAACTGCCTACTCTCTATATCAGCGGTATTCAACTTTTTTTGTTCGCGTACCCCCAGATATAATTTCTCTTCAAGTTTGTACCCCCCAAAGTTGTTGGTGTATAATTCAAGTTATACATAGTATATAATCTACTTCTAAAATAAATTAAATAAATTACATTACTTATTATTCAGTGTTTATCATAAAATAATATTTTTTTTAAAAAATTTCACGTACCCCCTAAGATGTCTTCGCGTACCCCCAGATATAATTTCTCTTCAACTTTGTACCCCCAAAGTTGTTGGTGTATAATTCAAGTTATACATAGTATATAATCTACATCTAAAATAAATTAAATAAATTACATTACTGATTATTCAGTGTTTACCATAAAATAATATATATATATATTTTTTAAATTTCATGTACCTCCTAAGATGTCTTCGCGTACCCCCGGGGGTACGCCCAGTATTATAAGCTGTAAGTCGTTCGAAATCATCACTAAATATCTATTTCAATCTGAAAATCATCTGATTTGCTATTATTGATATTCTGGTTCAGCCAGACCTCCCTAAGAACCAGAATCAAGGTCACATATCTCTTAAGCGATGCCTGGGGTTTGTGGTCACAACATTCTTCTTTCGAGTCTCGGCCAGACCTCTGTCTGCCATTATTTAGATCTTCCGTGGTTTCTGTCCGAGCGAATTACGGGCAGAAATTTTAAATAGGCCTCGACTTATGCCGTTTTCTCCTCAGTTGGAAACTACACAAACCCTTGTGATTGGTCCAGCATCGTTAAATAACCTAAGAATAAACCATTTAGAAATTGATTTAATATTGAGAATAAAGCCACAGGCCATGTTATTTCACTAAAAATGCCCATCTCATGTACGCGATTTTATTTCTCTGAAAATAAATTCCAACTTCTAAACGAATACGCAATCACCAGGAAATCTCCAAGGTTCACTAAGATTTACCTCGAGGTGTTTGTTCTTGTAGGTCTAAGAGATTTCCATCCCGAGCAAAAAGGATCTACGTCAACAACTTGCCTGATGCATCAATCATTTAAAAATATCAAAATACAATGTATTACGCCAAAACGTATATAGGATTAATAATAATAATTAAATTTTTAATACTACTACTACTACTACTACTACTAATTATAATAATATTCAAGTTGTGGGAAAATAATAGTTGATAACACATATTATAATAGGTCCTTTAAAATTTAGGGAATTAAAAAATATACAGCATACTTCATGGAACACATTTCAACTTGAAAACCTAGCAGTAGCTCAGCGTGTTATGATATGCCCGTCGTTCTATGAAAACATTTATTTTTACCATTCCTTATTAATTAATTTATAATAAATTTAGATTTTTTTTAAATATTTCTCTACACTTAAAGTCAGTCTGTGAGCTAGACTTGTTTCTGCTGCCAACACTATTTTTAAGTTTCATTTTTAACATTTCGATATCGGATTTTTATGACATTCAATGTATCATTGTTTTTTCTCATTTCAAAACAATTTATTTTTTGACAGATAGAACACGTGTCAGGAAAAGGCTGCTTGATTTTCGATCATCCTGTAGACCTATAATGACAATTGCCTCGTGCGTTAAGTCTCATTTACAAAATATCTTAAATGACTCATTCAGTTAGCATAAATTCCCGCCATTGGTTGTTGACAGGCGGGTAATGTCGGAAACTTTGGCATTTATACCAGGGAAACGTAATTAAAAACATTATGTTCTCCTTCATACAATTTGAAGCTGATATTCTGCCTTATCTGCAATGGAATTTATTCATCTTTCATAAGTGACTCGTATTGTAACATTCGATTAGACGCTTGGTTAGGTCAAAGCTCTTCAACGACCATCCCATTCGCAGAGTGAGACGAAGGTTAACGCCATGTTTGTGTAACCCACTGGCATACTTTGATGGCCGCGGGACGTCCATCTGTTCTGACGGAATTAGCTATCTGATGAAAGTCGTAATTGCTGACGTGTTAGGAGACGTCTGCCTCATGCCTTTACTCAGGTGTTAAGATACGCCTGGAACGTTTATACTGAGATATTCCAATTAATTATACGCAGTTGTGTTGGGCACAAGTTACAGGTAATATCAGAAATTTCATGTTAGATGCTCAAAGAATGCCTACGCCGCGTAATAATTACTTCAGGTGTGGAACAGGAAGGAAGACCTCAGAAGCCTACTGATGCTACCACGTTGATAACAAGGGTTGAATCACTTTAAGGACAACCTACTTTAATAATCAGTAACTCAACATTTTGTACTAGTACGTACTCTAACCAGTGATTAATTTCTTAAACAACATTAACCAGCTGTTCTTGGTAATGGTGATGTGTGGTGTTTTCTTTGAGATAAGGACTGCGTTTTTAAATGATATTTAGAAGAGCTTCGGCTTCAAAGATTGAATGCAGTTCGTCAGGAGTTATACGAAGTGAGGCTTCTATCAGCAGAGTTTTAATTTCAATGAAGACTCAAATCTGATTCGTGCTATACTACAGGCGGTTAGTCGCCAACATCTCACCGGGTAAGGTTCGGGTTCCATTTCAGAACAGTCCTCGTGGCTTACCGAACCCGAAGGTTCATCACCGAATTAACCAAAGCCCTGCGCCAGCAAAATCCAGTCTCCTTCAACTCCTATCTCCCATAGATCCCGCCTGACATTATCCTCCCATCTACGTCTAGGTCTCCCCAGCGGTCTCTTCCCTTCAGGTTTCCCAACCAGTACCCGGTGCACACCTCTTGTCCCATCCATGAGCGTTACATGCCCCGCCAATCTCATTCTTCTCGACTTAATCACCCTCACAATACTGGGGGAGCAGTACAGATTTTTAAGCTAGTCATTGTGCAGTTTTCTCCACGCCCCATCGTCTTCTCTCCGAGGCCCAAATATCCTCCTCAACACCCGATTCTCAAACACCTGCAATCTGTGTTCCTCCCTCTGAGTGAGAGACCATGTTTCGCACCCATACAAAACAACAGGCAAGATTATTGTTTTGTATACTTTAATTTTCAGGTTCTTATAAATCAGACGGGAAGACAAAATATTTTGGACTGAGAAGTAGCAAGCATTTCCGGAATTTAGTCTCCTCCTAACTTCCTCATGAGTAACCCAATGTTTCTATAAGAAGAAATGGTTTTTGGTGCATGAAGTGTCATGCAGACTCACATCAGAATCTTACACTAATAAAACCCCTGAGTCAAATTTTCACGCTTGAGATACAAAAAAGTACTTTCTTCGTCACACATTTACGAGTTTCTCAAATCAGAGTGCAAAAGAGAAATGTAAGTCAACGATGTTGTTCAGTTACACCGCATGGAAAGAGACCTCAGCGGGCTTAATATTAATAGTTAACAGTTTCTTGGTGGTCTACTCGAAACCAGAATATTTCACTTTACGAAAGTATCTGGTTAGCATATTTTCAGTTTAAATTTATGAAAAATATCAGCAGCGAAAAACAGTGTGTAAAAATAATATTAATAATAATATTTTTCAATCTACACGACTTATAAAAAAAGAGGAGTCTGAAGATGGCTGTCTTCTGGGTCATTCATCGCCCTGATGATGGAGGCAGCAAGGACTTGCGAAACGTTAATAATCTTCTACCACACAACAAGACGTAATAACCCAGAAGACAGCCATCTTCAGACTCACAGCCGTAGAAACCTCAAATCCTATTTATATGAAGTTATTCACATTTCAGAAATAAACTACGTATAATTTATTACTGTACTATATTTTGCTGGAAACTGTTTTCAATTCCATTTTGTAGATGTCACCGGCGTCGATGTTCATTTGTTGCTAACACAAATCTTATTTCATGATATAGGCATTTTTCCCCACCAACACGAGGCTGGCATACAAGTGGAAAGTAATGTATCTAAAACCTAATGAGTCTATGAAGAGAATTAATACAATATTGCACGTTTCAACATTGACCAACATAACTCCATATCTCTGACAGAAATGTACGTGGTAAATTAAGGAATAATCGAATTAAAGTTGGCCACGATTTCTTTAATGCAGTACATTCTAGTAGGTGTACCGTCACAAACCTTGCTTTTCATCTCATCTTGTATTAAGACCACCTGCAATATTTGTACGATGAGTCGCTTGTTATGAATTCATTAAACTTCTATTTCACCTTCCAGGTCTAACGAAATTTTTCCTTTCAACGACGTTAACAATCGAAATCTAATAACGAATTCAATACGAAATCTATCGAGATCTGCGTTTATTTAAGGAATTTCAAGGAACGTATAAAACAGAGAACATTTATTGCGGAAACAACTAGCAACGGTCGCCAAACCGGACCTCTCAATGAATTCCGGAAAGTTTTGGAGCATTTTGAGCAGGGAACGCTGGGGGCACGCGGCCCCCCATCACACATCCATCACTTTTTGGAACAGAACAGGTCCTGGATGTTCTGGAATGTGCACTGAGCAATGTGCTGAATAAGGACGAGTCACCACACCGGTTTTTAGTTCAGATTGAGACCGTACAGCCGCCGGATTATAATATCTGAATCCGGCGATTTCTGATAGACCGTGGATATTCTTGAACCAGGGACGGAGGCAAGAGACACATTTCAGACATGCGTGTTATGTCAAGACAGCCCAAGAATATACATTCAGGAATATTTGAACGATATAAACGAAAGGTAAGTTTTTCTTGGAATAGATTAGTATTTGCGGTTACCATAATTCCACAAGTTGGCGCGTGGTTCAAAGAACAGCACAACAAAAAATAATTCATCGGTTTTAAAATTTATAAAGTCTTCAGGCAAATTATTATTTTTTGGAAAATTTTACAGAATTGTCGTGTATTTACGGATTAAAATTATGTAATTTTTCCAAATGTAGAGAATTATAAAATAAACCACAAAAGAGCTTTGGACGAGGGATTAGTTTCAGCTAGCTCAAGTAAAATTGACGTGCAAGAGATCAAAAGAACATTATTACGACATTCCAGAAAATATTTATTTTCAGATAACCAGAACTGTGACTCGAGAAACGACAGACATTTGAAGAAAGCAAATTTGATAGTGTAATATATGTCCATCTTGCGTTCGTAAACAATGAACCTGCATAAATTACGTTAAAACATTTTTTAAGTTGGTGTTAATATGTAATGTTCTTGCAGATTTAATTACACCAACATTCTACATCTTGCATTATCGCATTGACCTAAACATTTATATTAGCTTAAATTTGGTAGCATTTTCTTCAATCCTAAATGTCTTGACACCAGCGACATATTGAATGCTAGAATTCGGTTCCATGTAAATATTAAGCGAAAGACTGTCTGATAAACCTGTGATAGTAAAACTTTGCCTACAAAGTCACCATCTTTCCAGCATATTTGATGCTAAATATCATATGTATCTGATGCAGAGTAGTTAAATAGCAAAATAAACGAGTGTCAGTAACTTCTGCCTTCTTTCAGCAAATGTTTTTGTGGTAAAACTACCCAAATGCCGCTCAGCGTGATACTAAGCAGCCTAGTCTTTTGGGGAAATACGTAAACATGGCTTTAGTAAGGAAATTTCCCGTATCTTATACAAGAAACATAAAGTTTAAAGTACATGTTACATAATACAATTACGCTCACTGTTTCGTACGGAGATGAAATTTGTTCTCTCGCTTGAAAATAGAGAGTGAAAGTAAGAGACGGACAATAAGGTTTTTCGTAATTATTTTTCAACGTTAGGGTCCACAAATCAAGGGTAACCATCACCCAGAAATACTCCTCAACCACACTAAGGTCACTGCCCCCGGACAACTTCGAATTCAGTGACACTAATCTTAAAGTTTAAGTTTTAAGATAAATTCTGATTAAAAGCCTCAGAATTACCACTCTTTACGTCACAGTCAATGACTATCGTAACCTATGGCGTCCACTCGGGTATGGACCTAGAAATGTATCGATATATCGCCCTGATGACGGAGGCAGTATGACCTCTGAAACGTTGGTTAACATCGACCAGACTACACAGCGCAATAACCCAGAAGACAGAAATCTTCATACTCACCGCTGTGAGAACCTCAAGTCTTACGATATATTTTTAAATTCGTATTTTGTTTAAGCCTAATGCAAAGCTACCTAGAAGACACGTATATTTATTTATTTATCTGTTTCGCCAAAGTTAGTGACTAATCCATTTTTATGTTATTTATATACGTGTATCAGTTAAAGTGATTATGTACTGTCGGATGACGTAATAAATTGATCAAGAATCTTGAATAGTTGGGGTATAAAAGGTGGTTACTGTGGGTTATTATGTTTAGTAATCGCTGAAAGGTCCTGAGGAAAAGAAGGACCTGATTATTTTATCACCAACGACGACAAGAATTCGGAAATTCGGCCCTGTCTCACAGTAAAACATGCAGACTGCACCTCAGATCCTATTGCATTACGCATTAAAGTCATGGGATCAACAGAGAACAAACATAAACTTTATTAAAACTGAGAAAATTAAGATTATTTTTTATTTTATTGTATAAGACCCGTTCTTCAGTACCTGAGCATCTGCGGGTCTCAACCTTTCGTTAGCTTTGATCTATAGACATTTTGGTAGGACTCCTTGGACGAGGGATCGGCCCGTCGCAAGGCCTCTATCTGTACACAGGACAGCACAACACAGAAAAACATCCATGGCTTGAGTGGGATTCGAACCCACGGTCCCAGTAACCAAGCGACACAAGGACCACGCGGCCAATGTGACGGCACGATTAAATATGGTTCCTCTAATTTTATTCTGTAAGATTCAGAAAAGACAACTGCTTCAATATAACATCTAGAAGTTGGTTTTCGAAACCTTAATATAACGCGATTCTTAATAACACGCAACATAACTCCGGACCGTGTCCTACTCAGGCATCAAAGGATTTTCTGTAATCATATGGAGTAAACCGCTCTGTTAGCGAAGCATGTCAACAACTTCAAGGCGCCAGTTAACACTCAGTGTTTGGACACAAATCATTGACGATTTCCTCACAGGACCTTGCGAGGTACCGGCTCTACATTCAGGGACCTCCTCTTCGTGTTTGTCAATGAAAAGATTACATCATCTGTTGGAGGATGCGTAACCATTTCCAACGCGACAGACTGTGGCCTCCACGATCACCCGACCTCACTCAAACCTGCCGAATTCTACCTGTGGAGTCACCTGACGGACATAGTTTGCTCGAAAAGAGGAAACAAATGACACGTGACTGGAATTTTTCAGCATAAGACAAACTCATTTCGTCACAAGACTCAGCAGTTTTCGTAAATAATCTGTAAACTTTAAGACGTCGATGTCTTATTTTATTTATTTTATTATTTAGTGTTCTGTCTGACGACAGGTCCATATGAACAGGATCCTTCCATCCTTTTCTCGGACTGGGACCTGTTCATATACGTTCTTGGCAGATGATCCAGTAGTGGTTTGCCATTGCCTTCTTCTGTGTGTGAATGGAGTAATTGTTGGGATGCCACGGAGGAAAACTCCGTGTTGCCTAGACCACGGCCTTGCCCAACACAAGTTATAAATTCGGGCACCGCCGGGAATCGAACCCGAGACCCCAGGATTACAAGGCTAGAAATTAATAAATACGCTCCTGAAATACAGTTTTACGTATCTCGTTTTCGGTCTTATTTCTTCTTGAAATGTATCCTGTAGATGGAGGCAGTATGTTTCACCGAAACCGTGGTATCTACCTACAAGTCAGCACGACGATATAACCCTGACGACTAACATCACAGGCTGACCCCTACTTACACTACACCCAAAAACTTCGCAGTTAATCGTAAAGTCCAAATGTTTTTCGAACCGGTGGATACTTCACACAGGAATGACACGAGGGAAGTAAGTCGTTAACACGTGCCGTGGGATCGCGTACTTTCGTCCGACGCCTTGTCCCATTTGTCCACCCCTGCATCCTGCTCTCGTGCTAAAGCGGGCCTCATCTCCTGTTCCCGTTTGTTTCTGTTGGCTTCTCACTCCTTGAACATCTTAACCGCGTTGACAGTGGGGAAGTGAGACAGTGATACAGAGTGCCGCTGTGACGTCAGACTTTCTTGGCCAATCAAGAGCTGAATTTTAATCTCAGTTTGCTTCCAGCATCCCGGAAAATATTATATTATACGATCGACGTACAGAACATATATCATCTGGCGGACACACAAAGGTCACATTATTAACCCAGTTTCATAGACACACAGTTTTATCTCGCAATGAGGAATATTTTTACTGCAATGACAGTGGGACAGACGTTTCCGCAGTTCGGATTTCAATTAAGACGTTTTTTTATGATACAATATTATGATACAGGCTATTGAAAGTGGTTCACAAATGCAGAATTGTAAACTCTGAACACGGCTAACATCTCTAGAGGAAATGTATCCTAAAAACACGAGCAATTGGAGAGGAATTTAATGTATTTATTTTATTTTTAAAGCAAATTATTCACTCATAGGCCTAAATCAGGGGTTCCCAATCTTTTCCAAGCCTGAGGCCACATTTAACCTCTTTGCATACTTTCCTAATACAATTTACTGGAATGTCATGGTAAATTTGTTAAAAATGCTACTAAAATATTCCCGGCAATTGCAAACAGGTTCACATATTACCAAATAATTTTCTTTCATAAAATCATGTTCCTGATTCGACGCACTTTAATAAAAATTAAAAATTTCTCACAGGGAGAGACACTTTCTTAATCGCCATCGTTTGCATTTCCTTCTTACGTTCGCCCAAGATTCTACGCTGTATTTAAAAACAAAAAAAAACCTTCAAGGAAACGGACCCATCTGGGTGAGTATCCGAATACGAAAATTCGGGCTCCAAAAGTTACGTAATATTTTCTTTACTAGAAAACTAACGATCAGTTTCTCATGGAGTTGGTTGTTCATAGATCTATAATTACGCTGTAAAGATTATATAGAAAACACGTAAATTTAGATTTAGGCCTTCTATTCATTGTCAAAGCGAATCAGAATTTTGTGCACAATTTATTAAATCTGTTCGACTCTCAGTTATAAAAAATATATTTAACATTAAGAAATACAGCCGGGACACGTTCATATTTACGAAGGATTTCGTCTCAAAGTTGACTGAAGTTTATCAAAGATTCTTGTCAGAAAGAACATATAAAATGCTTACAAAATATCTTAGTAAATATACCTGAATATGGGACTTATTACGGCAATAGAAAAACCGAAACATACAGCCTCAGCCTGAATTTAAAATGTGTAAGACGGAGACGAGGTGTAGAAATGAAATCTAAAATATGGCGTTTAAAATAATAATCAGTATCGTGGCGGGATATGACATCCTCTGGGAACAGAAATAAACCAATGGCGTTGAGTCCTACAAAGACGTTCTTATGCTTCACATACACGGAAATATATTTCTTATTATATGGCTTTCAAACACAAGTGTTTTATAGAAGAATTATTTATTTTATTTTACGAGCAAAAATAGCATTAGTTTCTGTTGCGCGCTGCCAAGAACATTCCATGATCTCGTATGGCGATCACAAACAGAAGATATTACACGCGAGAAAAAAAATCCATCCTAAAATGTTTCTCCGAAGAGTAAGTTATAGGTCGAATATACAAAATATTTTTATTAAAACAACATTGACGAATTCTCCATCCAAAACGTAGTAATTTTTAACATAAACCAAGATTACGGATTAAGTCCAGGAGAATTTGTTGTGTTCAAAATGCACCATCGTCACAAACGTTCAGATTAATTCATAATACATATGAAAAATGTTACCTATCTTAGATGCTTTCGTAACTGAATAACACGAACAGGAATATTTCCATAGAAATGGAGAATCTGAAACGCTTAAAGGAGAAGTTGAAGTGTATATTATTATGTTGCCTAAGTTAAAATCAGCCAGTATTTCTTGTTTCGGTGCTACTCCGTTTTGTAACCTCGTCTGTTATCGGCCACGGCGGTTTTGTGCGTCATTTAAGAAAAGTCATAGCAAAGTTACGCTCTAATAAGAATCTCCAGCAGTTAGTATCTGAAGTCCCAGATACTAACTGCTCACACTCACACACTAAACGTATCTAACCTTACCTAACCTAACCTAACCCAACCTAACCTAACCTAACCTTACCTAACCTAACCTAACCTTACCTTACCTAACCTAACCTACCTTAAAACCGTTATTTGTTTACGCACTGTCTTTCCACCAATTTCAGTGTTGAAACTGGATGGCACATAACAAACAAGGACTACGTTATGTTCATAACAGAGGAGTGAATGTTAAATTACTCAAAGTTAATTCAGACTTCACTCACAGTGCCCCCTTTATAAAATTCTGAAATAAATCATTGACCAATTCAACAATTAACTAACTTCATGGATTAGAGTCCTTCATGAGAGGAAAATAGTATGCTAAGCTATTTAACAAATTATGCTCCGTATTTTACACAGATATGAGGTTCATTACTATGTTCATAAAATTCCACCATCAATTCCTAACATCAGCCAGATGAATCCATTCCACAGCTCCAAACATATTTTTTCTAAGATACATTTTAATATTATCCTCCCACATATGACTACGTCTTCCTAGTGGTTTTTACCTTTCAGACGTTCCACCCATAATTCTGTACGCATATAATTTCTCCCACATGCATGCTACATGTCCGTCCCATCTCATTCTCCTTGATTTGATGCGGAGTACAGATTTTGGATCCATCCTCGTGTTCCATCAACCCTCCTACGTCAAAACTTTTTCTTAATATCTTCCAACGTGGCCTCCGACTCAACTTTCATAACAAATATACCACTTTTCAATCTACATCAGTAGTGAATTTAGGCCCAATCTATCAATTAACCACCACGAAGAGGGGAGACACCGATGTCACTTTGAATCTGCTATCAAACAACTATCTTCGAGTGTTTCTTTTGTAACCTCGGGCTCGGTGGGGGGGAGGGGGAGGCTGTCGTGTGGCGTTATGTTCGTGTTTACTGTGTTTTTTACTCACAAACACGTCAGTCTCCATGGCCGTCACACCAATGAAGGTCGAATTCTTTCAATATCAACATGGCGGCCATGGAAACTTATGAGATGGACGAATACTGCTATGGTAACCTTCAGGGGCCCCTAAGACGCTACTTGAGCTCTGAGATCGTGCTTCAGATACTGAACGTTTACACAAACAAACATTTTGTACGAAGACAGGTAACATTTATATACAGACTGTGTCAGAACAATTATATTTACGGAAAAAAAACCCAGGCCTATGTAAGACTTCGTTAAATTTCAATGTTATCATTCAGTCTTTGCGGGCCTAAGTGGGAATAATAATAATAAAGGTTGGCCTATTTTAGAGAGATTCAATCTTTCAGTACTTATTCCATGCGACGATATCTCCTCTGTAACTAAGTTATAAAATAATTGTTTTTCCATTTTGTTTTCTAGAAAAACAGATCGCTATTCTTCACGTCAAGGCAAGTTCCTCAGCTAGACACGTTTCTGCTGTTAATGCAAATTTGCAATAACAGCGATGTTTTTAGAAGAAATTATTCTTATCTTAATGTCCGTTTATCTAACATGAAACATTTCTTCAAGGCCATCTCTTGTCCATAGATTCTATAGCTCGATCCTATTTTCAGTGCAATTTTTTATCTAATCTACAGATTTCATATTACTGTGAATAATGGTTGATTTTTACAACAATTTATTTTGTTATTTCATCAGAACATGCCTGTAGTTAGATTCTCTTGTCGATATCAAACACATTAACAAATTTATAGAATTTAATTACTATTTTCATTAGTATTTATTTTGTTACTCATATATTATACTAAAAATATACTAGTTATGGACACCATCATTTTTCACTAAAGTTACGAGTAATTTATTACAAGAAATTAAAAGATACTTATTCTAAATTCTATCACACGCAGGTTCTAAAATAATAGGCTGTGACTTCACATATGTCTACCGTTAACTAAACATCGTCTTATGCATTGTACGTATCGGATTTCTTATATAGCGCCTTAACAACTACCAACAGAGCAGACAGATTTTATTTCTGATTAATCGGCTATTAATATATCTGATGTTTCATACGTAGTCGCAAATTCTCTTCAAAGCGAATCAAAATTTTATATTACACGTAGACTCTCAGAAATAAATTACGGGAACGCATTAGACGGGCGTTATGACGTATACTTATACCTGCTAAAGATTTATTTTTTTTAAATTCTGATCTACGAGGAGAAAGTCATACGTGAAGACCGCTTAGAAATGAATGAAATTTTAATGAGTGCAAAATTGATTAATGGATATATATAATAATACTTGAAAATACCGCTCATAATAAATTGCTCATGCCTGAATCCTGAACGAAAATAAAAATCAAGTGTAAAAATCACTCCACAGCTGAAGTGAGCATATTAAAACTCTAGAAATGCATTGCTTCTCAAAAGGACTACTTTCTATTGGTGTTTAACAAATCAGAGAAGTTCTGAAATAAATGAAGGCCCCATCTGAGGACTACAGCGTTTCTATGTTAGAGCCATAAAACCGGAGCTGGGCTGCAGTTCACCTCGTATATGTATCTAGGGCGAGGTGCGGACAGATCCGAGAGCTAGGCGCCAGCTGACAAAATGTTCAATCTCGTAGCACTCAGCAGCATCTAAAAATAACTAACCCTAACATAGACATGAACCAAGTAGCCTAAACCATCAGTGCCTTAAAATTCGTAAGATAAATAAAGTGTATTAACGGAATAAACCAACGTTCATGTCTACGACGTTAAACAGCGTGAAATTTCGTATCGATGTTTTATATTTTCTCTCAATGTCGTCTGCTCTATCGATTCTAGATGTTCCGATCATGAAGTGTTATTCATGTAGCGAGAACAATTCCGAATCAATTGTGTTGATTTTACATTAGAAATGAAAATGTTTGCTACCTTAGTCCAAACGATACAGAATTAATCATTTTTAAAATAAAATTCCTGTGTTATTAATAACCTCATATTCACGGCCCAGTGCTTAGTTGAACTTTATTATTTATTATTATTATTAAGTGTTCTGTCTGACGACAGGTCCATATGAACAGGATCATTCCATCCTTTTCTCGGACTGGGACCTGTTCATATACGTTCTTGGCAGATGATACAGAAGTGGTTTGCCATTGCCTTCTTCTGTGTGTGAATGGAGTAATTGTTGGGATGCCACGGAGGAAAACTCCGTGTTGCCTAGACCACGGCCTTGCCCAACACAAGTTATAAATTCGGGCACCGCCGGGAATCGAACCCGAGACCCCAGGATTACAAGGGATTACAACCTAACTTCAGTGAAATCCATTCGATTTTAGTTTTGCGTAAAGTAAGGTTTGTGGTAGGAGTTACGAGACTAAAAAGACTAAATTTCAGATCCAGAGATCAGCGCAAAGAATGACTTATGTTGCCGTCAGAGAACAATGACGAATCGCTAACTCCTCACCTCATAAATCCGACAATGTCTTCGTCTCCTTCGAAGCTTCAAAATCTGCAGGAGGAACGTAAACAGCAGTTGCGCGATTTGTTGAAAGACAGACACAAGCCGATTGATTTATTTATTGATAGAACCACATTCAGCTTATACAGTTTACTGACCTTCAGAATATCGCGGTGAAGCATTTTCGACAAATTTCAAAAGCCCCAAGATCTGTAATTTGTCTTTATTTTATAACTTCACGTTTTTATCAGTACGCCTATCGGTTTCGTGAAAATAAAATTATGTAATCCTGAAAATATATGTAGGCGCCTCGTATTAATAAAATTCTTTTACCTTCCACATTTCGTGTAGCCGACAAGTCAGGCCATAAGAGCCTTGCGGCAATTAACTTTGTACAGAATGATTCATACATAAAATATATCAACATAGAAAACACTATGTTATCTCCACGAACATGAATTTAATGACTATGTAATTACACGAAGTTTATCTGCTCACGATGCAAAGGCGTTTATTAAATATCTGAGGATTTCTGTCGTCAAATTTCGTCTAAACTGAGGCCGTGGGTCACTCTGTATTAGACCTACATTCAAGGGGACGATTAGACAGAAAACCTGTCTGAATAGTTAGGCCCATCCCACATCATCTTCCTGGACCAGGACACAGCTGTGGATATATTTACACTTCATTTGCATCTCTGGTCTATCGACGGGCGACATGCGAGATGTATCAGTCAATGGCTCCTGCCTCAAACTGTCATCGCTTCTGAATGTTGACTCGAATTCACACACACAAAGATCATTTTGTGGACTTTTCATGGAAGTTCGGCGTTACAGGAGTGTTGAACGACGCTTTCCACTCAACGGAGGTACTTAAATTAGTCATTATTTACTCGAGGTATTTTCAGGCAAGAACATTGAATATTTTAATGATATAATCACATCCCGAATGTATGATAGTCTGTTAGCCTTCTTCAATTAATCATGTAACCCCACTTATTTATCTATTCTAATAACGTAAATCTCCAACCTAACTTGGTTACCCATCTGAAAACACTCTAGACAAACCGATATTATATTTACCTAGATCAGTTAGGCATCAGGCCACTGCTTATAGGCAACTACACACTAAAAATTCCTACAGAGAGCAAAGTTGTCCTTCGTTCTCATTAAGAACCAACCCATGAATATACAACGGCGTGGAAGTAACGTGTCATAGCTTCTTTAAATCATCACCAAATGTAGGAGAGTGGCCAGGTTCACGAATAAATGCGAAACATAACCACAGTCAGTCTGGGTACTACACAGAAATAACTCTTGCCCCTGCAGGAAAGCTACCAGCCTTGCCGAGCTACCCAGCTCCGAAAATACTTATAAAATAGTTAAAGTATAATCTAGAACAGTGGTATTCAACCTGGGGTACGCGTACCCCCGGGGGTACGCGAAGATATCTTAGGGGGTACATGAAATTTAAAAAATATATATATTATTTTATGATAAACACTGAATAATCAGTAATTTATTTAATTTATTTTAGATGTAGATTATATACTACGTATAACTTGAATTATACACCAACAACTTTGGGGGTACAAAGTTGAAGAGAAATTATATCTGGGGGTACGCGAACACAAAAAGGTTGAATACCACTGGTCTAGGATCTTTGGAAATGAAAAAATGTCGACACACAGGCCTGAAATTTTCATACTCGTTCGTGCAAATTACTGAGAGATCACGTGGGACGAAACCTCAGAATTCATGTGCTTAGGCAGGCTTTTTTTCCAACAGAACTGACGTAAGAAAAGTCAAATGCCGGTGCGTTTTAACATCGTTAAACACGCAATGTAATGCCAGGGAACGGTGAAGGTAAATTTGTCTCTGCTCCTTAACTAGGCAGCACGTCGAGCAGGCGTATGGAGAAATGGAGGCACAGCTCCATATATGCTTAATCTCGGCAGCAGACGAAGGAGAACGGTCAGTTTCAGGCCCCGGACAAGAGGCGTGCACCGGGGATTGGTCGGGAAGCCTGAGGGGAAGAGACCTCTGGGGAGACCTAGACGTAGATGGGAGGATAATCTCAGGCGGGATCTATGGGAGATAGGAGTTGAAGGAGACTGGATTTTGTTGGCCCAGGACAGGGTCCGGGGGAGGGCTTTGGTTAATTCGGTGATGAACCTTTGTGTTCGCTAAGCCATCTAGTTAGTTAGTTAGTTAGTTAGTTAGTTAGTTAGTTAGTTAGTTAGTTAGTTAGTTAGTTAGTTAGTTAATGGCGTTGGGTATTTTGTGTTCTGAGACCATCGTCTGTCCATTGGCCATCAGGAAGTGAAAAGTCCTCCGCAACGCCTGCCTTAACCTGTGATAAAACTGGTCCTTTCGGAGACTGGCCTTGACTTAGCGGCCAGTAGACAGAGTGCTTTAGAAAAGTAAACAAGCATTGGCACTAGTGCCTCCATGTTCGCGGCGGTCGCCAGAACAGCGGGTGCCATGGAGCCAATGATCTGACCGCGTGGGACGGACTTGCCCAGTGCCCACATTGTGATTGGCTGACCCTCCGGGATCTGTGGTCACTTTCAACGCCTCTGTTGGACTCCTGTCCGGGCCACTAGGCTCATTGTCAGGGAAAACCCTCCGTACTCATTTATTTAGTTCATGGTTTAAACAGACATCAATGAATGGTGAATATTGCAATGATTCTTGCTAATGTCTCGGTATTTTACTGGAAGGACTGAGGAAAAGCACGAAAACTCTTGGTGAAGGTAGAGATTTGACCCCGGAATATTCCTAATACGGAGCAGGGGTGACAACCATTCGAAAAATGTTCAGTGTTTAGGAAGAGAGGAAATTACTGGCAGCAAAGACAGTAACACTGTCAGGTTCTCACGGCTAAAACAATTTTTTTTTCTTATAGGCGGTTACTAACGTCTAACATTCGGCCTGAAGATGGCAGTGATACTTTCCTTCGAAACGGTGTAACCTGTACAAGATAGAGTGTCACGTGTTCCACTAACCCTACACATTCCATATTAGGTAATTTGCATAATTCTTTGACGAGGTCTAACATAACAAACCTTCCAGATAAGAGATAAAACTTTTATTTTGATAAAAGTTCGTCTCACGTCAAATCAAGTTAGTTCTCCGTCCTTGTAGCCTAAACTCCAAGGAGTAGAGTGGCAATTGCGATTGTAATAATACCTCATACCTACTTTATAAAATCCTTACCACCCTTTTTATGGAACAGAAGGTCCATTACCCTGTTCAAAAGAGCCAGTGAATGGACCCTACTCTGAGCCACCTTAATCTGGGTTGTAGGGCCGTGTAGTCTGATAGACGTTTATCAGCATTTCAGAGATCACTACCGCCTCCATCGTCAGGGCTATGATTTATCACCCTGGTAAACTTCTACCAGACTACACGGCCCTACAACCCAGAAGACAGCCATTTTAATAACATCACGGATTGTGAGGCCAGGAAGTCATGTAGATAAAATATCAACATTTCTGAAAAACAACCCACGGACTTTTCTGAACACAGCTGGGACTTCTATAATGCTAGGTTACTAAGCAAACACGAGTGTAGCTGAGCCTAATAGGCATATTAAAGTATCCTGGGATCGAACTCAAACCACTATCACCAATATTTTTATTAACCTATTTATTTAGGTCTGTTTAATTACGATATAGAATATTTACAAAAAATTAAGATCTTGTCTATGAAAATTATAAAGTGTAATAATGTACTTTATATTTTAAAATTCTGGAAATCGGGCTACCGATACAAAATAATATGTAAATTGGAGAATAAATTGAGTACGATATCAATTAAGTTCAGTTTATGAGTGAATATAATTAAACAGGCTGCTTCTGAAGTATTTGCCGTAATTTAGTGGAGAGATTCGAGACGTAAATGTTAGTTAGTAAGGCCTGGAAAGTTCTTTTGTAATATCGGAGACGCACATTATGCTGCAAAACCGGTTGTCAGCACGAAAGCGTAAACCTGCTAAATTGTGTGGGCCAGAATCATAGGAGATCATGTCATTGGTCGATGTATCTAAGCAGCAAACCTCGCTATTTCCCAGCAGACAATTAATTATTGTTAGAGGACGTCTCGTGGCTCCTTCAAAATCGTGATCCAGCATATTTCGATCTGGCTGTATCTCCTGTGTCGTGGCCACCACGGTCACCGGACATAAACCCGATAGACTTTTGGTTGTCGAAATTTCAGAAATTGTCTTCACTATATGACAAGATTTTCATGAGTTCCCTGTTCAGACGTTCCTCAAAAAGCTTTCGCTGCTGAACATTGATCCACAGCGCATCTGACCTTCCGGACACCGTAGTGTCAAACGCGAGACTTTATTACGAATTATCGTGCTGACAGTTTCCAAGGTTTACGTGTCGTTGTCTTGGCTTTGATCGGTTACAAAATTTAGCAGCCCAGAAAGTAATTGTGACTTCCTCATGACACGAGATAGAAAAATATAAAATTTCTCAAGTGAATTAAAACGTCCGTACTGGAACCAGAAACCAAAGCGAACTTTTAAGAAACTGTAAGAAAATTGTGGCCGAAACGACGGAATAATGATACAACAGCGCACAAATACGTATTTTAACCTCTAGCCGTGTTCTCGGCCACCCTCCACGCAAGCCTTAAGAAGAGTAAGTAAGTAATTAAGTAAGTAAGTAAATAATTAAGTAAGTAAGTAATTAAGTAAGTAAATAATTAAGTAACTAAGTAAGTAAGTAAGTAAGTAATTAAGTAATTAAGTAAGTAATTAAGTAACTAAGTAAGTAAGTAATTAAGTAAGTAATTAAGTAATTAAGTAAGTAACTAAGTAAGTAAGTAACTAAGTAAGTAAGTAACTAAGTAAGTAAGTAATTAAGTAAGTAAGTAAGACATTTGATTTCTTTCATTACTGTAGCACGAAAAGTAGACCCGTGGCTACATCTGCAAACTTCGACGTAGGATTTATTTGCACATAGACGCAAGAAATATGAATCCAAAAATCAGTACAGCTCTATTTATAATACTTTATGAGAAACTTGATTCTGTGCTACGTAGAAATCTTCGTCTTTGAAGTGTAAAATTGTTTGTTTTCCGAAGGTTTAGAAATCCAAGGTTTTTAACCCTATGTTGTCTTATCGTCATTTTGAAATCGAATTAATTCAAAACGGAATTAGCCCTTCGATCTACAAACACAAGCAGAAGACAAACGTTCGAACTAACTCAGCAGAAAAAATAGGCCTACAATGCGTTCTACGATTATTATTTATAGTTTATTTAATGACGATTTTTCAATATCTCAGATTATACAACGTCGAATGATACGATGATGGTGCATAATGAATTGGAAAACATGTGGAAGGACGCGGTCGTGGACTAATTTAAGTTTCCATCACGGCATTTTCGTGGTGGAACTGAGGAAAACCACGCAGCTTTATGCAACGATGAACTGGTTATTTCTGTTTATGGAAATAATCTCTGCTTATTATGAGAATGTTATAAATTACCAATAAACTCTGTTGGCAAAGTTCGGAGTTACCACCGAGTTTTAAAGAGTTAAAAGCTAATTGTAGTCAAACGAATATTTAAATATCCTCCCGCGGATGTTTGCCAGAATATCGTTGAACTCCGTATAAATTTATCTGACACGAGTTTTAATACTCATTACCTTCTTTCTACTTGATTTTCGGTTCCTTCTTAGCGATGCGGCATTGGCTAACTATGAACATACAACGTACAAAATGGTTGACACCACAGAAGTATCTCTTGAGAGATTCCTCTTCTGAAACCACTTGAAAAGTTTTAGCGTTTCATGGTCCAACACCAACACAGCATCCTTTAGTACCGTCCATTACACAGAAATTTAAGAACCGCTTACACGGTGACACAAAATATTGAGCATCACAAACAATATGGCGACATTCCTTCAGAAGGATTTAACGTGGCTATGAAAGAATTATTAGACACAGGAAAATCTTATATTAAATTACTAGTTGTTATATGCTTACGTATTGTTAAATTTCAAAATCAGAATGTTGATTAAGTACACACGGACTTGATTCTGGAATTTAAAAAAAAATATATGAATAGTGGTGGTGATTTTATTAGGATAATTATTACCGATTGTGAATTGGTACAAATATTTACCCCGTGTTTAGATTGCAATATCCTCTGCGTCCAGATGGACTCTGGGGCCCACCCAGCCTCCTATCCAGTGGGTACCGGCGTCCTTTCCCGGGGGTAAAGCCGGCCGGGGCGTAATGCTGACCACTCACCCCCATCTAGTGCCGAGATCGAGAATGAGTAGGAGCTATACCGCCTCTCCCCCCAAGTGCCATCATTGGCATGCGAAGAGGCTGACTTTTAAGTTTGTCCCACTATACGCCATGTAGGCGCTTGGGGGGAGTGGAGGTATAGCTCCTCTCTTCCTTGACCTCGGCACTAGATGGGGGTGAGTGGTCAGCATTACGCCCCGGCCGGCTTTACCCCCGGGAAAGGACCTCGGTACCCATTGTAGAGGAGGCTGGGTGGGCCCCAGAGGCTAGAGGAAAAATCCTCTGCCCCCGTCGGGGATCGAACCCCGGTCGTCTAGCCCGTAGCTAGTCACTATACTGACTGAGCTATTCCAGCTCATAGAGGCTGACTTTTAATGAATGTAAACTCTTTTACCAAGTACATAATGAAGACAGCTGTCGCCCTGATGATGAAGGCAGCAAGTACTGAGAACATGAAGTATCACAAACTACCAACATGTCCTGAGAATTCAGTATTGGAACATAGTTTCCAATGTTCTCATCCACAGACTGGACTCAGGATTAACAATAAACATTTTTCACGTTGTTAGCAACTAGCAGCATCAGTCCCTGAGTTCGGAAAGTTACACAAATACTGGTAGTTACCCCCTCCCCTCCCCCGCCCCTCCACACCTTACGACCGTTTGCTATCGGTGGTTTGAATAAACCAGGATGACGGAAAGTAAGCAAGAATGGCTTAAAGAATGTAAATTTACTTATCGGCAGACTACTATGCAGATCGAGGCGGTAGTTCTTCCGAAACGATGGTGTCTACCTACACGTTCACAGGACGTTCATACCCGGCTTTAAGAACCACAGAACTTACGTAATTTAAATTTTTATTTAGAGGGAATGAATGTAAAGGCGGAGAGTCATTATATTTATTATAATTTTCCATCCCCTTAATTTTTATTTAATTGTAGACTTCTCGTGTTGCTCTTTTTAAGATGAGGAAGGAGATGGGTTTAGAAATTAGTGCGTACTATTTCAAATACGAGTGAGGTTTCCCTGAATAATATTGACACAGAGATAACAATAAATATTACGTTGAGTAATTTTAGTAGAATTCTCAGGGACCAACGTTAAGCCGGCAGATAAATCAATATTGAAAACAGCAGTTAAATTTAAATAAACAGAATACGACAAGTGTCCCATTACAAAAGTAATTGCTTTCTGCTGGTTAATGCTGTTTACGGAAGCAATTTTTTTGGTGGGATTTCAGGTTCTCAAGGCGGCAAGGACGAAGAAGGACGTCTTCTGGAATTATCGTAAACTTGTATCGGATTTCACGACGCAATAACCCAGAAGGCGCTCTCAGCCTCAAACGTTGTTTGCTCTGAGAATCATTTGATAACACACAAACATGCCTTTGTGGGCAAAATGCAGTTATTAAATGTTAAAGAAAGTTACATTCACTGGACTTTAAAGGATTCGAAACGCATTTTAATAGATGTTAAGTTATAAAATAAATATTTTTTTCATTTTTACATAAGGATTGCAAGTTGTAGGACTTCCGGTTGTAAAACAAACCAAAGCAGATCACTGTCATATGCTGTCATCTTACAAGACTTCGAAGTCTTCAAACCTGCAAATTTACAAGTAATTATACTTGCAAATAAACAGCCCACTGCTCTCGGCCCAGACAACTTACGTCAGCAGTATTATGTCAAAAACTTTGGATCATACCTAAAACTGGTTATAGTGAGTCATGTAACTTCCATAATGTGTCATAATAATCCACAAAACTTGTATGAATCTTACCCATTAGCCTAGTCTCTATCAAACGAATGCTCGAAACCAATCGTTAAGAGTGAGAGACGTCCCTTAACGACCCATAAGCATCTGTGGGTCTTTATTAAACAGTGCAATTACGTTTGTACGACTAGTCACAAGAGGAACCTCGTAATTCTTTATTGGACAAACAACTGGGAGGCTATTAAGTCAGCTTACGTGTTTCAAAAGTAGGATAAAACATAACTGACGACGCCTCTAAAACATTTCCATATGAAACTTCACTTATGATTCGACAGACATGATAAAATGTACGTCTAAGAATATGTTTTGACTACCAGCCGAAATTTGACTAAGTATTAACAGCAACAAGACAATTTCTTCTAGACGATTACAGAAACCACTGAATGAGAAATATATTTAGCCCGATGTTTCATACAACTAAGACATCATCTTATTCTAAACGGTGCCTCAAAAATACGTTCACAAGAAATATCTTTCGCGCCGTTAGTCACAGATGAGATAGAATGAAAAATGTTTATCTGACCGCCTTTTAAAAAAATAAAGTGGACAAATGAACCTTCCGGTTCCTCAAGAATACCTTAAAGGACACACGTTTTTAACAAAAATATTAAATATAATTATAAGTAACACATCATTTGAAAAATTTTCAAAATTTAAGTTTATGGGAACAACAATAACAAATAGAAATGAGGTCCATGATGAAATTAAGAGTAAAATACATTCGGGTAACGCCTGGTTTTATTCGATTCAAAAACTGTTATCATCTCGTTTACTAAAACACTTAAGATCAGGATATATAAAACAATAATTTTTCCGGCTGTTTTGTCTGGTTGTGAAACATGGTTTCTTACTTTAAAGGAAGGACATAGATTACAAGTTTTTGAAAATAGGGTGCAGGGAAGAATATTTGGAGCTCCGTGAATTGTACGGGTCACCCGGGAGGCTCCGATGGGCTGGACATGTAGCACGCATGTGGGTAGAAGGCAAGGGGTGTATACAGGATTTTGATAGGTAATCCTTCTGGAAAACAACCACTGGTAAGACCAAGAAGGGGATGGGAGGATAACATCAAGATGGATCTTAGGGAGGTGGGCTGTGAGGATGGCAAGTGGATGGAGTTGCCTCAGGACCGTGGCCGGTGGCGGGCTTTGGTGTTTTTGGCGTTGAACCTGCGGGTTAGATACATTTTAGGATGCGTTAGTTATGATCATGATTTCTTAGCGCGTGGAGTAGACTCTTTGCAGACAGTTAATCATGGCCGTCACCACGGTGACTTATCAACTAAGAAGTGTATCACAAAAACACATTTCTGCGTAAACAAAGCGATTAGACGGGGCATAACGTAAGCGTCGTCGAAAACAAAAGTCGATTCATCCACGGCTAAAACTGTAGATAAAGCAGGCACCCTGTACAAACAAGGAGGATCCGAGCGAGCACAGTTTGTATACTAACTTATTCCTGGAAATGCATAAGCGATCTGTTGATGGTGAAGCTATAATCAAGCCTATAGATTCCAACAAGGCCCGACTGGTCGGTTACTCAAACATAAAGCGAAGTCTATGAGACTCAATGAAGATGAGTGGCAAGACAATATTGGCGTTTCCACAAAAGCAAGCAACGGCCGCTTAAAGCGAGGTGTTTACCTTTTTTCAAGCCCCTACGCCAGCACCAGAGCGAGCGGTTGACAAAGGAAAACAGACAATTGTACGTTCATCTAACAAACAGTTTTTCTCCTTCGTTTATATAAAGTATACGCCCTCATTCTCCTCTCAGAGGCATAAAAAATCCCGGGCTACAGGCAAACAGCTAAGACAGTCTCCGACATATTGAAATAGTCACTCAGTTTCGGAGGAGGTTTTAAGTTGAGCGCGCATCTATTGTTACTTCTGGCTTGAGCAAACGACGACGAATATGAATGAGAAGGAAAGAAAGGAGGATGAAAGAAAGAAAGGAAGAAAGGAAGAAAGGAAGAAAGAAAGAAAGGAAGGAAGAAAGGAGGCACTAACAGGATGAAACGAACACTTTAAGATGGATAAAGTCACGACTAAGTAAGTGAAGGAAGATCTATCGATATAAGAAGACGACAGAAATGGATCAAATGTGATCTGAAATGGATCAAGGAAGACGCACTTATGCACTGATGTAGTGTCAGAGGAGTAAATTAAGAGCTGCTAGAATGACACTAGTGGCCTAAATCAAATAAATGTTAGTACAGTAATGATAATAACCATAATAATATTTTAGGATCTTCGTATATAATTCGAAAGACGCTGTCGTAAAATATATAGATCATCTCTAACAATAAAACTATATAATACGTACATGTACCACGTGATAAAAACAAAATGTATTTCGAAAATAGCTGATGCACTATGTACCTAAGGGACAAGGTTTTTTCTCGGGTACATAGAAGTAAATACCCTATAGAATGGTAAATATATGGAAGAATAATAATAATAATAATAACGTACGCCTGTAGACATGCTACCAGCCTCCCAACTAGCTTTTGTCCATAGGGCAGAGTCCTTCAGAAAGCTGATAGTTGCTCATTTAGTAAAGAAATGGCCCACCGTTTGTCTAACCCAATGTTGCATTGCAGATTCACTATTTCTCAAGATTCGTTTTAATATTATTTCCAAATCTCCCAAGTAGGCTTTATCTTCATTTTTTTCTTTGGTTTCGTGACTAAACTTTTGCAGCCTCAACGCATGCCACGCGTTCCGCCCCTCTTATCCTCCCTTAACTCTAACACCGTAACAGTATTTCGTGAACAGGGCGATTATGAATCTCCTCGTCATGTAATTGTCTCCATTGTCTTGGTACATCCCTCTTTTGGTTCAAATCATTTTTGTTGCCTGCTCCGGCTTCTATGAAATCCACCTCCGGCGTGGTCTTCCGGGATCTCTTCATCCTTTGGGTCTATACCAGAGGTTCTCACCCTTTTACTCTGGCGTACCACTAATTCTAATCTAACACATTAAATGTACCACTAACCAAATGCGTTCAGGGAAAAACTTATTTATTTTAATATTATCTTTTGATATTCTTACTTAGTTCGAGTACCACTCAACATTGGCTCGCGTACCATAGGTTGAGAAACGCTGGTCTATACCAAATATAATCCTCGTTTGTTTGTGTGTTCTGTGGAACTTTCGCCAGATTTATTCCTAATTATCACAACGTTTCCCTAAGGTGACGTGACATGACGTACGCACACCACCGCCTTCTTCAAAGCAGGCCTATAATTTCTTACGTTTCACTTATGTGTACGTACAACTTCAAGGCGAAATTTTGAGGAGGGCAAGTTATTTGAGTGTATAATGCTTTTACTCGTGTGGAGAAAGTGGAGAAAATCACGATAACGTTGTTATGATATCACGCACATATGAGAAGGCTATTACGTTATATACCCTTTGAGAAATTGTCATCAGAGCGGGCATTTTATTTGATCGCTAAACTACAAATTCAATTCTGACATAGAATTGACTATTTATTTATTTAGTGTTCTGTCTGACGACAGGTCCAGATGAACAGGATCCTTCGATCCTTTTCTCGGACTGGGACCTGTTCATATACGTTCTTGGCAGATGATCCAGAAGTGGTTTGCCATTGCCTTCTTCTGTGTGTGAATGGAGTAATTGTTGGGATGCCACAGAGAAACCGGGGAAGCCCCCGGAGGAAAACTCCGTGTTGCCTAGACCACGGCCTTGCCATATTACCTCAAAACAATGTCTGAATAAGTAATCTTGTCATCAAACGACAGCAACAGTGGAGTAAATGACAGAAACACGCTCTAAATTCCCCATGCCTAGGTTATCAGATATTAAGATATCTGCTCTTCAGGTCATCTGTTCCAGTCTGAGAAATATAATCAGACGACATCAAGCGCTCATAGATAATACTTCTCCGAATAAGTGCAAGTACAAAAACGCTTAGGTGATTGACTATTAAAAGAAAATGTAATAGTGTATGTTAAGAGTTTTAAGAGGCAGTGCATGAGCTCATGACCCTTCATTTGAGTATTTGACTGTCTGATTAATTTCCAGATAAGCTTAATTCTCTGTATAAACAAAGTCAAAGCAGGGTTCGTAAAGCTGTTACAAGTATCTGTCATCAATACCTGCCGTTTGTATACACGACAGGAAAATTCCACAGTAAAATAAATCTCATATTCTATTACTTTTAAATGGGATAAAGTGTTCAAATATTTACAACCATTCAGAGCATTAGAAGTTTATAATAGCATCACAGAATACAGAACAGACCTGTCTTTGTTAGCTTACATTAGCAAAAGGTAAAAT
This sequence comes from Zootermopsis nevadensis, assembly GCF_000696155.1. The sequence goes on from NW_019059750.1 coordinate 529,979, forward strand.
TGTATAAACTTTGTGTGTGTTTCTTATAGGACAGGCCCCGCTAGACTTCGAATCCTGCCATCAAGTGTTAACCACCGAATTATCACGTCACTAAGACGAAGATAAAGAAGAACACTGACCGCTGAGAGGGGGCGCAACACTTTACTGCGTGCAGTCGGCACAAAGGGGCCAATGTTGTGAGAGTGATTAGCGAGATAAATTGCTGTTTTGTGTAAAGAGAGGACGAGCTAGGAGAAAACTAATAACGCATTTAAAATTTGGATTTCGTAATGCGTGTGTACTTTAATGTACGTTGTCTGCTTCAGACCGCCAGCGATAGATGTAATTCTTATGACTCTTGAAGACAACCTTACAATTTTTTTGAGAGAGTTTATGAAAACAATGAAATAACAAGCTCTTGCCAGAACCGCTGTGGCAACGTTGCGTGAAATCTAGCTGAATAAATAAACCCCTTCCACGAGCCAGTCACGAACAAACAATTTGTACTTAGAAATGAACGGCGGTATCCATAGCAAGTTCACACGCTGACAGAATGTTGCAAACATTTTATGAAGCGAGGGTCTCTTAATCTTCTAAACCTAAATTTGAACCGAACGTTTTAAATGAACGACTTCTTAATCATAAATCTGCTCCAGTAACACCTCAAATTGCAATTCAAGAGACGAGCCTTGATGCAAGACTGTTCTATAAACCTAGTTTTCGGAACTGTTTGCGTCTGGAAACAAGTTCTCCAATGAGGTTTGAGGTTCTCAAGGCACTGCAGATGTAGAATATGGTCTTCTTCTTAGTGACGTCGTATAGACTTGGGTGCAAATACCAATTTTTTGAGGAACATACTGTCTCCATCTTCAAGGAATATAAGACAATTTTGAACTTCAGAAGAACAGCGTCGACAAGTAGTTCCTCTGTAGGGAACGTTTATAAATCACACACACACAGGCTGTCTAAGTCTAAATTTGCGACCTCAAATAATTTTATCATTTTACGATACAAAATAAGATGTGCACAATGTCTAATCAATTGTAGTAAATTACAGACGGGCTTAACTTACCCGATAGTTAATCTAAATTTTGGCAACTGCGTCCCTTCCCGTCAATTTCTCCATCCCTTATACAATGTTTTTCTTATATCTTTATGTCACCCACGTCCGGTACGTTCGTTCGAGTGACTGCTTTTCAAAGGCAGTACCGTTTTCTCATAAATAATTCAAAGGCTGTGGAGGAAAGTCACTGTTTCCGATACTATTATTATTTAGTGTTCTGTCTGACGACAGGTCCATATGAACAGGATCCTTCCATCCTTTTCTCGGACTGGGACCTGTTCATATACGTTCTTGGCAGATGATCCAGAAGTGGTTTGCCACTGCCTTCTTCTGTGTGTGAATGGAGAAACCGGGGAAGCCCCCGGAGGAAAACCCCGTGTTGCCTA
>NW_019059750.1:539392-553928 GCF_000696155.1 Zootermopsis nevadensis
ACTTATCTCATGTATTAAATTCATCCATCACCCTCGAAGTAGTTCCCCTGGGAGTGAACACAACGATCCCAGCTCCGCTGCCAAGCCTGGAAGCATCCCTGGAAATCTTTCTTTGTCAGCCTGTCAAGCACCCTCTGCGATTCTGCCTGAATCTCTTGCCAAAACGGCTACGGAAACCTATGAAATGCTAAAGCAAGCATTTGGGGAGTCCGCAATGGGTCGTGCACAAACTTTTGTGTGGCATTCACGTTTTAAAAATGGCCGAACCTCTGTCGATGATGACGAGCGTTCTGGACGACCATCTTCGAGCACAACGCCCGAAAATGTTACGAAGATTCGGCAGGGCATTCACGAAGATCGACGTCGTACCATCAACGACTTGTGCGACCTTGTTGGGATAGGCTATGGGACCTGTCAGCTGATTCTAAAGGAAGAACTCCACATGCGACGGATCATGACAACGCGCCAGCGCACACCGCCCTCAAAGTTCGGTAGTTTTTGGCCTCAAACACTATGGCCGTCATCCCGCACCCTCCTTATTCGCCGTGTGACTTCTTCCTCTTCCGAAAGATGAAAATTCAGCTAAAGGGAAGGAGATTTGAGACGATAGAAGAGATTCAGGCAGAATCGCAGATGGTGCTTGACAGGCTGACAAAGAAAGATTTCCAGGGATGCTTCCAGGCTTGGCAGCGGGGCTGGGATCGTTGTGGTCACTCCCAGGGGAACTACTTCGAGGGTGATGGATGAATTTAATACCTGAGATAAGTGTACGGGTTTTTATAGGCGCAGTCTTGAAACTTTCCGATCGCACCTCGTAATCCTAAAATAAATTGAATGTTAACAGCCAAAAGTTTCTCTTACATCAATTAACAAATTTAGATTTAATTTAATTATTATCACAATTTTTTATGAGCACCGAAATTAAACTGATCTTTCGTTCAGTTTTGCCGCTAGTTTTTGTAGGAGATGAACGGTCACAGAGCTGATTGACCATGTATCTGTAAATCACATCACGTTGTGCCACTCGCCTTCTGTTCGTACATGAATCGTACGATAGGCAACACGCGAAACACAGGACCGAACATTGTCGAAGAAAATACTTTGACGATTTTCCCCTGTTTATGAAAAGTGTGGAGCTAACGAGCTCATTACCCATTAAACACGCCAAATTAACCCTCGAGGGTTAATTACTGCAGATTAAGAACCACTGATTTAACTTGCAAAAACAATTTTAGTGTTCTCGAACAAAAGTAGCAACAAAGCGTTGAGCAAACAAATAATTAAAATGTTTTACAGCAACGAAACTGAGGTCCGAGGCAAACTGTTAAAGAGAAATTAACAAAAATATAATAACAACAAATTATGAACAATTAGATGAAGGAAATAAGAATTGCGCAATTTCAGTAATTTAATGTTTTAACTAAGACCTGGAAAGTTTGTATTTTTCTTCAGTATCAGGTGTGAACGGAGCTTTCAAACGTCACAGTAACACTAAGAGAACACAAATACCACGTAATAATTCACCTCCTTTAAAGCGAGTTCGTAACTGAAAGTCGGCGTCGCCACGTGACAGTGATCACGTGAGCAACGCGTCTTCGATTTCCGACTGAGAGATTTTTCTTAAATTTGTCACATGAACTTCGATTCAAACCGGATAGTAATAACTGACTCTTTGCACTAGACAAAACCTACGAAACACGGACGAAATTACCTCAGAATTTATACGCCTAAGCATTTAGGAGAAGGTAAATTTTATCCGTTTTAAGGGCATATCTTCGCCTGGGGAGACTGAGTAAAACCACGTAAAAACCTTATTCAGGGAAAACTGACCAATCAGCCTTGTCACGACGAACTTTTTTAGGATGTCATTTGTAAGACGCGCAGGGCAAAGCTTCTCCTGCTCGATACCGACCCGCAGATTTATCGTGGTGCGCTGTGTGTTGATGAACATCATCATCTGGTTTTAATTCTGGTGTGGGAAATGCCACTCTTAAATTTTAAGTTTTAAGTTGGCTTAAAATCAGTTCAGTAAGCTGAACAACTAGAAATCCATTAACCGAATAAATCATTAATTATCTTACAGCTTCTCTGGTACTAGAAACAAAAGATATAACAACATTAACACTGAAGGTATCCATCAAAATTATTTAAAAATGTCTCGTGTCGCATGTTTTACTCCTTAATGATGACTAACCCGCAGGACTGTTATGCTAAAATTCCTCTGGATTACCAAACAATTATAAATCTATTGAGTCACTGAAAAATTCTTATTCAGCTACCTGTAAACAAAGTCCTAGGCTTACGTAAGCAATGAGAATCGCTTTATTTGATGTCTTCAATGTGGTCAGGACCAAAGATTTTAAATTGATGTCAGCCTTTGAAATCGCCCTCGACCATTTCCCGAACGTCTATTTTTTTGCCCTCGTGACCGGAAAATCCCAGCAGGACAGGTGACCCGTCAAAGGACAGGGAGACCACCAGACGATAATCATAAAAAATCTTTATCGATACGATAAATAACGAAGAATGAAAAATGTCCCCACGTAGCAGTTTTACCAACTTCAACAATGATAAGAACAAATCCAATTTATAAATATTAACCTAAATTAAAGTATTGCGGGCATACTTTTTAACCTAAATTAAAGTATTGCGGGCATCTTAAGAGTTACAAAATACGTTAATTTATATAAATCCGTACAAATATGAATTTTTCCATATTTCTTTATCTTTCGTCAACTCTGATAAAGTCTAACGTTTAATATTATAAAGAATAAATTACAGTCTTCCCGCCGTGATAGCTGAAAACCTGCAAAATGTACTGAAAATACAGTAATTTCGGTACAACCCCAGTCGAAAGACTCTTATGGGCACTAACCCAATCATTTTCGGAGCGTTCGCCTACTGAAAGGAACAATTTTATAGCCATGTCCGGATACATTTTCATTACATTTGTATGTTGTATGATATTACTAAAATTTTAAAATGGCTGTCTCCTGGGATGTGTAGTCTGGTCGAATCTGACAGAAACACAGAAGTGTGTCTACTGACTTAGTGGGTGGTGAAGCTCGTTAGTCTAGTCCGGTATTCGATCCAAATCGTAACTATTAATCTTAGAATAATACAGCAAAGTAAATCTGTCTGTATGACAAATCTTATTATATAAAACTAGAAACTTATAACACGAAAAATTCTTCCGTGTTTATGTTACTTATGGGACACACGGTATTTACAAAATAAAGCCACTAATTAATTATGCCAAGACATGTCTGACATAAGCGTTAGGTGTTAAGAGACCCACTTGCACGCAGAGAACAAAATAAAAAACCAACAAACAGCTGAAGGTTGCTCAGCTGTTCCCTGCGCTGTGGTTTCGCTAAACTCCATGAAAGTGCACTCCTGTGGTGTACCGGTGTCATCTGAAAATGGACAGTTGATTATACGAGTGAGAGTGACTTCTGCATAAGCTTGTTTTGCCTATCTGTCCACACAGCGCAGGCCAAAATATAGCAAATGGCTTCCAACCTTCTGATGCAATTTTCCTGTGATGAAATTTCATACTCTCGTGACAACCCTGAAACTATCAGGCCACTTTAGCCTAGTTTCTTTATTACGTAAAATGAGGTGTTGTAGATCAGTGGTCGCTCTTTTCCTCAGGCCCTACACGCCAAGTCCTTACCGAATAAACACGGCCGGTTTTTCTAAAATTACCTACCGAATCTGTATTAATATCATTTGATGCTACATAATCACTGCAACTGATATGTCGTCGTTAAATAATCTATTAATCAATACATAACAGAATCGGTCTTCGTTCCGTAAAATCTGTCCACAACAGAACTTGATACAAATGATTCCATTAGGCGCAAAAGAGCGAAAGATAAAATCTCCGTCCCCGAATCATGGAAATGAAAACGAACGTCAATTACCCCTGATAAATTCGTTGATGCGGAAATGGGAAAATAAATCCGGAGTTAAAATCTTCCCCCATATTTCACCCTGAAGATGGAGGCAGTGTGTTCCTCCGAAACGTTTGTCCTATCTACAGGTGCACGCGTCGTCGCAACCCAGAATACCACCACGTGCGGCTTCACTAAGGCGAATTTAACAGATAACACATTTCGTCCCGAAACGTCGACGATTCCGTACTGAGTCTTAGAAAATTAATTTCCTCTGCAATGTGTGTCATATGAGAAGACGATGTAGACTATTTGCGAAACGTCGAAGCTTAATTCCGTGTTAAGTGTCCACGAAAGAAGGACTTATGTTCCTCATAGACTTTCTGAAATGTCGAAACTTACCATCTACTAAAAGTTTTTAAAACTTCGATTTAATGACGTGGCTGATCGCCCGGTAGAAATTCATCAAGCCGTAAAGAGATTCTAACTACGCCAACTGTTACCAATTTATAAAATTATTTTCTTAATTAATTAATCTTGTCCGTCTAAACACAATTTAATTTAAAATTAAGATAATTAAAATACCATGTGATGCTCCTTATCGAAACATTCGATTTACATTTAGAACATCACTTTCTCACTACATGTTTCGGTTCTTAGATGAACGATCTTCAGGTGTGTAAAAATTACAATTATATAAACTTAAAACTTAATCTAAATTTCTTATATGCAACTTTTTGTAGTTGTTTATCAGTTATTAGTGGTGTTGCATATAAGAAATTATGATTAAGTTTGAAGTTTATATAATTGTAATTTTTACACACCTGAAGATGGTTCATCTAAGAACCGAAACATGTAGTGAGAAAGTGATGTTCCAAATGTAAATCGAATGTTTCGATAAGGAGCATCACATGGTATTTTAATTATCTTAATTTTAAATTAAATTGTGTTTAGACGGACAAGATTAATTAATTAAATATATATTTCCACAATATGACGCAACTCTATCATCTTATGAAAATTCTTTTCGTTTATCAGAATCCTATCAAATTCTGGGTAGCCTACAGTTATTGATAACTTAAGAATTCAGGACGAAATACATCCTCAGAGTTTTCAAGTGTTTACAATAAGTACTCATACCCTAAAATTAACTCTGTAGGATTTATAAATCCACATCAAAAACCTTAATAAAAACAACCCGCCTCAGCTTCAAACAGCGTACAGACACTGGACTCGTCTGACAAATGTCCTAACCTCACAGTGCGTAGTTAATGGTCCACCGTTCTGCTTTAATTCCTTGTATGCCTTACAGCTTCCACGCTGGAGATAACTTCATAAATAATAAGCTGTCCTCTTGCGTAATTGAATACCTTCTTAACTGATTGTGTCAGAATATATTCATGCCTGGACACTTGTCCTGTTACCCGTGGGGAATATTTCTGCCTTGTAATTACACAGCATAAGTATTCTCGAGAATGTTCTCTTAGTACAAAGATGTACGAAATATGAACTTCGGAGCGAACCTGGCCTCATTTGTATGGATCCTTAGTTAGGTCTAACACAACAACAAAACTCTCTACTCATTCCAGTGTGTTCAAAAACAGATTAGCGAACAATGTCCAAAGTGCTAAACTTCTGGGCCACGTGACAGATATGCAGTGTTCCCTGAATGCTGGAAAAAATTCGCCTCTTGTCTGTTCCTATTTTCAATATTTTCGTGAGGGATCTCAAAAAGACTGCTCAGATCTCGCTGCGTAAGAAGTAACCATTCGAAGACTTAAACTTTACGTGGAATAATCACCACTGATATAATAAATATAACAGTAATTTAAAGTTTTTGCCGACTATGTAAAGAATATTAGGGAACTATTGACCGACAAACATCCGGATGTCGAATTCTGGCAAAGAACGAATACATAACAAGACATGGAACATGACACAACAGAAAATCTCTCACTCACACGCACCTAAGAAGTAATATGTAATAGTACCGTAAAATTGATGGGTACAAACAGATACATAACGACTGGCAAATAGGCCAGACGTAATATTTAAAAACAAAGAAAGTAATAAAAAAGATACAGACAGCAAATGCAGATTATGACAGCAATTTGATGAGACGACAGATCACGTTGTGGCTGGATACTCAGTTTTAAGACATGCAGGAAAGTTGCGGGAAAGCTAGAGAAGAAGTTTCAATGTGAACACATCCCGAAGGCAGTTGAGACAACTCAGGGTAACCGAATAACTATTTTGTGGAACCAAAACGTCAAGACAGATAGAACCATTCCAAATGACAAACCAGATATTATAAACCGAAACAAAAATTGAACTAGTCTCTTAATTGATATAGAAATACCGACTGACAGGAATGTGATTAAGAAGGCAATAATTATAGGAGCGACTGGAACTGTCTCCAGGTCACTCGGAAAATACTTGGCCAACAACCCGGGCGAATACGACATCAGGGAACTTAGACAAAAATACCATTTTGGGATCTTCATACATCATTTGAAAGACGCTGTCGTAAAATATATAGATCATCTCTAACAATAAAATTATATAAAACATTTAGTACGTGTTAAAAACAAAATGTATTTCGAAAATAGCTGCTGCACTATGTACCTAAGGGACAAGGTTTTTTCTCTGGTACATGGGAGTAAATACCCCATAAAGTGGTGAAGAGATGGGATGATAACACCCTTGTCGTCTACTTGATACAGAAACTGCTTCAAACTCACGCAGACCCAAAGTTTCATTTCAAGCCAGTGAGTGAGAACTGTAAAATGACACAAAACTGCGTCAGTGCGAGGAGTGGGGGAGTAAACATTGGCAAGGGTTAGGTCAGGAGAGCAGAAAGAATGTAAGAAGAGATAAGATGATGATGGAACCATGGCCAGCCAGCATCATTACACAAAGCGAAGTGACGAAGAATCCCACTTACGTCGTCGGCATGGACGAGTGCCAGAATACGAGGTACCTCGACGCCCAACCCGCGACGCGCCGACGGTCACGTGTCGAATCTCCTTCCCGGCGTCCAGGAATTCGTAGGAGCCGAAACGCGAATGTTTTGATACCGATTAGAACTTCTGCGCTGCGTGACGTCACTCCAGTCTCGGCACAAAGGCGTCGGATCTGAATCGATTGTTTTGCTTAAAGTAACTGGATTATCGATAAAGTCGAATTTCTATCATTGAATACTCAGTAGCCTCCCCGAATTCACGTGGTCCATAGAAACTTTATCAGTTTGACTGAAACAGTTGCCTGCGACGAGCAGGAAAAGAGGAGATGAACAATGAGTATATAAAATTCTGTTAGTAAGCCTGGGGGGGGGAAGACCTAGGCACGCGTGCCAGGATAATATTTACCTTTTAAAACCCAGTGGTAACTATATGTACCAGCGTTTCGCATGATTCTCAGAATAAGCGAATTCTTTTGTAAAAAGCATTAACCAGTACTAACCACGTCGTCTTGGTAATGGAAAACGTTGTGTTTTCTTTGAGGTGTGGAATAAATATGTAGGATTAGTGGTTTTCACAGCGGTGACTGTGAAGATGGCTGCATCCTAGGTTGTTGCACCGTGTAGTCTGGTGGAAGTTTACCGACGTTTCGGAGGTCCTTGCTGCCTCCATCACCAGAGCGATCAGTCTACATGACGCAACAACCCAGAAGACAGTCATCTTCATAGAATAAATACTTTTGAACAAACTTCGACTTCAATTAAATGAATCTTAGGGAAGTGTTGAAGGATGATGTGGATTGGATTTATCTGGCTCAGGAAAGGGACATTGAAGGCGGGGAAATTTTTTCGCCAGCTGATCGTCTGTTGGTTTACCCAGAAGATCTCTGCTCCAGTTTATTTAGTCGGAAGAAAAAAAATGTCAGAATCAACCATCATGGAGTTGCGTATCCTCGTGGCAGGCAAGGTGTAGCCTGAAATGCGTAAATTCGCTGGGGAGACTGAACCGCATTAAGAGAATTCCAACAGAAGACGGTCAGTTTTACTGCCGAGATTCAAATTTGGATTCACGTGCACTGCTTCATGTTTCCTAAAATTAGTTATGAAGAACACCAGATCGTGCTAACGTTCCCACGGCCCACATTCTTAAACAGGCTCAAGGCAAGCTACTGAAAAAGCGTCGTTAAATAAACTACAAATAAATAAATAAATAAAGAGGTGAGAACGGTCAAGATCTACAAAGCCTTTCCTGCTTCTGCAACGTCAAAGAAAGTACCAAGATTGACCAATTTGTTGAATGAACGGCAGGGGTTGTCTTTAGCGACGCAGAACCACTGTTCTCTTCATCACAACGTCCAGACCGACTCTGGTGTACGTCCAGCCACGTGCCCTATGGAAACCGGAGTTCTTTCCAGAGGTTAAGACAACCGAAGCGCGACAATCACTCACCTTCATCCACTGACCAGATTATGATGTGTGGAACTACTCAGTCATCATTCATTCATAATTCATCATTCATTCATTCATCCATCGTTCATTAGTCGTTCATTTACTCAACATTCATTCATCATTCATTCAACATTCATTTAACATTCATTCATCGTTCATTCATCGTTCATTCGTCGTTCATTTATTCAACATTCATTCTTCATTCATTCCCCCACGATTGGCGCGGCGCGATGTGTACTTCTATTGTTTCTTTCGATGTTTTCTACAGAGCAAAATAAATCCGAACGAGAAGACATAGCGCAGCTTGTGAAGCATTGGGAAACAGGTCCATGAACCTATTTACATGTCAGTACAAATGTTGATCTATAATGTAAACAAAATTCCAGTTTCAATCTTACCACAAACATGAATAGGAATTACTAATTAAACATAGGATGTTATTAAATTTTTAACATCGTGCAAAAATAAATAGTTCGTTACGAATAATAAATATCGACCATAGGTTTTTACGATGCAAAAACTTACTCTTGAAATAAGTATAAATAAACATGTATTTCATCTAACGAAAACAAACGCTTCAATTTTGCGAAGGCAGATTCATTCTGAAGATGGAGGCGATAGGTTCTCTCGAAACGCCGACAATCACATACATGACTCGAAAAGACACAACCCAGAAGAACGCGGATGGGCGGTACTTTATTTGTCTTGGCCTCTCTTCCCGATACGGTTTCTTGAAAGGAGGATAGTGTTTCGGAACACCCTATCGGCGTTTTCAAATCTTAGACAGACCAATAAGGAGCTCGGAATCTGGTAAGTGAAAGTATCAGAATTTCTTCATCACACGTGGCCCGGAAATGAATGTGTCCACTTCACTACCTGAGCGGAACTAACATTCAGGGCATCTTACCCCCTCCAACAGCTGTTCAAAGAACAAATTTTTATCTGCACGAAAGACTTAGAATAAAATAATATTAAGCGAAATAATTATACAACCTTAATAGGGCAAGTTAAATACAGAAAAAAATGTAGGTCTTTCGAGGTTTAAGAATGTTGTGTGTTAATCTGCATCTATAAAGTACGCTGTAACTTGTAACAACATTTCTGCGTTTTGCCCACAGAATTAATTTGCTACCTTTGAATGATTCTCAAAACAATCAGCGGTCATTTCCCTGAACAGCGCTGACGTTAGTATTGGAGTAACGCTTTTTATTTGAAACAGGACTTGGGTGCTTAAATATACTTTACGTTAATTAAATACAGTTTATCCTTCAAAAGCTTCGCTGCATGTTTCAAATACATCGTGAGCTCCAATAAAACTTGAAATACATGAAGTCTAAGATTTTATTATAAATTTTGAAAATATAAACTTATAAATTATGAGCAATTCAAAATATCCGCTGGCACTGAAGATCAAAGAAACTCCAAATGTTAAGTTTCAATTCAATATCTAAAAGTCTGTTAAGAAACATTTTCTCTTTCTATAACGCATTCAATTTTAAGACACATAGAAATTTATTGATAAGCAAAAGAACCAGATCAAATCTATAACACCGAGGCTTTCGACACTTGTTTCAGACTTTAAAGTATTCTCAGATGTGAAATAGGAATTATCCATAAAATATAAAATTATGCACACAAACAAAAGTGTTTAGACTTTAAAAAACACTTTGTGCCAAAGGTTTTTCGACCTCATAAGGTCATCATATTAATTCAGTCAATTAACATCTTGGGCCTTGTGCCGCTCGGACACTGGGACCGTGGGTTCGAATCCCACTCAAGGCATGGATGTTTGTCCGTGCTGTCCTGTGTACAGGTAGAGGCCTTGCGACGGGCCGATCCCTCGACCAAGGAGTCCTAACAAATGTCTATAGATCAAACAAACCTCCAAAGAGAGGAAAAGAATGCGTCTATTAAAATCATACATTTTTATGTGTAAAAAAGTTTTGTTTGTACGCATAATTTTATATTTTAGATCTACGACACTGCACGGTATGCAACGTTTCAAGAATCATTCCGACAAGCAGTAGCCTATGTTACAAGATCATGTTCGGTCGCCTTGAAATTATGTTGGAGCGTGGAGTGTTTCAACAGAGCTTCCTCAGACCCTGTAAACACCACAAAAATATCTCGCACTTTATAAACGGTCGGAATTGCACTTCAAATCTGTTTGGATCACGGCAAAATATACATTAGACAGCTCTGTTACTCTATAGTTTAAACGTTATCTGTCAGCTTACGCAAATAGCAACCTCATTATGCCTACAGTATAGACAGACGCTAGGCCTATTATGAATTTAAATCGTATAAGCATCGTTCATCTCATCTTCATTTACTCCTGACTACCCTCGTCCCGCACCGAACGTCGCACACCTCTTTTTCTATCCGTGAGGTCCCGTGTTAAGATTTGTCATGGTTTTCCGTCCCTGCAGGCACCTAAAATCAGCCCTCGACTCCTTCAGTTCTGTACCCTCGACGAAGTGCGTAGGATGAACGCGATCCGGAAGAAATTTTGTATGGATGTTGTGGTGTTTTACACGACGAGAATTACGGGTAAGGAGAGACGTGAGGTAGACACTGAGACGCTGCGATATGATAGCCAAAGTGGGAAAGAATTTAATGCCTCCAAATGCACTTCGCAAAGAATGCACGAGAAAAACTTGTACTCCGGTCCGGTACGGAATACATTTTCCTATCGTTTGACGTGAAATAGTCCAAGGTACTAACAGAGACGTTTAATGATCCACAAATAAAAAATGACAGCTCTCATTTAGAATCAATAATTTACCTTCTTCCACATAACAGAATAATCTCAGTGCACCGTCATTAAATTTTAAAAAAATATATAATTTTTTTAAAATTTATGTACATGATCTCTCTCATTAATATCGCCGGAAATCGATAAATTGTTATATCGATAACTTAATTCCAGCTGACATTTTAGTTACTCAATATAAATTACTTGTTAAATTTGCGTTTCCAAACCTTCGACCCCTTCCTAATAAATTAGGAAGCGTTAATTGATCCATAAATATATTTCTGTCGTTAATTACGCCTAGACACAATTAAATGTCCACATAATGCGACTATAACCCCCGTTTCTCAAACTTTAAGAGATCTCAGGGCGGGTTCCTTCACGATATTCGCTAACTGAAACTGCGTTCATATCCGAGGCGATAATATTTTTCGCGAGAAGTTGTGGAAACGTTAAGAAACACTGTCATGTTAAGAAGCGTGTCATTTGGAAAATCTGACAGAAATTTCGGTAATTAACGTCGCCTTAAAACGACGAAACTGCTAGCAACACGCTCTACGTAACCGGCTTCTTAAATTACACCGACCACTGCGGCAATCAGAGTAACACTCGACTAAAACTGGATGCACTCTTTGTGAGTTTATCGCATAACTTATTTATCGTGACTCTCAAGAGGTCAGGTCCTCGCGATCACAAGACCCCCGTCTGTCCCTAATCGCGACTCCTTCGCTGTATTTCGGTGCCCGTAACGCGAAGAACTATGGTCCCTGCAGGCCAACAGTTGACATCGAATGCCTCGTGCACTGGCCTACACGCGCGCACAAAGGAACGTATTACGATATTTCCACTTGGAATTAAATGCGTACTAACGGTAACTCAGCCTAAGACGGCTTCTTTGGAAACAGAAGGTTCAAAAGGACCCGGTACCTTTCCCTTCCCGATCCAGCCCACACTGACACACCTTATTTCCATAACATGCTTCTAATATTATCGATACCATCTTTGTCTAGGTCTTCCAAGTGGTCTCTTCCATTCAGGTTCCCTAAATGCAAAAATGCTCTTAATTCCATCGCGATTCGCCACTGTCGTCATTTTGGATAATGAAACATGAACTTCGTTTTCTGTTAAGTTCACTTCTAGAACAAGTACTTACTAGCACACGACAAAACTTCGTCGTTTCTATTTATAATTTTTTTATGTTTTAATCCAATTATTTAATCTCGTTAGCATAGATCAAAAACTGATAATCACATATATTAAATTTTCTCTCTGTTTCCCTCAACCTTCCTAACGGTGCAAATTTTGAGAAAAGCTGAATTCTAAATTTTTCAGACATGTCTTTACCTAAACTTAGGCCTATTTTAAACACATTTTAATCCGGCTAACAAATTTCATGGGTAGGCCTACACAAAATTCATTAAGAATATTGTAAAGTACGCCTCTCCTAATTACATTACATTTTATTGAACTCTGTAAATATCTTCAGAACGTCAGTTTTTCCACTGCATTTCAATTTCTTTTTCCAGAATATCTGAACAATGGGCGATCTGTTCCTTCAATGTCAGCACCAATGATCCGGCATCATTACATATGTACATGGAGTTAATCATTACATCGACAGATGACTTTTTCATAAAGTTTTCATTGTGGAAGGCATTCTTCGATATTCCAGACAGAACGAAAATGTTTATGGCTCTCAGAACATCCTGTTTGAATCATTTCTACCTAAATTCTATAAGTATCTTGTGATTAATAAAATTTCATCTTTTCAGGAGCAATTTCAGCCTTAAACTGATAGTTCAGGTAAACCACGTTAATATTAAAATTTTTGTTTCAGTTAATTTTCTTTTTTAAAGGTCAGATGTCGTTACGTAAAATAACTTAGACGGAAAGCTCGTTCAAAAATTATGTTTCTCCAGTGGATTTTGTTTTGATTACTTAGAATTTAAGAGGTTTCAAAAACAATTATTTCCACCTCAAGAAGCAGATGGGGCTGCCAGACAATATTTCGAAACGTCCGTTCTTCTATCATCACTTATGAAAACGTCAAAGCAGTTCGTTCCACGATGATGCTTCCGGTGTTGTGTTGTTTGATTTGACTCATAAATAATTAATATTTTAATCCTGATTCAATTGATGTAAAGTTATCAAAACGAGTGCCACATTGAGAAAGCTTTTGTGCGCCACTAATGAGTGGTAATTTCAGCTCAAAATAAAACTTAGAGTAATTGAATTCATTTGATCGTCCTGATAAAAATAATTCCCGGGATAAAAACAAACTTGCACACAAGTTCAATTAAATATATTTAATTTCTGTAAATGGGAAATATGAAATTTCTGTGACCCAGACAGCCAGGATATTGCAAATACCGAGCACCTAATTGTATCTGGTTTTTACGTAATACGCAGAGGACGCGTTATCGTAACAAATATTCGTTACAACTGATCAGAGCTAGAAAATTTTTAAAACATCACTTTCATGATCACAGAAACTGAAGCTAGTACTGTGATAATATTAAAAAAAGTTAAAATCAACGACACTTAACCCGTCGGTGTTTTTCGACGGGACTCCTGCCCGTTCTATCGGCCACTAAGAAGTGTTGTTGTCTGAATAAACATTTCACTTACAGCACAACAGATGTAGCCTATAAGCTAACCTGGTTCTGCGATTTGACGTAATTTGATATATTTGTTTTTAAACATCTGAGTTAGCATTAAACACACCGAGTTATGCCAATGGCCCCCTTTTGACAAGCGATACACGTGGAGTAATGCGAAACAACATTTAAGCACCAAACGGAATTCACGTCACAAAAATGATCCTTTTTGACTGTCCTCGACGTCGCTCTCAGATCACCTAATGCTGAAGGTAATAAATGACCTTCAGTGTAGTAACTTGCAAAACAAAGGAATAAAACCCCATTTATTAATCCCTCAATCACTGATTCATAAAAATGATTGCACAGAAATGATAATGTAATAAGAAACTGGATGTTCTGCGTTGTCAGTTGATAAATGAGGAATTTGAAACCTGAATTTTTTTAAAAATATTTACCAGACATGATTTCCCTTCTCCCGGTAAGAAACATTATATGTTCTGAACGATGTAGGCCGATGGTCATCCACTTTCGTAACGTGATTGGATGCAAGGGGTCGGATTACGATCTCCCTGTCGTAAGAATGTCAGCATTCAGATAGGTCTGATTTAAGGACGCGACAGATCTCGGGGCCAAGAAATAAATCCGAAGTCTCTCACACACAAGCTGATTCACAAGCCACAGTCAGTGATTAGAAAGACAATACATCTCGTTAAATATTCAAGCCTGAACACGGATTCGTCTTCGTGAGTCATACACAAGCGTTGTCATCTGTCCATAAACACTACGTGAATAAGGAAGTATTATTGCCAGGTCGTAAAAACGGAGAGCGAAGCACACGCAAGTCCTGTTCCGAAACGCCACTCTCGAGAAAATTGTTATG
>NW_019059750.1:566415-581381 GCF_000696155.1 Zootermopsis nevadensis
ATCGAATGTTGTCATGGCGGCTTGAAGTCTTACCACCGCGATCTTCGGTCGTCCCGGGAGACACAGAGTAAACGTGTTCCTTCAGGTGTCCACACAGGAAAAATACCACCCGGGTTAGATCCGGCGACCCTTCACGCCCAATCTAACTTCCTGGATACGTCGCGTTCAACCAATGCCGGACATCTTCCCCACAGTGCCCTGTAGCCTCGACCTCTGCCTCGCAGTTGGAAGAAGGCGTCTTTAAACACGTCCCAAAAATCACGGTGTAGTTGTTTAGTCATCCTGTCGGATAGCGGGTAGGGACCTACGACAATGTACCAGACGATACCAGCCCAGATGATGGCGTTTTCATTAGGCGGTGGCCGTAAGTCCGCGGACGACCTGCGGTAGTACCAGATCGAATATTACAGGCCTCGAGTGTTATGAGAGCGTCGCAGTGTTTATCATGTGTGTACTCCATGGACATTTGGTCACAACTGAACCCCGATGTGTACTTTGTGTCTTGATTACACCAAACAACGCTCTTAGAGTATCGTCATGACAAATAATACTGCTGAAATTGTTACTCCATTTGACTGTGACGTCTATCTCCTAAACTAAGCGTCCCAAGAATATAAAAAAAAACATTTTCGACTTACTTTTTTAACAGCGAATAACACAATGGACGGCCTGTGCGCGAATTCTGTTTCACCACGTATATTTAGAAAATTTTATTAGTTTTTTTAAATAATTTATAACAACATTCTTAAGAGAATAAATAGCTTTAAAAGAAACCCGAGTCGCCATTAACTATTTTAAACTCAAATTTGAAATGCTAGTTGAGAGATCTGAGGTCTGCAGCTGGTGAACAGTAACTACTTGTAGGTCATTCCATTAATTTCGAGAATTTATACTATTTTACGGTCGGTCACATCCACTCCCACTTAATGTCATTTAAATTTGTTGAGCTCTGAACTTTCTCAGACGCTGAAAACAAGAAAAATAGTTCCTACCACACATTTCAAGTAACAGCAGTTCGCTGTTTATATGGCTTCTGTATGTGTGAGGGGCAGATCTCTGCAGAATAAAATTTAAACCATGCATCCGTGACGGCAGATCGTTTGAAAATATATTTTATGTTCATTACCTTTAATTTACGGACGTATACCAACCCACAATCAGTAGTAGTAATATTAGCTAATGCTACTGCATTAAGGAATGCGACTCAGAAAAAAAAAAACTTGTTTCGTGTTTTTTTAGTTAGACATTGGCAACGCATTACCGACTGGCATTTAGACTCACAATGGCAATAATTATCATTGCTCTAAAGTTCGTAACCTTACACACACATACATACAAAACAAAAAATAATACGTATATATTTTCAGAATTGAAAAAAAAAAATTCAGGAGTTTATATTAGTGAAATTTATATTATATTAATTAATTTGCATCACGCAGATAAAAAAGTTAAATTTATTTAATTCCGTGACAATGCAAAAACAACACGGATTATTCTAAAATTAAAATAATATGAATACATGAACGTATAGGCGTGACCGTACTACGGGGTGAAAGGTCAGTTTTAGAGGAAACTGATTGGTCAGCTTCGTGCTCCGGCCGTTTTATCCTCTGCGATAGTGCCACCTGTTCACATTGGATAGGAGGATGGGTGGTCCCCGAAGTCGGTCTGCATCCGAAAGTTAAGGAAAGAAATCTAGTTGCCCCTACTGGGAATCGAACCTCAGTTATCCAGTCCATAGTCAGTCAATCAGACTACGGAAACCTAATGATACATCTCAAACTTGCTTGTCGTTTCAAATGTTAAAACCCTGGAAATCACAGAACGCTCCGTTATACAGGGCTAGTCTAAATGATGTTCCCGATTTGAAAGACATTCTACTCACGTTTAATGAATTGGGGAGCTACAATCTGGTCGGGAAAGCTACCAATGACTGGGGGTTCGTCGTGCTGACCACACGTCACCCTGTATCTGGTTGGATGATCGTGAACGTGTGGCCAGCAGTCAAGCTAGTCAGCTTTGGCTCTCTGGAGCTGTTACGCCACGGATTTAATTAATACTATATGAAGAATAATTTGCGATCTCTTGCAGCCTCGGTGCATAGATTTAAACGCTTGGAGAATTTTTTTTCTAATTTCATCTTCCGGTAACATAATTTTGAAAAATAAAAAAAATCCATTTTTCCCTCAGTAAAATAGTCGTCACTAATATTACTTTAAATTTAATTATATATTTACATGCTCCCCAGTAGAAACTTTGTAAAACCCGTTTATACAAGCAAGAAAATTATCTGAGAAACATTTGACCCTAGATTTGATAAATATACAAGGTAAGGTTAAGCTGTTACATTATCAGTTTTTATGTAAGAATCGATAATTTCCACAATCAGCGCAGACACAGGCAAGTTCCATCATACATCAAACGAATGTTAACAACATTTCTAGACTATAAACTGTAAACAACGAATAATTACTGCGCATGTGCAGTGTCGAGTTCAAGAATGAGTAGGAACTATAAGACTCTCCCCCGAAGCGCCTACATGGCGTATAGTGGGATAATTTTACTTTACATTTTCTTATTTTGAAGTGGACGTCGCACGTGTAGATGCCAACACAAAAAACCCAAAGTTTTATAAGGAAGCAGTTTGAATTATTTTGTAACGCGTACAAACAAAAATCTTACAAGGATTAAAATGATACTTCAGCGCGATCTAGAGGACATTGTGAGATTTTAGGTTCCTACGGCGGTGACGACATTGATGATCTTCAGCCCTCAAGATGGAGAAAGTACTTTCTCCGAAACGTTGGCATCTACAGATCAGTCCACACGGTGTCAAAATCTAGAAGTACAACATAATTTTCGACGCTGTTATGTTACAATATGTTAAACTCGTCATCGTTTGCAAAATAGTAACAAAACTATTTCGTGTTATTCCATTCGTGAGCCGTCTTTATGCCGGCAGAGCGAACGGGTTCAAATCCACTGTTCAACACGACAAATCATGTTTAATAAAATGTATGTCTGCAGAGACATCCAAGGAATTCTACCAACGTTTAAATAGTTTTAAGAAACTTCCCATGTGTGAGGTGTCCAAAGTCCTTCAAGGACTGTAAAGCCACTGATGACGTCTGGAGAGAAATATTAGGTCGCCTTCCCATTTCGGCGTTACCAAATTAAATAATAATATCTGAATACGTAAAAATGAAACAGTTGAAGAAGGAAGAGCGAGCTGGTTTAAGACTTCCAGGCAATGTATACCGTCTAATTTCTCATCATTAGTCACCCCTATCGGTACAGATTCAGCCGACGGCGTAATTACACTGAAGTTTCTGACGTAATTCAATCCTTATTACGCGCTACTAGTGTAACGCTGAGTGTTCTGGTGATGGACGTGCCGCCTTCATTTTCCAAGCCTCATTCCCTCCGTATTTATAACACCTTAATAGGGTATGAACCAGTATTTTATAGCTCACAGACAATTAATTACATATTACTAAACCAGTTTTATCACCCTTTGTAAATCATGCTGTTTTTGTGTCTGAAACATTTTGAGTGACCGACTCTTGGACTATTTAACGACGTATTTCACAGGCATTGCTCCAAAAGAGTCAACAGATTTGCAGAGGGCGTGGAAGGAATGCTTTCCTTCCCCTTTAAAGAATGTTTAAAGAATGTGCATTGTGTGACTGAAGAAAATCATTAAAAACCTTACACTAGTCGATAAATGGGGCCGATATCCAAAGCGGTTATCGTAAATACTAGCAGTAGAGCTAACTACTACGCAATGATGTTCAGTGTGTAAAATATTTTATCTGAAACGTCGGATAGGCCTACTTCAGAATCGAGTTTAATGACGTAAGCAATTATCCCAGGATCTGCAGAATAATAAATTAAAATAAATTACAGAGACATTAAAATGAAACGAGAGTGGGAGAGTCACTCATTTTATAATCTTTTGGAAGACCCAGAATGAGATTAGACAATATTTTAGACATGATTTTTTTTTAAAAAAAAAAAGTTCATGTCCGTGTAGTAGACAATGTCACAACGCCATTCAACAGCAATTAACACAGCTGTTCATTTTTCTTCAAACGCGTTTCGACCTCTCCTATGCCATCATCCCTGCTTACTCATCCTCTTAACTCATTAGCTCACAGTTTTACAAACTTTCCAACATTTACACGACAAATAAAAACCACATAATATTACTTTAACAATAAAACATCGCTTTAATCCTATCACGTTGCGCATTCAAATAAGTTAGTTTGCTTGTACTGCTGAAAGCCGCCGCTAAATCATTTAAAATTCATTCGCTTGTTAATATACCTGCATTCCTTCCCTGCCAACATCAACTACTCCAGAGAGAAAGGAAAGTTTATAGTGATGGGTTGGCCTGCCAGGCGAAGGTAGCCATGCATTCTGGCATAAATTACATTCACGGACTGCGATGTCTTCCACCATTTAGCAAAGTGAGGATAGCAATTTCATAATATTACTTGCAGCAAAGATTTACGAAAGGTTTCTAACATATTTGCAGACGTTTGTAAAAAAAAGAATTGATTCAAATATATAGATTATATTTAGCAAAGATTTAAAGAAATGTAACAGAAAAACTCGATCTTCATATTCTGTTAAATAATTTACATTATGGACATTCTGGCATCACACCCGTAAAAGATCCTGGAAATAAAACCTAATTTTTAATTCAGATGACCTCACAAAAAGTCAGTCTACATAATTTTATTTATTTTATTTAGTGTTCTGTCTGACGACAGGTCTATATGAACAGGATCCTTCCATTCTTTTCTCGGACTGGGACCTGTTCATATACGTTCTTGGCAGATGATCCAGAAGTGGTTTGCCATTGCCTTCTTCTGTGTGTGAATGGGATGCCACGGAGGAAAACTCCGTGTTGCCTAGACCACGGCCTTGCCCAACAAAAGTTATAAATTCGAACCCGAGACCCCAGGATTACAAGGCCAATGTTTGTTTGTTTGTTTTTCTCGTACTCCACCAGACTTTTCATTTAGTAACGTGCATAATGGATTTTCCCCTCCAGAACCTTCGCTTGTTTCTCGTATAAAATGGTCCGTGCACAATTCTGACTTTAATTAAAATTTATATATCGTATAGTGCAATTTTACGCGTTCTTTGAACGATGCGCATGAAATAGAAGCATATTAGGCTGAAATTGTCCGTCTGTCCCTATGATTCAACTCTGGAACCACCGGACGGACTTGAATGAAATTTCGTAACTGCGCCATTCTTGATAACACTAAAATCACACTTTACAATTGACTACAGTCGGTGATAACAAAATGTCGGGATAATAAACCTTTGTGGAGAGATTGACTCTAGCGCTGTCTGTATTTTTCGATGCCAAATAACTTCTGCACTTGATATGATTCTTATAAATGAATAATCGATTTCCATTTACAAGTGCTCAGTATTTAACCCCGAATAAAGCTCGTGACTCGGCCATAACATGAGCCAGTCTAATACAGTCCACAATCTCACGTACACTTTATAAAGGTCCGTTTTAATATTATCCTCCTTCAAGAGTATCTCTTCCGAATTGTTATTCCCTTCATGATTTACAGTAAATATTTCGTAGGTAGTATTGATTCCCCATGTCCCATTCTCCTAGATCTGATCACTGGCGAATATTTAAGAATTTAGAACTTCATGTTCTGTGGAAATAATTAATTATAAAATATGAATTCCTTGCGCATCTACCCCTAAATTTTAATGAGACTATACAAGAAATGAAAATGATAACTCGTCATCTTATCACCGTGTTTATAAGATGAGACTGCAAAGATTTCGTCTAGGCTCACCTCATCTGCAAGATGTTCCCATGATCTTGTGTAAAAAGATCTCTGTGGCATGAAACAAAGGTTTGTGGCTGTTGGATCGTGAGACATTAACCATTAGTGGTAGAGTGACCCATCTATATAACCGCCCGCCCCAAGGCGGCTGGCGATACGCTCTACACAATAACAGCTAATTTGGGGTCTGTTTTCATGGAGGTCCGATCCTGCACATTCCTCGTCACCACCTGAAGCCTCAACCTCCTCCCCTTTCTCGCTGTCCTTCAGCCCCCCCCCCCACTGCCTCTAGGGGCCCTCAATGAAGTCATCATGTAGTCGGTACTTGGAACCCTGTAATTAGATGCCGGGCCGGGCACTTAAATATAGCCCCATTCTGTGTCAACCAAACCACCGCACGTCAAAGAACGCGGAGGGAAGTTCGTAGTTTTCTCTCAACTACAAGCGTGGATATGGAGTTCCTACTCGTGCAAAGGGAATCATCAGAGCAAACACCCTGTTGCTATGGATGCTGCCCTCTTTTATTTTTTAATCAAAGTTGGCCTGTGCTTAACACCACGTGTGACATTGGGTTTCGACACCCGGTATTTGAAATGATTACCTCAAAGGAAATGCAGAACTGACATTAATTCAATTTCCTATGACTTGAAAAACTAACTTGAGATCAAACGACTTTTCCCCAGACTTTCATTCAGTTACTAAAGAAGGCTTAAGAAGATAGTGTAGTTGCGTCATATTGTGACTTATTAACTTAAAATTAAATTATTTGGTTATTCAGTCAAATCACAATGTATTTAAAATAAGATAATTAAAATAATTAAAATATCATTCTGTGTTCCATATCGAATAATCGATTTACAATTGGAACAGTTACAACATGTTTCGGTTTTATTAAACCATCATCAGGTGTAAAATTATATTAAATTTAAAACTCAATTACAATTATTCACAATTTTTCGTAGTGTAGTTTTTTGGAGGTCGTGTCCAGATATTTTCATATAATGGATCAACTTTATTCTTTGAAGTGATGCTTTTGAGGTTTACATCGGTCAGAGATGAAATAGTAGACAACACAGTTGTGTCTGGAGGTGATCCAGAAGTATTACCGTATCCGATCAAGGTTTATTACTGAATTGTAAAAAATTGTAATTGAGTTTTAAATTTAATATAATTTTACACCTGATGATGGTTTAATAAAACCGAAACATGTTGTAACTGTTCCAATTGTAAATCGATTATTCGATATGGAACACAGAATGATATTTTAATTATTTTAATTATCTTATTTTAAATACATTGTGATTTGACGGAATAACCAAATAATTTAATTCTAAGGCTTAAGAAGTTCAGTTTGGGTCTCCCGCATATTATAATTCTCCAATGTTTGTTAAAAATTACGTTAAAATTATTAATTTCCTTCTGGTAAAATGACAGCATCATACAGGCCTACTTTTAAAGTTAAGATGAACATTTTATGGCAGTTACTGTACATAACGTAATGATTTTCTGAGCACTGTAAATTATTGCGCAAACCTAATTCCATTTTAAAATTGTACGTCACGATCGACACGCAGTTTTACCAAAAACAAAATTTCGTGTTCACCGCTCGGGCCTATTCATAACATTTGACTAACGCAGGGATTACATTTATCAGATGCAAGACTAAATTAGTTTACATGTTCATTAACGTGTAATTGCATTTTTAATTCAAGAAATAAATAGTCTAAATGCGGTGCCAAGATGTCTGTGATGTGCCTTTTAACTTTTCAAAAAGTAATTAGATTTTCTACAAATTCAGTAGAACGTCATGCCATTTGAAGTTATCCCAAATCAGCATCGTTTTAAAATTCCCACAGAAAGAGAAAATTATGGCGGCGTTGTTAAATTTTTAATTTGCTTTTTAGTCTGACAGCGATAATTAATGTAATGTTACAGATATATTTTGTGTAAGTATATCGGTTATAATAAACGTTCGCACAAATTATTCCCGATTTATTGAACAGAAATCAACACACAGGCCTATAAATATTGAGACGGTGCAAAAGTGTAAAATCTCATTCGACAAACAGAACCTGTACATAGGAAGTTCTGCCTAAACATAAATAACAGTAATTTCATAATTACAATCATTATTATTAATTGAATGTTATCTTCATTTTCAAGTTGGTGTTATTTGAATACAAAAATAAGTCTGCAAAACTGATGAATAAAAAATCATGCTTCATAACTTCTGTTCGAAATCCTAACTTTGTTTGTTGTATATGACAATCATTCAGCCTCGGTGGTCTAGTGGTTAGAACGCTGGCCTTGTAATCCTGGGGAGGTCTCGGGTTCGATTCCCGGCGGTGCCCGAATTTATAACTTGTGTTGGGCAAGGCTGTGGTCTAGGCAACACGGAGTTTTCCTCCGGGGGCTTCCCCGGTTTCTCCGTGGCATCCCAACAATTACTCCATTCACACACAGAAGAAGGCAATGGCAAACCACCTCTGGATCATCTGCCAAGAACGTATATGAACAGATCCCAGTCCGAGAAAAGGATGGAAGGAGCCTGTTCATATGGACCTGTCGTCAGACAGAACACTAAAAAAAAAAAATCTCGTAGTTATTCAACAAAATTCCCGCCTGTTATGCAACTATAATATCCATTATCGTATTCACTAGTGTCACCATCGGAGCATACAATAAGCCAGTTGGACGTAGCACATAGACCTTACTGCTCGTTTGAGGTCCGTTTTAATATAATAGACTTTCATGCATTTCTGTAGAACTTAGATAACTTGTCTTCGCGTGCTTCCCTGGGTTGATCCAATTCTGGGAACGACATAAGGTATTTAGTTCTGAATATGATAATTTTAATGTGAATTGTTAGTTGTGTAACTCTGTAAAATGACAGGTTTATGACAAAGCGAATTGTGTTTCGGAATGACCCACTATAGTTTTGTCTGCATAATTTTTATTTTATTTTATCTACGCTGTATCTTTCAGCGCATTTGGGCCTTCTTTAGGTTCTCTACTTAAGAGTGAAGAAGCCTGTTGTGTGAACTTGTATTATCCAGTAAGTCTGCATGCCACGGTAAGTACTGTATATAAACAACCAATTAGCTCTTGGGTTAGTTTATTTGAAAGAGGGTTCTAACCGTATACAGATTATTACCTATGCTTAAATGAACACCAGTACTTCAAAACGAAACTGTATTTCTATCACGGCGTAGTGAAGTATTATCGTAAGCATTTTCTTGTAAAGATGGAAACAGCAGTTGCCAACAGAACAAGCATTACTTCTGGCGTCTGCTTTCTTGAAGAATTTGACTCTGACCGACAGATGTGATTGTGGTACTATTCTTTAGGAAGTCTGAAGATCAAATCGACATAAAGAAACCGAAGAGATGAAAGCACGGCAGATATTTTTAAAGTGATCCTGAAATTTTTGTTCGGAACTCAGAAGCGTCGCTGTGGAAGACGCGCGTATCAGCAGCTGTGTCTTTTATCGACTTCTTGGGGACATCTGCAGTCGTTCAACGACGTCAGTTAACGCGGCGCGACGGACGAGGAACCTCTTCGCTTCCTAGAGGCGTGCTTGAAACCCGGCACACACGTGTGTATTCAACAAATAAATTGACGTTGAACGCAATTAACTGGTTCACTATTGTCAATTGTAAAAATTACGTCAGATAGTTCACGAGGTAACAGCCGCAGAAGTTTTGAGAATTTTTTTTTAAAAAAAAGGTCATATGGATTAATGGATCTACAGTAAAATCTAACTTACATGGACACAAGGAGTGAAATCTTTTCCTCTCAGTGTGCAGACCAGTTCGCGGCTTAAATTTTCACTGCGAAAGGAATTACGAAAACTGCTTTCTCCTAATTTGTGCGGCAGGAAAATAATTTTTATTTCAATTTTGTATCACTCCGCAATGCATACGAAGCTGTAATTCAAATTAAATGTTTAATTTCGATCGAACAATAAATAAATTTTTATAAAAATATATAATAAGTGGAGCTGTCGTGAATAAATAAGAAAATTTATAAAATATGCTCCAGCGTCTCAAGGCTTCAGAATCCCTGAGCTAGGAGAATCAACGTAGCCTTGGAGATACTTCTGGTCCTCACGGCGTTGAGTCTGGGATATTGAATCGTTGTAGTCTAGCAGAGGTTTACAGACGTTTCAGGGTCATCAGTGAGAAGCTTCTTGTCGGCCAGCTAGTCAAGAAATCCGTTCAGCCGTTCTCTATTATACGAACAGACGGAGAGATTCCTTTTATAGGAGCTCCACCGGGTGGATTACGTTCCTCACAGAAGACACCTAGCGCAGCGGACGTGCACCAAACTAGCGCAACTTCATTCATCTGTTTGTTCCCTAATGAAGGGCATTAAGTCTTAATTACGTCGCCAGGCACAGACACCGTCTGCCCACAAAAGCCCGAACTGGAATGAGAACAGATTTCAGCTACAAGCCATAAAATAAGTTAAGCTTAATAATTACATGAGATGATAAAGTTGCGTCATATTGTGATAAATATATATTTGTTTAAATCTTGTCAGTCTAATCACAATAAAATTCCTATTAAATATTAAAATATTACCATAATTAACATTTAAATATTTAAAATATATTAAATGATATTCTCTATCGAAATGTTCGATTTACATTAGAACATCACTTTATTTCGATAGAGAATATCATTTAATATATTTTAAATATTTAAATGTTAATTATGGTAATATTTTAATATTTAATAGGAATTTTATTGTGATTAGACTGACAAGATTTAAACAAATAAACAAATTAATAATTACACTTTATTATTGTTATTTATGAGCGCTGAGTGACATTTTGTAACATACTGGCTTTTAAGAAGTAGTTAAGCCCTCAGCATACGTCCCTAGATGGGGCATCAGCCCTTGTTAACTGTTGAATCTTATAATCGTATTAGTACTCGCTACAAAATTATGCTCACTGTCGTCCGCCATTACTTCTGTTTCCAGTGTGAACAACATTGTTTACAGATTAGGTTATCTTCGTATACAAATGAGGGACAAGCTAGGAGAAGGATCGGAATGGAGAAGGTTTCTTTGGGAGTCCGCTCTGGTCCCTTGACCATTTTCTCGGAGGATCGAGGCAGATCTGGATATTTTTCTTTTGGCTATAGCGCCCAGACTGACTCCAATGGACCATCAAGTTTCATAGCCAATGAGGCCCGAGGGGTAAGATAACGTGAAGCTCACTACTAACCTGAATCAAGTGTCGAGGCTAAGAATACGTGGAGCCTTTCCTCAATTTGATTCTTGGCGTTACACTTTATTACACAATCTGTGTAAGCTCTTTTACGTGTAGCTTCATGTCATGAACTTCTATTGAGCGACCTATGGATTAGTATGGCAACCCTAAGGCTGAAACTCATTTACGTGATATTCGCTCTTAAAGGTGGTTTGTACGTCCGAAGAAATTCGTCAAATGAGAGAGAGGTCAAAGTCTACCCTGCGATATCTTTTTTGTATTTACGATTCATAGCAAATTAAACAACCGAACTCAATGAAGTAGATTTCTTGTGGAGAAGCTAAATGTCCTTTAGTTAGTTAAGAAATTACCGCCTTCTACAAGACCCTAGGGTTCATAACAGTGTACACAACAGCGTGCCACTGATTCATATCAATAGTCGATTTAATTCAGTTCACAACCACACACAAATTTACCTAAGACATATTTTAAAAAATTAATTATTCAACTTACTCCTAAGTCTTCTAAATGGTTCTTAGCTTCACATTTAAGAACCTCCAGCCATGGAGATTGAGAAAGTATTTTTTTTCCGAAACGTTGGTACCTACTTGCGAGTCTACACGGCGTCACAATCTAGAAGAACAACTGTCAATTTCACCGCCGTGAGAACCTCAGATCTCACATAATACCAGCCTGGATATCTAAAAATTAATTCTGGCTTTAACATTGCTCAAGTTTGTACAACCCTTTCGTAAATGACCATTATTAGCCTATGTTATGAAAAGGCACACACAAGTTTAATTTTGAAAACTTTTTAACAATTATTGGCAAAATGTTTATCGAAGTTTCTTGTGAATTCAGACGTTAACAATAATTTTCACGCAGACGACAAGATAAGACAGCAGAGATCTACAACACCGGCTTCGCCGTCTCTCCCCGAGCAAGTCAGTTGCCTGGCAGTACAGCAGGTAAGGAAGAATAATAAGAAGAAGGCTCTCTGGTGGTATGTGGCCCAGAACTATAAGGCACATCATTAGAAGCAGAAAACATAATGAATTCCCACACTCTATAAAACCAGTTTGGGGGATGAGTTAAAAATGTTGGATATGTTTAGAACACCAAAGCTTCTACACTTGTAACAAACTCGATAAGTGATTTTTAATTTTGGGAATTACGAGGCACATTCTTTGGAGATGTGATTGTATGAGAGTGGGAACTGGTACAAGGGGCCTTTGTTCTGTCCGTACGCATGCCATTCCAATGACCGGTTCCCAGCCAACCAAATGGAGGATACTCCTGACAAATTGTTAACCGGCCGTAGGCAGTCTTTACAGACGCGGAGGCAGCGCGAAGACGAGTTCCTCTAAACTGGCACAGCGGCTCCATCTGCATCCGCTAATTGTCTCCGAGAAGCCGAGATGACTGTTAAGTAAGTAGAGTGAACTCTGCATTATCTGTCATTCTCGCTGCAAGTTTTGTAAAGAATTTAGCAACTATCAAGTACGTTTAAACCTGTAAATGAAGCATCACAAAATGAAACAAGCGATAGGACGGCGCGTAACTTGAACTGAGGTCACGAGAAAATCAGAACAATAGTTTCCCACATACAGGTCATTAAAATTATCAAGGTCATATATCACGTACGTGATGATGCTAAGTGTGTTAAGACGACGTAGTTAAATCTCATGAAAGTAATGTTTAAACGTTCAATCAGTACTGCAAAGAGAAAACATCGCGTGGCTACTCGAAGTTCGCAGTTCCTCTGACGTTCTCCCAATAAAATATTGTGTGCATTTCTTTTCTATGAGTGCTCCGTCCGTCTAGATTTTAACATCTTAAAAATGACTGATGAAAATTAAAATTTTTAAATCTCCTCATTATCCTTTTTCCCCCCTTCCCGTTCAGGCTCAAAATTTTGTCCAGTGATAAAAAACAATCCTTCGAGTTCAATAAAAAAAGTGAAATCTCTTGACTGATTGAGCGACTATCACCGTTTTAAGAAGGGCTCTGTTCCACGGAGACTGTCAATAACCACAGCTTCATGTATTACTTTTTTTGTTAATTTCTTTCTAAACGTTGTTATTGTTATCATATTTTATTTATTTATTTAGTGTTCTGTCTGACGACAGGTCCATATGAACAGGATCCTTCCATCCTTTTCTCCTCTCGGACTGGGACCTGTTCATATACGTTCTTGGCAGATGATCCAGAAGTGGTTTGCCATTGCCTTCTTCTGTGTGTGAATGGAGTAATTGTTGGGAGGCCACGGAGGAAAACTCCGTGTTGCCTAGACCACGGCCTTCCCCAACACAAGTTATAAAGTCGGGTAGTAATTGTTGGGATGCCACGGAGAAACCGGGGAAGCCCCCGGAGGAAAACTCCGTGTTGCCTAGACCACGGCCTTGCCCAACACAAGTTATAAATTCGGGCACCGCCGGGAATCGAACCCGAGACCCCAGGATTACAAGGCCAGCGTTCTAACCGCTAGACGGTACTTTATATTTTTCTGAACGCGTGTCTTAAAAAATAATGTCCTCTCTACCAAACGTACCCTCGTTTCTTCTGAAAGCGCACCAAACCAAGGCGCTACATCAACTCTCTCTCAAGACTTGGCTCTGCTTCTAAGTGTCGTTTGACCGGAAATGACTGAAGGGTGTCTCCACCCATGAGAAAACAGACTAAGCATGGAAAGAGTCATCAGTGTTCAAAGTTTTACATTCTGAACTTCATTCGATTGGTATCCGACATTTGTTTAACTGCTTTGTTTTATGTTCTGTGAAGCCGGATGTTGAAGTGTGAAGCCATAAAATGCTTGTAAGATCATTATACTGTGTCAATGGGAACCAAACCATGAATCTTGTGCCTGTAAGATAACTGAAGACGATAAATAATTCGATATTTTCGACAATAAACGCATCTTAACACAGAGTGGCGTTAGATCTCAGCGTTACACAGAGGTGAGTGGCTGGTTTAACGTTCCGGCTGTTGGGTCGTCGAAAGGATGGAAAGGAATACATATTCCAGGAATCGAACTCTTCCTTGTTAGAAAAACCGATGTCATACCTAAAATGCCTCCTTTAGGTAGATGTTACCCATTTATTTTTATTAGTATTTTTGTTTCTTAGCAGATCTTAATTAAAAAATGTCTACGTGCGCCTTCAAAACCACAAAATCTTAGAGGCAGCAGATAAGTGATTGTGGATTTCAACCAAATTTGGCGTTTCCGTGAACTGGCATGATGAAAATAGATGGCGTTATTTCTCGCCTGGCATTATTCACTCAAGTTCAAAAAATTTATCTCTAATTAATCTAAATTAATTACGGATAAACTGTAAATAGTAACAATAAAACAATCCTTTTAAAGGCGTTACACAGGATCTATATGTTTTCTTCAAAAAAAGGTTTTATTCCAGAATTATAAAAATCTGTCTTTTGAATATCAGTGATCATATAGAAACAGAATTCGTGGTAAAATGTTAGTACGACCCTCGTCAGAGTATTCTATGCCTTGCCGTGTTTTCGTGGGTTTGATAAGTAATGGTAAGACCCATTTTCATTAGTACCTAAAAGCTCAGATTTTTGGATTAAGTTCAATTTCAGAATGAATTAATCATTGACGTATTAAGGATAAAAGCAGAAGGAACATGGAATAACAAAGTAATAAACGGAAAAGAATCAGATAAACAATTAACAAACTTAAGTCTAATAAGTTACAGTAAAGAAGGACGGTTTCCTTGTAAGGCTTGTCACTATCTCTGACCCCTTTTTTGGGACTGAAAGGGACTGAGATGTAGCTCAGCGAAGGACTACAGAACTTCGATGAGCTTCTGCAACCATTTGCAATCTACCCTGTCGTAGGTGGATTTAAGCCTGCTTAAGATTACTCCGACGTGTGTGATACAAAACACTTAGACACAGGA
>NW_019059750.1:581496-604678 GCF_000696155.1 Zootermopsis nevadensis
AGGCACGTTGACAGCGCAGGATTTATGGGACCATTCACGCTATTAGAGCCGAACCGACGCGCAAAGGTCCACAGACACTGATTATAATTTTATTGGCCGAATTCATGAAGTAGTGATGCTCGCAAACCTTTTCTTCCAAACTCATAAACACGATAATTTCTACCTGGATATTTGGTAGCACGCACTACCTGAGATACATGGCAAAACATTCTTACGTTCATCTTTTAATTTTTATTACTAGGTGCCTGATACCTTAAGGCATAAATAGTTGAAATTGGGTGGGTGGTCTTCCATTAAAGTTCCAAGTGAGTGATAGGCTTGGAGTGGGCTAGTCCTTGTGAAAGACTGCTCTGTGGGTGCTAATTGCAACAATGAATGCCTTTTACTTTGCTGTAAACACATCGAATGGAAATGTTTTACTGGGAGCAGACAATGTAACGGTGCAGACGCTGGCATCCCCCACCCCCTCGATCCACCGGGCAAAACCAGTGACACCAAGTTCAACACCTGAGAGCCGTTCACACCAGTTTCTGTTTGTCACAGTCTAATTTTACACCAGACTGCTAGCTAACCTAACCTAACCTAACATAACCTAACCTAACCTAAGATAACCTAACCTAACATAACATAACCTAACATAACATAACCTAACCTGACATAACATAACATAACCTAACGTAACGTAACCTAATCTAATCTAACCTAACGTAATCTAATCTAACCTAACGTAACCTAATCTAACCTAACGTAACGTAACCTAACCTAATCTAACCTAACCTAACCTAACCGAGGCTGTTTCGAGAAGCTGAACTTTGATGAGCGATCAATAAATTACCCAGCTTTTGTGGAACCTGAAGGTTCATTACCGTGTTCAAAAAAGCCTACCGTTGTCTCCACATCGTCATATTCCATTACAGGTTTTTTCAAGCGCTGTTTTTCCACACAAATGGCCTCTTCCCTTCAGGTTCACTGAACCTAACGAAATAATCTGATATTACCCGAAATCAGAACAAAAAATTAGATAGGCCTTTTGACAAGTCCAGTCTTTGTTTCTGTAAGACCTCGTTTGAAATAATTCAGGATATTATTAGTCTTACCGCATTCCTACACAAGTAAACAACAACAAATCCTTTTAGTGCTAAGTTTAATTCTGAAAACATTTTCTCTTTTTTCGCGTGTTTCAAAGATACATACTGTCCGTACCAAAAATATCTGCTTATGCTGAAGTTGCAAATCAGGGCAAAGAACTTCATTCTTGGTACATGGTAACTGGGGGTTAGCCTATTCTCGATCAGAACTTCGTACGAACACCAGTCTCAGTCTTAAATATAAGAAAAAATAAACAGGTAAACAACAAAGATTTTACTTGTAAATTTATAAGTGTGTTCGTAAGTTACATGTTATGTACGTACTCACGAATACGTGTGCATATTCGTTTGCATATATCCGGGAAGACATTGAAATAAATTATTTGAAAATGTAAAATAATAAAGACCACTTTACATCTTCCGACACCTCACATAATGAATACTCATTTTCATTGTACTGTTCCTTCGAGATCATTACTCTCTATAATTGATCTAAGCAATTAAGATGCCTGCTAGAAGCCCCTCTGATGGAACAGAAGCTGATTTGTATTTCGACGCCGCGTCGGCTGTCCGGTAGACGCTAATTGTTTAGGATTGGCGATTGCATGTCACATGGAACGCGTAACGTGCAATTGATTTCCAGATTGATTTGTAAATTAACCTTTACAAAACTTTCACTCCTTCCTCACAAATTGCGAACATTTAAAACCTAACCTAAAAGTCGCTATGTCATTTATAAAGAACACTTACAAGTGGAATCAGTTCTTCCCGTAACCATTTCAAAAGCAAAATGACAGATTACAAATACGGAGCTTTTATTTCAAACGTGTTAGCCAAGTCAGCACTTGGAAAGACAAAAAATTGAATTTGTGGTACTGTGTGCCCTGGACCACAGCAGAACCGATCGGATGAAATGCATCGTTAACCCTTTCCAACCATGCAGAGGGTGTTAGCCAGCTAGTCGAGGCTTACGATGGCGGTGAACGTATCAACGCCTAGATGACTGGAGCTGGTTAGAGATGCATTTCACGTTTTCCAGTCTGAGTACCACTGATCTACGAAAGTAAGACAGAGGACTTCTTGTGAGGTGTTAGCCACGAACTCTCCGTTACTGGCTATATTTGATACAATTTTACAAGATTGACAACAGATCCATGGAACTAACTAACAAATTTCCAATAAAAGAATCATCATACGAGGTGCGATCGGAAAGTTTCAAGACTGTGTCAATAGAGGGCGAACCGGATGTAGTACGAGCTTCTGCCGCTAGGGGGTGCGGCCTACATTCATAGTGAATCAGTGTGCCAGCCGACATCATCGAATTAGCGTTTGTTTCTTAGTTACGGGCGTTTTGGTAGTGCATTACACCGACCCTCCTGCGATTTCGGAATGGCGTGTGCATCAAATTTTGCCAAAGACTCGCCAAAACGGCTACGGAAACCTATGAAATGCTAAAGCAAGCATTTGGGGAGTCCGCAAACTTTTGTGTGGCATTCACGTTTTAAAAATACATAGACATGAACAATCTAATGTAATAACCAGCATCATAGGGCTGGTCGCAGATGATTTTCTGTCGAAAGAATTTTATCGAAAAAAGCGTGACGTACTGTGAGAAAAGGTTCTAAGCCAGCTTCGAGATGTGAGCTAGTGGTGCCTCGAAGGAGGAGCCAGTCGTATCGAAACGAGACTGTACTGGCCAAGCCGCGTGTGATGTGGCCTGCAATAATTGTTAAGTCGGTGGCTGGATACTGTTCGGCGCGATTGCACTTTGAGCTCGAGGTGTGCGGTTGGACATTAAGGGGGCGTGGCGAGGCGCATCTGGAATTTCATATGACGTCACGGACCTCACACGTCGGCTAACTAAGAGACGGTGAGACAAGGTAGGCACTGCCATTTCGCAGCCTCAACAGATATCATTGTTTACAAAAAAATAATACACCTCTATTTGTTTATTTATTTAATAACATTGTCTGTAACTCTTAAGAGTTCAGCGACGAGTGAGATGATGACGAATGAACCAAGATTTCGAAATGATGTAGAAGGAAGTGTTTTTTTTTAAATTCGGGACCTCCCGATACCACGTAGTTATGCTAACACTCGACCTCAACGAACAATAATTTTTATAAATATAAATTCAGATATGTTAAGATTTAAATTATAAAATTTCAACTATCCATCCAGTCAAATCTTGTCACTATACCCAAGAAGATATTGATCATATTAAATATAGGCGTATTTCATTAGATATACCTTAAAATTTATTAAAACATTTGATTTAAACTGTTGAACATTAACGTATTAAAATCAAACAGAATTTTTTTCCGATAATAAACAAAGCATTACATTCACTAAAACGTAAGGTACCTATTTTTATAAACAAAATTTGCTTGTTAAATGTAAATCGGCAAATAAACATAGGCGGATTTCAACAGGCCTAATGAGTTTTTGTCTCAAGTCACATCATTAACATTTCCGAATATTAATATAATGCAAAAAAGGAACATCAGACCTACGCTTAACGATCGCCACTGAACTTAAAATCAAAAACAAAAATCTTAGTAGGCGTACAATTAGAAGAACCCACCTGAAGAAGTGAGTACAAATAATTGTCGAAACGTTGTGCCCACACAAGTTTAGCTTCGTTAGTGGACAATTTCGAGCTTAATACTGTTAAAACAAAAATTTGTTTTAGTTAAATTACATTTCTGACTGAGATCACGGATTTGAAAATAATGATTGTGGGCTTATGCCAAATGATGTAGCTTATAGAGATTTCGCAGGGGCACAATGCACCCATTTCTTACTTCTACACTGAAGACGGAGGCCATATATTAATCTGACACGCTGGTAACTAAATATAAGAATACAGGACACCATAAATCAGTAGACCCAAATTCCTCTTATATCCTTACTTACTGTTAACATAAAAACAAGAAAATAACTTTTGTTTTTTTATTAAATATTACTTAGTTTAAGTGTTTTCTTATCTTATATTGAATCCTTTGACATGATAACACCTTAAATTACGCCATGACATCTTCCTTTAACATTATTTCCAATTCATTATTCAGTCATCACTCGGCTCTATATAGTCTGACCTAATGAAAATGCGTCGTTAAATAAATTATAAATAAATATATAAATAAAATACGCGATCCTTTATAAAACTGATAATTTACGAAATTTACAGAATTGTCGCATCGACATTCAATCCACTACGTAGCGCCATCTTCTGGCGGACGAGTTCCGTTCATTCCCTTGTCTCATTTGTCACGGATTCTGCCCGGAGCCACTGGAAGCTGCCGTGTGAACAACAAGAAAAGGCCGCGTATGGACCACGGCTTAGATACGACAAGTCGAATGGAAGAGTCGCACATCTCACATACACAGAATTGGAACTTAAGGTTTATCTAAACCACAAAACCGACTAATCTTTAGTAACTCGAAAAAAAATTGCCCCATTTTACTCCGTAAGACGAAAGTTTTACACTTTTAATTGCCGTGTATTTAGATAAATCGATCGCCTTTCTCCATTTCAAGACGTCATTTCAAATTTTAATAGTCGAAAGTCATAAATAATTTTTTAATAAATAATATCACATTTTATTTATTTTTTTATATAAAGTCATTTAAACCTCAGCTGCTCTATCTTCCAGCACCTGCCACTACTATCGCAACATTTGCCTGGTGGAGCTAAGGACAACCACGGAAATACTGCTTCAGTTCAGCGGACCTCCGATTCGAGATCCGAGATTCGAACTCGGAACCTCCAGAATACGATACAGGGTTGCCAACTATTCTCGCGTGATGGCGTTAGGGTCGCATGTGCTGATGGGAGGAAGGAAACAAGAAATAGTCAAAGTGACTGCCTGACCGTGAAGTTTTCGTAACATTCCGAGCTGCAGTTAACAAGAGGGACTGAGCTGCTCTGTGAATGGCTACGATATGCACTTACGCCTAATGTGCATGCAACGGAGAGAAAGAGAGAGATTAAGGTGGAGCAGAATTACTGGGCGTACTCGTAATTAATAGCATCAGCTACATTGCAGTGCAAAAGTGTAACAACAGTCTGTTCCCTCTCTTCGGAGCCTGAAAACGTCAATAAGCTATTATTCTTAAACCATACTACTTCTAATGGTGCCAGCTGCCACCTATTAAGAAGAATATGAACTACGTTCCCGACAGCTTTCATCTTATAAACCAAATACGTGTATCTATAACGCAGATTTCATCCTAATATTTGTTTCATGTGCCCCTGTCGAGTAGTCAACAAGACTTACTGCGAAATTGACTGCAGTGTTCGTCCGCGATGGAACTTAACACTGCTCCGAGAGCGTAGCACAACTTATCTGGATTCTATAAGTTATAAAATCTGCCAAATAATTTAATATATTTCTGCACCGTGAAGACATACGAGGTATTTATATTATCGCAAATTAACTCAGGTAAGAGATGGAAAAATGCATACGAATGTCAGGCAAACAGATAAGAAGATAAACTTCAGATCACGTTCTTCGAAACTGTTTTACCATGAACATGAAGACGCCAAGGTTCATCGAAACATCGGAAACATAATCCACACCTACGCGGTGCTGTTATATAAAAAGACTGGATTCACAATAAATAAAATATACGAAAAGAAGTTAGAACATGGTTGTAGGACGTTGTTACATATCTTCATTCGTGTCTGAAAGTCTCGGTCTGATATCTTTCGTAAAATCTAAACAAACACATATAGGTAACACATAACACAAATATATATGCTGGTACCACTGGTGGTACGCGAGCCAATGTCGAGTGGTATACGAACTAAGTAAGAAAATAAAAAGATAACATTAACATAAATAAGTTTTGGTTAGTGGTACATTTAATGTGTTAAATTAGAATTAGTGGCCCGCAAGCGAAAAAGGTTAAGAACCCCTGATCTGGAATATTCCACGGTGTCAGAACCCAGTAGACTGCAATCGTCAAGACTATTGTCCATAATTACAGCTTAGTTTTATGATTGTGTAATATTAATATTGTAGGTAACATGTAACATGTGCTTTATGAAGGAAGATTAAGATTTGAGCTCGGCATTGTACGGAGTCCGGTGGTCAGCGCGACTATCCGGAGGTTTGACGGGCCCCACAGTCCACTTCACTCACATCACATCACATCAGTTGAACATTTTCTCCACTAAATGAGTGACTAGACTGTTAGTCACGTTCAGATGTCCGTAAGCGAGTCAGAATGCTCGAGAAAGTAACTCGCAACAACCCCATGACTAGGTCATATCCTTGAGTTCAGTCTAAACCCTCAAATACCATTTCTCCGTGATCTATTTTAATATCGGAGTTCAATCCTTTTGAGATTCTTCGATAACAATTTGGAACTAGTCTGTCGGTGTCTCTTTGTTTGCTAAATCTCTAGCCCAGCGTATATTTCCTAATTTATGAACTCTCTCGATGGCTATTAGGTAAAACGTAGTGTATCTACGAATTACAGAGTTAAGAAATGTTACATCAACACAAGCCGCTGCATAAAATTCAACCGAATAGGGCTGTACAGTATGTACTAAATATTCTCTAAGGTAGTATATTTGCGTCATATTGTGAATTAGGTTAATATTTTAATATTTTCCGTCAAATCACAATTTTTAATAAGATAATAAAATATAAAATATTTAAAATATCATTTCACGTTCCGCATCGAATGATCGATTTACAAATTGGAGCGTTCCAATTTGTAAATCGATCATTCGATACGGAACGTGAAATGATATTTTAAATATTTTATATTTTATTATCTTATTAAAAATTGTGATTTGACGGAAAATATTAAAATATTAAATATTCTCTATTAAATTCTCCAATTTAAAATCGGCCCAACAGAAGAACGAGGGCATCTTACCCGAATATCTTCATAAGAAGATTCAACGTGTTGTAGTGTTAAACTCAGATTTCAAAGTGTGATTGTGACCGAAGAATCTGGGATATTTCTCGTAAAAATTGTTGATTCATTTTAATTTTTTTTACGGTTTAAAATCTTTAAAAAAAAATTTTGTACTTTTAATCTTATAATGATTTTAACTAATTGTCATTGCAACTTAGAAGATCTTACGAATATTCTTTTTTGACTTGATGATGGAAATATAACTTCCGAAACATGTCATCTTAAGTGAAGACCATGCATCAGACTGTTTTTATTCAAATAGTTTTTATAAATGTTATTATTTTGAAATTTATATTTTCAAATTAAAACAAGACATTCACTACCTCCTCAGCTTAACAAAGTATTTGACAGGAAAAGAGAATCGATATCACTCTCATAATCGTAATTATATTTACAGAACAATAATGTCACTAGGGACCTATCACACTACGTACTTTTGACTACTTTGTGGTCTGGTCTCGGTACATTCCGATCAGAGCCACAATTAGTGTCGAAAACACTGGAAAATGAACCCCTTTTAAACATTCATTCCATATTCTTTACGCTGTGGATATTTCAACCATTCAACCCGATTCAAAACAGTACAAGACAGAAAATGCAATATTGTCCACGTACGGGATAGTAATTAGGTAGGAGAATCAACCTAACCTAAAACAAAGATATATCTACTGCAGTTTATAACCTGTTGAAAAACCAGTCATTATTATATATCCATAAAAAAACAAGGTTTGTATCTTGTTTATTTATTTCTGGCTAATTAGACATCATCAGTTGATATTTCTCCTTTGGTGTCCGGCCTATTAGCGTAAAGTGTACCATAAACCCTCATTTGCCCTCATAACAGAGTCTACGGCCAGAGCAAGTGTTTTATCACCCAGGCAGGGGAAAACCGTCGTCTTAAAACACATCCGGTATACAGCAATGACTTGAACGTTCAAGGTAGCTATCTTCTAGGTTGTTTTGCTGTCCAGTATGATATAAGTTTGTCGACGTTTCAGACTACACGGCGCAAAAATCCATAAGACAACCTTCTTCATACTCTTTTTTGTGAGATTCTCAGACGTCAATAACTCAAATGTTGTTTACTGTTCACGAATATCTCCTGTGAATGAAAAATAAAAATTACATAACCTGAAGAAGTCATCTTCGCGTGACTGCGATTTTTTTCAAGAGAGAAATTCTAACGTTTGAATAGGGTTCCCCCCCAAAAAAAACCCTTCAGATTCGAGAAATTATTGTCCCTGAAGATGCTTACACAGTTACGTAATCCTCAACTTCCCGAAAGGTGTTCTGTCTTGGCAGGCACACGACTTTGCTGCATGAGAGATTTTTATAATGACATATAAAATTGCAGAAAAGTGGGGCCAGAATTTTGTCAGCAGCATTAGGTCATGTTGCTTTAAATTTAAAACTTTTTGATCGATTTGCCTCCCGAAATAACCGCTATTACAGGAATCATCATCACTGTCACCTAAATTCAAAGATCTTATCCGTCGCCGCTGAAGACCGCAGTGGGCATCTTCGCGGCCGAGAACCTCGGATCTTACTACAGCCCGGTTTCTATCACAGACATACTTTGCCCTTTATCAAGGGTTAAAGGATCGCTGCTGGTTGTCGATTCCGTTTTATTAAGAACTACAAATAATGAAAGAGGACGATTCCTACTCAGGCACACACTAAAGTTGTTTTAAATATTTCTTGATTGTCTGCGTCTCTCTTAAAAGAATCCGACACAGAAGCTCATTTCCGACAACGGTGATTGCTGAAACGTTCCCTGTTGATCTATTATTCTTCTACGTAGGTCTACTTTAATACTTAAAAGACTGAATTTGGGGTGAAAAATATTATTTATTTTTTTATTTAAAGTTTTAAATAAATTTTCTCCATAAAATGTTTCGTCGTTAAAATTATAAACCGACTTAAAATTGTATGGTAGACAGAGATGCGGGATGGAACCGCTGAATTGTTAATTCTGTTTTATTGTATCTTTTGTGAAGACGTGAAATGCACACACAACAGGTAACATTTCAGTTAGTTTACGACTGGGCGATACAAAACTTTTAATATCCTTTATAAAAATGGTCGAGAAGGGTTTTTAATTGCGTTGTACAGGTAGCGGGCGTGTATTCTTGTGATTGCTAAATGGGGGGGTGCATATCCCCCCCCATACGTAAAACTCAAATCATTTTGTGACCATTTAGGTCTATGTGAAAATACAGTCTAGGAAAATAACTCAACTTGTCATCTACAAGAGATTCACCGCTGTTTCTTCAGCCCTAAAACGAGACATGAACATGGTAACTTGCACCTTTCATTACCTTGTTTTATCAGCAAAATATGTAGCGTGATGTGTAATATCTTATTACTTAGACCATGAGTCAAAATCTTAAGAAATATAAGTTAGTAGAATTCACCTAAATGTCAGGTTCATGCAAGAATTGTCTCCCCACCTCACAAAAAACAGAATTAAATGTTACAGAATACAAATTGTATTCAGCAACATAACATAAAATAAATGCAGAAGTCGGTACAATCGCGTTTAAGTCACGTGAACTTCGTTTTGAGGTGATGGTCTATATTTTGTTGATTAGGGCCCATAGTAAGTAGTGGTAAGTAACCATAGCCAGTTCATTCTTACCATTCCGGAAAATAAGATTAAGATCTGATATTGCTTGTTACTGTACAGTTAAAGTATTACGTCTTCCGTTTTACTATCTAGTAGCGTAAAGATTAAAACAGACGAAACTACAATTTTATCTGTCCTTGTATGGGTGTAAAACTTGGTAAAATGACTGAGGGCGTTTGAGAAGAAAATCCTGAGTAGAATAGATGTTTGACCAATGCGTAAGTGACTGGAGTCTTAATAAAATGCAAAATTTTGGAATTTCGTAAATTTTACCCCTCATTAAATTTGATTAGCATTAAGAAATCTAGAGTGAGAGAAGGGCGAGACACGTAGAGTGCGCGGGTACATATGAATATTGCATACAAACTTTAAAGTAAGAGACTTCTTCCAAGAAATACTCGTAAGCCAATATGAGTGGATAATATTAAAGCGAATCATGCTACCTTTTAAAGCAGGTTATTGACATCAGTCGCTTGTCAGCGCCCAAATGTAATCAAGCAGCTAATCAACTGGAATATTGAAGATAAAACACGTTTAATTATAATTACAATTATATTTACTATCTTTCGTCGTTCATAAGGCTACATATTTACATAAAACAGCATGAACTGTTTGCCTACCATTACCATTTAAACATCCTAAAACCGCTCCCTGAGTTTAGCCATCAGAATTCTCAGTTCTACCGTAATTATGTTCTGAAACCCTTTGGTTGAATAAACAATGTTTTAAAACACCTTGTTGTTTAGGCGTCCTTACAGGAACAAGTCACGGGCTGTAGTCAGGAGACCTTGGTGGCCATACTCTTCAGAACTCGGAATCAGGCGACCTTGAAACATTATCCTTAGAATACGCGTAGTTTGTCTTGCTTTGGCATAAACTGAAATAATTAAACTTGTTTAATGATGTTCCGATTTATATAGCCCCTTTCCTAAACCTGGGTCATTAAACTTGTTTAATGATGTTCCAATTTATATAGCCCCTTTCCTAAACCTGGGTTACGAAACATTCCTTACTGTAGAGTCTTGTTAATAGACCGTGGCAATCCGTGGAACTGCAGGTTACTACACTCGCCACAATAAATTTGGTTTTCATGTCTTACAAAAACGTTACTAGACAATCAAATGTACAACATACGATGATGTATTGAAGGAGGCGTTCATCTGCCGGTCCCACCCCAGTCATAGAAATGATAACGTTACAGAACGCCTTCCAGCATTTGTATCCACCCCTACTTAAAGATAATTATCCTCGTCCCCCCCCCTCACCCATATTTTCTTTTGATATTTCCCCTCCCATGTCCCTATTATCAAGTCCATCCATTCGCCGAATCCCTTCTGACGGCAGGTAGCGACTCGTAATCTGGGACTCATCACCGGTCCGACTGGGTGGACAACGAGTCCCTTGTTTAGGCCAGTAATAACTACGCACAGTCACTTTCTCTCCCTCTCTCTCTACTTTCTCACTTAAAAATGTTTGTTTAATTCCTTCATTATTCAAGTGATCCACGACCGTACGTGCCATTGATCGTGAACAAAGTCACATTATAACCGCAGAGCGCGGTGTCACTTCTCTCAAGAGAATGTAAGCAATGCGATGTCGTGGAAATGCTTTGCTTACCCCTAGGTGGTCCCTAAACTTGACAGTCAGAGCGCAAGTCACGTTGCAGAAGTCGACTTATCTTTCCTTAGCTTTCAGTAAGCCTACATCTCTAACCAAACCAAAGCAAACCTAACCTAACCTAAGCTTACATAACATAACCTAACATAACATAACCTAACCTAACCTAACCTAACCTAACCTAACCTAACCTAACCTAACCTAACCTAACCTAACCTAACCTAACCTAACCTAACCTAACCTAACCTAACCTAACCTAACCTAACCTAACCTAACCTAACCTAACCTAACCTAACCTAACCTAACCTAACCTAACCTAACCTAACCTAACCTAACCTAACCTAACCTAACCTAACCTAACCTAACCTAACCTAACCTAACCTAACCTAACCTAACCTAACCTAACCTAACCTAACCTAACCTAACCTAACCTAACCTAACCTAACCTAACCTAACCTAACCTAACCTAACCTAACCTAACCTAACCTAACCAAACCAAACCTAACATAACCTAATCTAACCTAAGTACTTACAAAGCCACCAGACTCTCAGTTAAGCCAATACAAATTTAATAAATTACATTCATTTATATTAACAGTTAAGCCATGTAGTCGCATTAACAACTAAACAATTTGTTCTTTAACGTTTTATCTGTTCTTTGAATCGAAATTTTCTTTCGTTTGGCACAGGCAAGCGAAAATCTATTATAAGCCAATTACAAAGTCCAAACGTAATCAGGTGAACATGGCGTTTGAAAAATCATTGGGTTTACCGAGTAATATAGACTGATTTACAGACACCTTTTGACAGCCCATGTCATCTCCTGCATGTGAAATATGTCTACATGCGGAAACTGCTCTCTTCAGAAGTCGTTCCATGCCAAGCTTTTTTTTTTCTGTTTTAATTTATACCCAAGTGAAATCGCAATGACGTGAGTCATCAAGTTAAATGATAATGTGGTTGTGGATTATTCCTTCTCATCATGGTAGAAGGTAATGGTCGCAATTTGTAGTGAAGAAAAAGTATCCACTTTAAAAACGCTGTCATTAAAACAGCACACAAACCCAGTCATTTCCGTTTTGTTTTATAACTTTATAAAATTACTTTAGACAAAAGACGTTTCTGCAAGTGAAATATAAATACAAGTGGTTCCTACAGTACATGAGGAACTGAGTTACGAGATATTTCACGAGAACTCAGTTTTTTACGAAGAAGTTTTTAAATTGTCATAAAATTCGTCACCCATAAAATGGATAATGTCACTCTTTTTGCATTACAATAATTATTACCATATTATTTATAAAAACAATTTATTGAGAAGTTACGTTTGTGTCCGTCCCAGACACAGGATGGTGAATTTTAAGCATAAATTAAATAATTAACACTTTATTAACATTTTGATACATCTGTGTAAGACTTCTTTCAGGATGACTGGTGTAATTCCGTCAATGGATCTGTTTTACGAATGTGACTTTACTCTGCCCGAATTTATAACTTGTGTTGGGCAAGGCCGTGGTCTAGGCAACACGGGGTTTTCCTCCGTGGCATCCCAACAATTACTCCATTCACACACAGAAGAAGGCAATGGCAAACCACTTCTGGATCATCTGCCAAGAACGTATATGAACAGGTCCCAGTCCGAGAAAAGGATGGAAGGATCCTGTTCATATGGACCTGTCGTCAGACAGAACACTAAATAAATAAAATAACTCCACGGTATGTTAAATTATTGCCTGAGCAGCGAAGTAAGCCTGTTTCGACATTAAATTGGCATCTTCAGGCTTTTTGCCGTGTGTCACACAAATAATAGGGCTATTGAAGTAACTTACTCTACAGAACACGTGTAATGAACTTTTGGGTTCAATGAAAGGTGAGGAATTTCTTGACTAGCTATGAGACTGTCAGCTTTTCAAGAATGACTCTGCCCATGCTGGTTAGTTAATCATTCGTTTAAGACAAGACTGCACAAACTTTTTTCTTGCTACTTAACTCAGCCAGAACTGAAATTGTTCTGCCCCATTTGTAACTTAAATTCGACACACTCCGCTGCTCTGCAATGCTTATATAGCCCTCTTATTATTTAATAACAGGTTTCCTTAGACGACGTAAGACAAGAAGCTCTTCTGTGGCATTTTAGATTACTTATTGTTTTAGAGCGTTGAACTTTCATTCCTCTATCTACATGAAACTATCAAATTCTTTACAGTATATTTAACGACGGAGGTCGGATGCAACGCAGCACACAACATTACAGTTCATTTCCACTTTCCCGTCATCAGAGGTATCAGGGTGAGGACAAGAGGTACGACCTCATTCACAAGACTAATAGCTCACAGGTCTGCAAACTAAACAGGAAAGACTTAGCCGAAAACTGCGATGGTCTAATTAGCATTCCTGGTTCGTTTTCGTGAGGTTCCAAGGCCACACCTTGGCCGGATATCCCGAGGTTTTCCTCCGTGGAAGTCCTCAATACTTTCATACAAAATCCCGAAGACTGTCTTAAATTAAGCCCGCGCAATTTCTTCCACATAATTTAAAAGTCATTACTAATTAATCATTTCAACGTTAAATAATCCTATTTA
The DNA here is from genome assembly GCF_000696155.1 of Zootermopsis nevadensis. Next base: position 595,344 of record NW_019059750.1, read on the forward strand.
TTAAAAACGTCATTAAATATGTCATAATATAAGTAAATAAATAAATAAAAAGCAACATAGTTATTTTAAAGGAAGAGACCGCTGGGGAGACCTAGACGTAGATGGGAGGATAATCTCAGGCGGGATTTATGGGAGATAGGAGTTGAAGGAGACTGGATTTTGTTGGCCCAGGACAGGGTCCGGTGGAGGGCTTTGGTTAATTCGGTGATGAACCTTCGGGTTCGGTAAGCCATCTAGTTAGTTATTTTAAAGATAAACCAAAGCAAAGTTACACTTCACTTTAAGGTATTTGTAACTCAAAATCAAAAAACTTAAGTCCATCGCCTTTCGCTAATCTGCGTTTTGCATTTGATAATTCAAACTGACATGGGAGTCTCCCTCATCGTTTTAAATTGGTGAATATCTTCTGCTGACGTAAGAAGTTATCTCCCTGCGTGGTTATTGTCATGGCATATATAAACTTTTCATAAACATTTAGGACGGACTTAGAAGATGATTGTTAAGTGTATCGAAATATGAAAACCAAGAATGTTACAAATCAGAAAAGTAGGTATAACGTGAATTCTCGTCAATTTTGGCATTCCATATTTTATACCGATAATTACACAATTATATTATTGGTACAAATACATTCTCCGTGGTCTTTGACAGGGTCAATTAGCATTGAAAGGTTTTATTTCTTTACTAATAAAATACAATCAATTAGCTGCGAGCATGTTTAATATAAGAAATAATGAACAACCAATAAGGGACAGTCTCCCTCCACCTTGGGGTTTGGATAATATTAAAACGAATCTTAAAATATAGGGTTGAAGGGTAGGAACTGGATTTACCTGGGTTGGTGCACAAGCCAGAACACAGACATCTTCGTACCCACCACCCACGAGAATCTCAAATCTTATTGGATTTATCTGGCTCAGGATACGGACAGGTGACAGGTTCTTGTGGACAGGAGTGAAAATTGTAGAACTAAAAATAGTTTCTTTATCCGAACAAATGCCTTGCAGAATGCGTTGCAAATATTTTATTACAAGATCTTTAGCCAAAATAGCGATCGACTGCCCGCAATGCAGAGGAACCATCATCAGATTGTTTTTTTTTAAAAAAAATTCCTTCGGGACTCGAGTCCGGTTTTTCTCTTCTAAAAACACAGACAATCTTTTTTTGTTTCAAATTGTGCAATGACTAGCATTATTATAATTTTTCAAAACAGTAATACTTTCACTACAAATTAAACACAAAGCTCTCTCCCAACGCTTTGTAGTAACACAAAAATATTAGTCTGTTCACTTCCCTCAAAAAGTTTTACATTCAGACTCGTCTTTACGGTTTTCCCGATAAATAAATTATATAAGATCTTTTGTTTAACTTAGCCCAGTTTCCTTTAATTATAGGCAACCCGAAGCAACTAACAATCTATAAACTTAATCGATACACACCGTTCAACAAAATCAGATTGACTGAAACCATAAAATTAAACAAATACTTTATTTGAGTCGGGGGTCGGGGTTTTAGCCCCAATTTTCCTTTCCCTAAGCACGACAGTAGTTGTAAATTACTTCCTGAAACCTAAAAAAAAGTTCAGATTGATTTTTGCGAAATCCAGGTCATGGTCACGTCGTTCAGGGCTGCTTGATGTATCTAGTGAGACTGTCGATGAACACGATAGTTAAAACATCGGGTTGATTTGCCGTCGAGAGATCTTGCAGCTTCGTCATTGATCCACACATCAATTTGATTTCCATCATCGAGAGTCTGTGTTTCCGACAGCCTCGTCACTGCCACAAGCCCCGCAGCTGATGGCAAATCTGACAATTACACCGCATGTTCAGACATTTCTTGAGCACAGACAAGAAACTGTCAGATGGTCTTCGTTTACTTACATATAATTGAAACTACAAACGGCGTTTAACAACGTCTATTCAGCCAACCTGTGCCATTTCTTAAACCCGAAATATAAATGTTATGCCCAAATCTAGTCTTACAATCAAACCAAAGTTCGAAGATGGCTGTCTTCTTGTATTTTCGCCCTGATGACGGAGGATGAATGGACCTCCGAAACGTCAGTAAAGTTCTACCGCGGTACAAGGCGCGACAACTCAGAAGGGAGACATCTTTGTACTCAACCCCGTGAGAAACTCAAATCCTACTTAAAGCAAAGTTCGTTTGCTTCTGTGGCCACGAGGTGAAATTTAAATGTCAACTCCAAATACACATAAAATAATTTCATCATTCAGCAATCACGTGATCACATACAATGAAGACGAAACACTTACAAAAAACAAGACAAACAAAAGCCAACTTGTTAAGTAGTGCACCGAGTTCATGTACTAGACACGAGCATGTAAGAAGCAGTGGCGTGCAGAGGAGGCAGTGGCGTGCACCCTAACCGTTCCTATTCTAATCTAAATCATGGATAAAATAAACTGTGCGTCATTTAAAAACTATGTTTTTGTTTAAGCGATAAGCGTGAAGTGCACAGTCAGTAAATCACATAAAATATTTGCCTTCGTCAAACTGGAGGTTCATCGCCGTGTTCACAAAAGTTCACCACTTTGTCCACATCCTGAAACAGATTCATCCAGTTCACACTTTATAATGTCTTCCGAGTCCTTCAGGCTTTGACTCGGTAACTCAGAAAATTCTTTGAAAAGTCGATTATATTTGTACTCGACTTAAAGAACAGCCCTCACTTTTCCTGTTCACTAAGAGGCTCCTGCTTTCCAGATTTTTGCATTAGTTCCTTTATGAATGTGCGGACAAGATTAATTTATCCCATAAAAGGGGCTGATACGAAATCCTTTAGACACAGTAATAAACATTCAGGTTACTTCATTTACCAGCTAAGCGAATGTTAGCTTCTAAATTATCCTATTCCATGGAGGTAGTTGTTTATGGTCTATAACTCGGTAAATACAAGGATTAATTCATTACTTAATTTTTATTTTGTTTTTGGTTTATTTAACGGCGTCTATATAACGCCGAATATTTATGAGTGAGTAGTGGACTGGAAGGAATGTGGAAGGAAGAGGTCATCGCCCAGTATTTATGTAGAATGACTGAGGAAAACCACCGAGAAACCTCAGTCGGATAAATAGAAGAGACGTCTGGAATACGAACCACTAGCACCGATGGCTCGGCGAAGACGTTCTGTCGACGCTGTATAGTCTGAACTACTGAAAAATCATCGTAAAATAAACCATAAATAAATACAACGCTCGTTAAAATGATATTTTACAGAAATTAACAAGACTGGAAAGGTGCAGTCCACCGGATTCGACGACACTGGAGTTTCAAATACGTTCTTCTCTGCATGGATCTAATCCGATATTGTTACGCAGTAATGTTTCAGGGGGGAGGGGCTGTCGGTGTTGAACAATGACTTCCACTCACATTGTCACGAAGCAGTGTTTTCGAACAATAGAACCTCACTGCAAATCAATGACCTTTCATCACGCGGGATGCCTGGTTCATAATAAATAAAAACAGAAACCTATGGACATAGGCGTTCTTTACTCACGCTACACCGTGAAGGAAGCCCTGAACACAGCTTCCGTTTGGCGCAAATTTTGTTCTCCCGGTTGCAATTAAGACAAACGCTGTATTGCGCATGCTTGAAACTGAGTTGAGATCCAACCGAGAGTTGAAGCAGACAGAGAAAAGAGAAATTATACAAGAAAAGCTTCGTAATCCGAAATCATCTCCAGTGCGATAAGATCAAGAAGAGTGTCGTTAAATGAAGATATAGTACAGTATCTAAATATAAGAAACAATCCTCCATACATACATACAAACCTCTTCCTCGAAAAAATCTAAGGGAAATTACCATTAGGTAAAACATAACTTCGAAACGGTTTCTAAACCTGAGTAAATTTAATGGTGACTTTAACGAAGAAAACTCGTTACTTTAGTCGTCTTTAAACCGGCCGCTCACACTATAAGTAACTTATATATTGCTGGTTAGGTTAGGTTCCAACACAGATGAATAAACTTGGACTCTCTGACTTGTAACGCACTGGAATTATAAATGGCGAGCGTGGAACATCGATATATATTTCAAAGTGCGGTAATTGATTATTTTTCTAAACTACAAAAATGAAAATATCTGTCTGGAGATCGCCGTAAATATACCCACAAATATTGTATGAAGGATTTTGTTTGTGCTAAGAATTACAACTTAGCAAAAGCATACATAGCGTGGCAATTGTAGCACGCCGAGAAGAATATGGATCTGGTCATAATAATAAGAACACTGTTCGTTGCTTAGTAACAATAAAAATAAAACAATAGTAATATCTGCATATTTGTTTTTATTTCTTAAGTATTGCGTCCTGTGGTCACCTTGGAGAAAAATTGTAACTATGCTAACAAAGGTAACTATATCATTACGGACGATCGCAAAGGATTATGGTCTATAGCTTCATCCGTACATCCATTCTCCAGTTAATGCATGGCATCGTTAGATGTCGCAGAGAATTATGAGTAATGGCGTCCTAGCAGAGGAATCTTTTCCCCACCTCATGACTTTGAACGTCCGTCACGTTGTTATTACAGAGTGTAGGAAATTTAAAATTGTGGAACCGCTTTAAGCTCCTAGGGCACAATCCCTAGACCAAATTTCACGAAAATCCGTTCACCCTTTCTCGAGTGGTTATGGGCGTACGGACGGACGAAGGTAATCAAAGTTGAAATGCGAGCGCCACTAAAATGATGGCGACTGTGCAAAGCCAGAATAATGGAAATTATGCACAGAATTGTGAAAGCAGCAATGGACATCTTACGTAGAAATAGAATAAAAAAATTGTGTGACTATTTATGAAAGTGTTTTCCAGCGTTCGACCATACAATAAACCATACGAAGGAAATTAGGAGTCATAATTTCTTTCCAGAATTTCCTGTTCGAACTACGAATGTATGAAAACTTTGTTAGACGAAGGAGTTTCAGAAAGACAAATTTCTTCAAGCAAAACCATAGCCCGATAAAAAGTTACATTAGTCTTTGTATAAACTTGACGAAGTTCCAAGTTTTTGTTGTTGGTGGGGTCGGAAATCAACAGAATCACAAAGATTACTGGAAGTGGGCTCCTTTAGTGCAACTGTCACGTAACTTCCGGATACTAAACGTGTTTGAGGAAGTTTTGTGTCCACCTGACTCATCTGTTATATCTGTTTTCGCCCGCCTTCCGGCCAGCCCACTTCACCTGTTCCTTCCTGCAGCTTCCCGGCAGGCTTTCTGCCAAGTGACGAAGACAGAAGAGAGTTCTTAGGCGCAGCAGCAGCCAGCGAGCCGACAGTGAGAACCTACCAACGCCATAATCAACTTCAGTGTCTCTGTTTGTTTGATTTCCTTCCTTACAAAGCTTATTAACGTATGTGTCTCCGGGTTTAGAACCACTTCTGCGTCTCGTACACTACATCCAAGGTAAAAAAAAACAATGGATTCTTTCATCATAATCATAAATTAAATGGCGAAGTATCCGTCTCCTTATCAATCCGAGTGGAGAGAACAAACGCGATTTCGTGTATTTCTCCGTGCATTTATAAAAGGAAACAAGAAACGGATACTTCAATCTTTGCCTCGGTTTTGATGTTGGCTGGAGTTCTACTTTCATCTCGGACTTGCGTGAATGCGAACATTGTTTATTACCAAGATCAATATTGACTATAAATTTAACATGCGTAAAGGCCAAAAGCATCGAAGCGTATGATGTGAAGGGGATACAGAATACTCTTTGACGGTCGTTGTTCGTGGACCGTGGCTCGTCGACAGCCACGCATGTAGAGTTCTCCTCTAATCAATGCCGCTCGCTTGTACGAGGTAATTAGAACCACCGTCGCAAACGAGGGGTTACGGTATCATCCTAAGCTGGATATTAAACTACCTTGGGCATCCCCTCAGCTGCTCTTTGGTCGGATGAGGAGTCTCTTTGTCGGCGGCGACAGATCGACATTACCATCCCCTCCACTTGTACGTGCTTCCTATCGCCGTCTCTGTCTTGTCGGCGCTCATCGTGTTCCCGTCAGAGCGCCCTCCCACATCGCACGTATCGCAAAGGCCCCCCTTCGGGAATCCCATGGACCATCAGTTACAGCGGCTACCTTCATGGTTAGTTGGTCCTCAGACACCGGCTGAATGGGACTCGTACATGGCAGTGGATTGCACTTGTGTTGTTGTTGTTGTTGTCGGTGGTGGTGGTGATGGAAGTGTCAGTGCCGTTGTAGTGGACGAGGAGGAACGAGTGACGAAGAACATCGAAAGTGGTCACCGGAGGAATATAAGAATCGAGTGTGCACCGCCTCTGGTCCTTCAGGAAGGAGATCTCGCGACATGCTCTGGGTCATCTTGCTCATGACCTCGTCTTCTCTGCTGAGCGTCGTACGGACAGGGTAAGACTTCACAAACCAATTTATTGAAACTCTTTCCTTCCCGTGGGCGTTCACTGCTCGTCTGGAAATCCGGGAATCGGTTCTCAGTAGGCGGATTCACTGTCCCCGAACGACGTAGCTCAACTTTCGTGCTGCTAACTTATCTCTGGCCCGACTTCCAGTTTTTGACACTGAAATATAACGGTAATTACTATATAATATGGATTAAATTTTAAACGGTAAAGACACAATAGCTATTTTAATACGAGATTCGTTTATTACACCTAATGTATTTAAATATGAATCATGGGAGTAGTAATTTAAGTATTTCGACCGAAACAGAAACAAACCCTAAACGGTATCCGCCTTCATTTACAAACACGTGCATTTCAACGAATCTTTCAAATTTTAAGTACTACGTGTAATTAAAAATATATGCATACAAAATTTTAGTCGAGAGAGACGTAGGCTGTGGGAGGCAACGACTTAGGAAGAACACGTCTATTGAATTAGTTTAGTTACTATAATTAATAATGTTATGTAACACTCATAATTTTAGATCATATGAGTACTGTGAGACGAATGTGGCTGTGGTATGTGGAAATACCACCCCTGGACCGAAAGAGCTGTTCTCTAAACGCGTCGTTAAATTATGCTTCAAACTTCCTGTCAGTAAAACTAATGCAGTGGCCAGTTAAAGCACGAATCAAGAGGTGTGATATTTTGGGAGTAAAATTTTACATTAGGCCAAGCTCACAGGGAAAAGGGTAAGTGGATAGAACATGTTGGAAATGGTTACTCTATTTTCTTACAAAGACAAAAGACAGAACAGCACATCTGAAACTTTTAAAAACATGCAGTTATCTCTTATGAAACGCTTAATACACTATATATATATATATATTAAAATAACAACTATCTAAATAAATAATTTATCAACCAACGGGCCTCCTAAGTAAACTCATGAAAAAATCAAAAAGCCCTGTTTAACATTTCATTTAATGATGGATTTTTATGGTGAGGGGTTGTTAGCCATCGGCCCCCACACTCAAGGTGGATGACCACCGCTTGTCGGCTGTCAGCAACTGCTTAAAGTTAAGTAGCATTGAATGAGGTTAGGTTGGTTATCATAAATTGTGAGGAGATGGGAGGTTGCCATGACGTACTTCAAAGTATCCAGCATCGTTTCCTTGGAGACCAAGAGACGCCTCATTCATAATAGCCGTTCATGCAGTCAAGATACAAAGAAAAGTAAAGTTTTTGTTTAATCGCTAAACCTAACAAACACAGACATACAGCAATATAAGAAGTGTTGATTAGATTGAATTAAACATGGCGCATTATAATAGGAAACATCTGACTAGGCTGAATACATTAAAATAAAACGCATAGCAAATTATATTTTCATATTACTTCCTAAAAACAACTTATGTAGTCGTTAGATTTGAGAATTTCTTATAAGTAAACAAGTCTAGTTAAAGATTTGATCATCCATTTTCACGAAAATTATTATCGTTCAAAGGAATTTTCGCAGCGTCAAACACCAGCGAGCATCGACGTTAAATTATTCAAGCTCTCTTTGACATACAGATCTTCTGAAACATAAATGAGCTACGGTTTTAATTAATTTGGAACTTTAAGAAAACCGCGGCCCTCATTAGCAAATGGTAACCTGGAGCAGATTTATTAAGTTTTACTGAGTTATTCGATACATCTTAACATTACATTTAATTAAAATCTGTTTACCAAAACTTCAAATAACATAATTTAATCCCAATCCTACTTCAACCATACAAACGACAGAGCAGCTGGGCTTAAAGCACAGAATATGGACACCAAAAACATAATTTGAACTCAAAAGCTTCGAATACTTAATAAATCAGCTGGGCTTAAAGCGGAGAATAAGGACACCAAAAACATAATTAAAACTCAAAAGCTTCGAATACTTAATAAAATAACATAAACTTAAAAATTACGAATAAAATAAATTCTCGACGTGCGACTGCTGGTTTCGGGATTAAGAGCTGCTGACAATTATTCAACGTTTCGATGAACTTTGAAGCTGCCATTTTCAAGTTAAATGTGTAGTGGATGGGAGTTTCGGAAGCTTTATACATAGACAGGCAGCAGGTGTCACCACCAAATTTAACCCTGAAGATAGCAACTGAAATGTGTGCCGAAATGTTGGATAATCCTCAAAATTCGATCTCAGACATCTGACGTTAAACACTGAATTTCAGCCGTGTCTCGTGTGACCTAATGATGGCAAATTACATTTTCCTGGGCTGGACGAATCTGTTTCTGGACGGACGCACGTGAAAAGTAACCCTCGATCTAAAAACCGAGTATTTAAAGGTTATCAATGAGAGATAATTAGGCTAGTACATGAAAGTCCATTTAACACAAATGTTTGCTGAAAGTTAGTTCCCAAACCCTACGTTCTTTCAACTAAACAACATTATAAATAAGAATGATGCAAAGTCATTATTTTATTTATAAGTAAAGAATCCAGACAATGACAGTTATAAAATGGCAGAAATTGTACCATTTAAAATATCTCATGCCATAATTTTCTGATTTACGCAATGTTAGACGCATTCCAATAAAAACTGAATTTATAGAAGACGTAAACAGGGAATATTTCTGATAAGCAGACTCCCGAGAAGAATATTTGGACCTAAGATGGAGATTGTAACATGAATTTAAATAAATAATGTTCATATCTGTAATCTCCACGAAATATTTTCAGGGTATTCAAATCAGAGAGAAAATATGTGCGAAAATAAAGCACGTCTATTATTTATTATTATTTAGTGTTCTGTCTGAGGACAGGTCCATATGAACAGGATCCTTCCATCCTTTTCTCGGACTGGGACCTGTTCATATACGTTCTTGGCAGATGATCCAGAAGTGGTTTGCCATTGCCTTCTTCTGTGTGTGAATGGAATAATTGTTGGGATGCCACGGAG
>NW_019059750.1:609669-621279 GCF_000696155.1 Zootermopsis nevadensis
GTAGAGAAAATAAACTAATTTGAGAACGCCATCATTGCTGGCTTGAAGCATAAATCTGTCTAGCTTCAAAACACGTTCCACTCAACTCAGGTTTAAGTTTATCAACATAAATTTTCCAATTTCCAAATTTAGTCGATATTAACAGGCAAACCCAAAAATATTTGTATTTACTGACTCTTTTATGTACTTTTCATTACAATCAATCTTTAAAACATATTTTGTGAGTTTCATGTTGAACCGAGATCCTCAAATTTTACTAGGAATTTTAATACGTGTGTAATCAGAAACTGTCATGGTTCTAGTAAGGTATTTATTGTTGGAGGAATCTTACTTTATATATTATGAAAAGTAAGGGAAATATAATTAAAATTTTTGGATTTTCTTTAGGCTAATACATCTCCCAGAATTACGATAATTATATTGATCTACGTTCGTATAACTTAACTTGGATTGTAAGTCACTGTGTGGCGGGCAATAATAAGACTTAAATTATTCCAATACCTTGACAAAGTCGCTTTGTAATTCTACATTTGATACGAAGACTGTTGCTCAATATTAAATCACCACAAAATCTCCCATCGTCAGGCCGCGGGTTGGAGAGAAGGCGTCCAAGCACGAGAAATAGCTTCCGGTACAGTTGTCACATTATAATACTGAATATAATATCCTTGTATGCACACGTATTTTTCGGACACTTTGTATATTTAATAAGCAGTCGTGGATAATAGACAAGGGGTGGTCCCTCCAGCATCGAGTAGGGTCGGAGGCTGACCTCGCCTCACCTCACTCTTAGAACAAACGGTGTATTGCGTAGTGACACACGGGCCCTCGCATCTGTGACGGGCTTTTGAGAATACGTCAATGAACATTAACGTTCTATAAAAGCTGGGAAACTGTCAGTTTCTCAAGCGGAACTATTCCATGAAGGTAGTTTATCGATAATTAATGTCACTAAAACCAAATTTACCTTGTTTCCAACCAATTTACAAGTAACAGATAAAGATTCGTTTATTTTTTTTTTAGATTTCTCAATTAGCAGGTCTGGACGCAGAGGCTAGAGGAAAAATCCTCTGTCCCCGTCGGGGATCGAACCCCGGTCGTCCAGAGTAAAGATAAATGGTTACCAAGTACGTATTTAGAGAGGGCGGTCGTATTCTACTTTAAAACACTGTCGACTATTCGGCTGCTGCAGGGAGTGAGGAAAATCACGGAGACTTCAGTCTCAGCGTGGTTACAGCTAGCAGTAACCGCGTTGTCGGATATTTGCTGAGGGCGGATTCCGATGTGGTAAAGGTCGGACGAACGCACGTAGCAACCAAGCAGCTGTGACGCGCGAATATGGAGCACTGTTCCCGTAAGCGTTCGACATAAATCCCGCGCTGACCGAAACGCAGATCGGGCGAACGCGGGGAGCAGAGGATATTCATCCGTGGACCAGATTTTCCGTCAGAATTTCAGCATCTATGAGGAGCAGATAACTAGCAAATGAACTGTTCCTTATGCTACAGAGTATTGGACCACAGCGTTGCTATAAGGACGTCAAACGTAAGAATTATAATATTACATAACCTTAAAAACCTAACCCAACATGGACAGACTGGCAAAATAACATAACTGCAAGATGCAGTGTTTATAATTATTCAACAAATTCAGTGGCGTGTCTTCTTTCTTTGGTGTTATCTGTTTTAAAAACGTCTTCCGCCGTTCCGTGAGCAGTTTAAAATAATCTTCGACTCATCTTTCAAATCCCGTCTTCACGGTCTACAATGCAAACGTCTTGAATGTCCTTCCGTCCGTATGTCAATATGTCTGTATGTATGTTTTAAAACCGAAACATGTTGTAACTGTTCCAATTGTAAATCGATTATTCGATATGGAACAAAGAATGATATTTTAATTATTTTAATTATCTTATTTTAAATACATTGTGATTTGACGGAATTGCGTAGTGACACACGGGCCCTCGCATCTGTGACGGGCTTTTGAGAATACGTCAATGAACATTAACGTTCTATAAAAGCTGGGAAACTGTCAGTTTCTCAAGCGGAACTATTCCATGAAGGTAGTTTATCGATAATTAATGTCACTAAAACCAAATTTACCTTGTTTCCAACCAATTTACAAGTAACAGATAAAGATTCGTTTATTTTTTTTTTAGATTTCTCAATTAGCAGGTCTGGACGCAGAGGCTAGAGGAAAAATCCTCTGTCCCCGTCGGGGATCGAACCCCGGTCGTCCAGAGTAAAGATAAATGGTTACCAAGTACGTATTTAGAGAGGGCGGTCGTATTCTACTTTAAAACACTGTCGACTATTCGGCTGCTGCAGGGAGTGAGGAAAATCACGGAGACTTCAGTCTCAGCGTGGTTACAGCTAGCAGTAACCGCGTTGTCGGATATTTGCTGAGGGCGGATTCCGATGTGGTAAAGGTCGGACGAACGCACGTAGCAACCAAGCAGCTGTGACGCGCGAATATGGAGCACTGTTCCCGTAAGCGTTCGACATAAATCCCGCGCTGACCGAAACGCAGATCGGGCGAACGCGGGGAGCAGAGGATATTCATCCGTGGACCAGATTTTCCGTCAGAATTTCAGCATCTATGAGGAGCAGATAACTAGCAAATGAACTGTTCCTTATGCTACAGAGTATTGGACCACAGCGTTGCTATAAGGACGTCAAACGTAAGAATTATAATATTACATAACCTTAAAAACCTAACCCAACATGGACAGACTGGCAAAATAACATAACTGCAAGATGCAGTGTTTATAATTATTCAACAAATTCAGTGGCGTGTCTTCTTTCTTTGGTGTTATCTGTTTTAAAAACGTCTTCCGCCGTTCCGTGAGCAGTTTAAAATAATCTTCGACTCATCTTTCAAATCCCGTCTTCACGGTCTACAATGCAAACGTCTTGAATGTCCTTCCGTCCGTATGTCAATATGTCTGTATGTATGTTTTAAAACCGAAACATGTTGTAACTGTTCCAATTGTAAATCGATTATTCGATATGGAACAAAGAATGATATTTTAATTATTTTAATTATCTTATTTTAAATACATTGTGATTTGACGGAAAAACCAAATAATTAATTTTAATTAATAAGTCACAATATGACGCAACTACACTATCTTATTATTATTATTATTATTATTATATATATATATGCGTTTGGTGCATCTGTAGGTAAGCGGTAATTTTATGAACTTAAGAGAATAATAGACATTAACGAACGATCTCCTAATAATCTCACTATCTTAGACCACCCAGAATGGTCGACATTGGAACAACCTGACCTAAGGGGTCTCAGCCGTAGCTTTTCCTTCTGAAATTTATTGTCAACTGAAGGCAGACTCTCCGTTCATCTCCAGTTATATCGCTTGAAATGCAATTTATGGTTTTAGGTTAATAAATGCGGTCTTGAAATAAGATAAGTTCAGACACGGGAGAGGTAAAAATCCTGTGCGTTTCGGAATTGGTATGCATTTAAATTACGGACATAGACGGAGTCTAAAAATCCTAATCCAATTCTGTAAAAAGACAAATTCTTATTGATACTTTCAAGTGTGTTTATGGAACCAGATTGTCTTATTCTGATAACTTCATTATGTTTAGCACATACAGGGATTCTTAAGTTTACTGTGAAAAATCAGTCTGTAATTTGTACGGTTCATCTGGACCAAAGTAACAAACTAACTGACTAAGTAACTGCTTGTTTGTCTACATTGACTGAATGACTTGCCGAATGACCGAAAAACTCAGGCCTGGCTGGTTGACTAACTTCACCGGTACTGAAATACTGAGCTTCTATTCAATATTAACGAGATTTTCGTCTAAACTTCTTTGATTCCTGTGAGGTCCGCCATCATGATTCTGTACTGAGACCTTTCCTCAACCCATCCCAACTGCAAGTACCTACAACTAACCTTAAACATTCTGTTCATCAAGGATAAAACTAACGTAAGGCCTGTCAGACGAAGAGTATAAGTTTCTCAATTCGTATCTATCAGGTCCACACATTATCGTGACAATCTCCTTCTAACACCATGGAGAATGTCCTTCTTGAGAACCTACAAATTTTATGGATTACAAAGGTTCATTACCGTACTCACAAAAGCCCGCCATATGTTCCTATCCCGAGCCAGATAAATCCAACTCAAGTCCCCAAAACAACCAATTTTTCCTAACATCCATTTTAATATTATCCTTCCCATCTAAGTATAGGTCTTCCGAGTGGACCCATTTCTTCAGGTTTCCAAGACATCATTTTTTGCAACTGCAGAATATCCGATCAGTAGCTGATCGATTACGTAGAAACCCACAATTATGATTACTTATAATTTCGTCTACGTGTGGCGTTAATCTTAAAAGAAGATTTATATTAACAGAGCAGCCTCGAGCCTGAGCTTCAGGCGTTCTTTACACACTCTTAACAAACAGTATTCGTAACTGTTTCATGCTGAGTCCCTCTTCGCCACGGCATGGGTCGTCTTCAGGTTGCAGATGGAGGAGACTGACTCGGGGCTAACAACTTCCTACTGTAAAAGAAAAACTCCTCTTGCATTATACTGCGCGGGGTCTCAAAATTGGGCGGTTTCTTTGGAGCAACGTAAACAAATAAAAATTATAATGTACCCATTTTTATAAATACGTACGTATAATAATTGATTCCTTCCACTAATACAGCAATTCTTCCTTGTTCGAATTATAACTAAAAAGTCTGGATCTCACTGCTAGTACGAAATGTATTTCCTCCTGAACGGATCAGTTTTCTTTCGGAATCTGATAAGTACCTTTCCAAATTTCCCAACAGCAATCCCGATTACAAAGTTCTAGACTTAAGTACTTTTGGCTCAGCTGTATTTCAGTCTGCAAGAATATCATCATTATCACCGTTTACCAAACAACTTCTGGCTAACTCTGTCTTTGATATGTCACCCCTTATTACATTTTTGGCCTCGAAAGTCCTACTAGTTCCATGTCACCTCCACTTATCCGACTTCAGTTCTGCAACCTGTTCAATACGACTGAAATGTTCCATCAAACAACGACTTATGTTCTCCCATAAAACGCAGTTTTCACTAATTATCTGAATACTGCTTTCAAAACACCTGCTCTTAAGGAAATCCTGACATAAAAATTTCCCGTTCTTCTGTTCATGTTTTATCTTTCCAAGTATCATGTCAAATTCCTTGCCTCGCGATTCATTTAACAAGACGTTGGTTCCTTTACGTTAGCCACCGCTCAACCCGCAGGCTGAATAACCACCCCTTGTCGGCTATCCGCGACGTTTTGTCTATATATTTGGAGCCTGCATCTGTATTCGGGAGTCCCTTCAACTCCGTCCGTAACCCGGGGGCACGCCATGCTGTGGTGTCAGGGCTCCCAAGTGAAATGAAAATAGACAATTTCGTAATAAAAGAATCAGCTCGGTAGCTTTTTCTCAAAAGTAGTTTCTCACGCCTCGTCTCAAAACGTTTAACATGCAGACATTCCGGATCACAACAGAATAAAAATGCAAACGTGTACAAAGAATGTCTGTGGAATGTAAGTTAAGAGGGCAGAGCGACATCGCCTCGTCTCTTGAGAGGACGTGAGGCTGGTACTCAAGCAGGGACCTGTCTGATGGTCCAGTCCGACCTATGACAATTCATGGTAACGCACATTCAAATTACGAGCTAAGGGAATCTGGCAGGCCGTAAGTAACCTGTTCTGTTCTGTTCAGAAATTCGAGAGGTGGAGTGACCTCGGTGCGGAATGGTTACTTAAGTGACAACCTCTTACAACAGCACGGCTAAGTCATCTTCAGCCGAAAATAGTTAAAAACATTTTTCCACTACACGCTCAAAGACAGTTTCAGATACATTCACTCTGACATGTGTTTCGTTCCTTAACAATCCGGGAGACATGTTGCTTATTTATATGAGTCGACTGTTTCTCCCGGACGAAATTCGATTAAATGAAATAAATGATCCAGTATTAATAATAACAACACAAATATTTCTCCGATATAATTTAGAGAGAGAAATTATTAGTCTAAATAGTAACGAGTAGAAATGAAATTTATAAAAATCTCTACAAAAAAAAAGGAAATCTTAAATTTCAAACAAACGAAATCTCGGACAACAAAAACTATAATAAATAAATCGAATGATGGATCGAGTCTCTCAAGTTTTAGCACACAGGTAGCGAAAGAAAGATTGTATTTTTTACGCTAACAATCCAGCATACAGTTCAGAAATGTGTAAAATTTCTACCATTTTTAGAAAGATGTAGTAGGTCCATAAATGTTGGACTAGTCTTAAGAGGAATATCGTGTTCTACAGGCCCTGTCCATCGCTTCTCACGTGATGGCCGAACACAAATCACGGCGTAATTGCTCGATCTCGCGTCGCATAACACACTAAAACAAATACGTGTTCTGCTGGTGTTGTCTTGTTATAGAATTCTTCAGCGCACAATCCGGTACATAATTTAAAGCCTCGTACTTTACCGTCTGGTCCACCTGGAAACCTTATAGGCTTGGATAAATTACAGCAGAGATATTCAACAAGCGACATCAACGAATGGCTGGAACCTTATGTTTTATTGAGACAAGAAAATGGACCCCGATTACGCAGAGGCTGACGGGAAAAAGGAAAGGAAGATTTTATCTTTAATTATGTGGGTTCAGTGGACCAGGCATGCACTACGCACTTATATTTACAAGGCTCACTAAAGGCTGGAAGGCGATCTGGAGTCGGGGCACTCCGCTCGGCAATATTTGGGAATGAAGATCTCTAAACTTTCCCACGAATTTCAAAAGAAGCTTTTAACATTTTACGTTATGTGAAACATTAAGACCTGTCCAGTCCTGCGTAGCTCTGGGCTAATTAATTACCACACCTTCGGTTTATCCCGACAATGTCAACATATTAAAGACGCGAGGTGTTTTCACGGAATGCGTAATATCTTTGAATGAGATGGGCGGGGTATGTGGCACGCATGGGATAGATAAGAAAAATTTATACAAGCTTTTTCAGTCGGAGGACGTGAAGGGGAGAGATCACTTCAGGAGCCGAAGGGGAGAGGGGAGGAAGATATTTAAAGATTTTCGTGAGAGTAACATGATCTGATGGCTTGAACTGAGATAATCCGAATCTGGGTGTGGACCAGTGTACACGATAATGAACATTTTAATTTATTTACCAGGTAAACGACTATCATCTTCTGAAGGAGGCTTTCGGATTCATAAGTCTAATTTGTAGCCTTGGCGTCGCCTCCTCGCATTAAATATCGCTAGGATCTGAACAAAATCTTACCTAATTTAATGATTTAGTAGTTGGCAAACCTGTTTCGAATTTTCGTTTTTTCCGCAGGACAATATGTCAGGAGTTTGGTTATCGTGACTGATAACATTTTTGGTTTTCCTCAGTTATTTTAGACGACTAACTGGAAGCCATCATAAAACAGACCACGATACATTTCTTCGATTAATACATTCGTTGTCCCAGTTTGTTTTGAACTCATCCATTACTTGTTAATGCTAATTGAATGAAATTGCGATTTTAAAACCCTGACAGCGTTCTCACATACGACAGCTTTAAGTAAATTAACATGCAATAATCTTAGTAGACGCCTAGACCCTTCCGGGTACCCAAAGCTGCACCCCCCCCCCCCCCCCCCCCCCTTAAGTCACTAGAAGCCTCTCGTGATAATGAATTACCTCGACCGCCTGAATAATAGGTGAACTTACTGGCAGATTCTGAAGTATATTTTAGGGTTATATAGTAATTTGTCGATTACGTTCTCAAAACTTATCGAATAAACTTTTCCGTCACTAAAATAATGTTCATATCATCGTCTTTAAGTAAAAAATTTCAACAACTAAGTATAGAACATAAATTTCTATAGTGTTTTTAATGTTTCTATGGCATATTTAATTAATAACAAAAAAAAGGCGTATTGTTAATCATGATGTGGTTCGTCTTGATTTTGGCGTCGGGTAGACTCATACGTAGACGTTAACGTTTCGGAGATAGATGCTGTGTCTTTCCTCAGGGCTGAAGTTGGCTTGGAGGAAGGGACTGGCATCCCCTCACCCCTCACCCCTCGTCACTTGCTTGAGATGTTCAAATGTTTTGTACACAAAGAAAATCAGATGTTCTGCATCATTTATGAGCCAATGGAATGAGTGAGGTTTGCGTGTTGTGCAGGGTTAGCAGTGCAGATCTGGAGCAAGGCTTGCTGGTGGCCACTGGCACAGTGTGCAAGACATTCCCAGGACTCAGCAAGGAGCAGTTGGACCTGTGTCGCCGTTATCCAGACGTCACGGCGTCCGCTATTCAGGGGCTGCAACTCGCAGTGGACGAGTGCCAGTACCAATTCCAGTGGCATCGCTGGAACTGCTCGTCGCTCAGTACAAAGAATCGAAATCCCCACAGCAGCGTTCTGCTTCAGAGAGGTCAGTAACGCCAAGCGGCATCGGACGTCCTCCGTCCTATTATTTCCATTGCAGTCACTGAACCACTCCCGTAACTTGTGACGAAATTACAAATTTATTTTTCGTGCAACAGAAAAAAGAATCACGTGTTTATTTTACTACGTACTGAGATAAATTCAGAAGAAAACTTTAAAATCGATAATTTCTTGGCGTCGTGAGAAAAAATAAACATTGTTAGAACACACCAAAATAGTCAAAATACCGACTATTGATGATAACATATTATAAAGCAGAACGTTAATGACTTAGTAAAAAAAATCACTGCTTTCAAGAAGAAGCCAACATTTCTATATACAAATTTTGAATCTGTCTCATTCTGAATTACAGAATATCACATATGCCTAAAGTAAGTCTAGTTCTTTTTCCCGAAGCATGTTTTCTATTCAGTGGTAATTCTACGATTAAATGTGCAATTAGGAGAATAAGAAGAATGTTTGACACAGGGCAATTAATCTTCTCTGTCGATATAATAAATCTACATTAAACGCAACTAATTTATTTTCATCTCGTCCATCAAAAGGTCTTAATCGCTTCCAAGGAAAATTTTCACCAAAATTCCTTGCATGCTCAACTAAATTTCTAGTGTAAGATGAACAGATCTGTACTTGCCAAGGTTTTCGGAACACGGAAGTTTAACTCCTAACGGAAGCACGATCGAAGCCTCAATCTTTTCTTTGTTTGACCGGTCCAAGGAGTCCTACGAAATGTCGTGAAGAATTAGAAAATCTCTCCAGAAAATACAAAGGTTCAGACTGGGCTATAAAGTCTGAAATATACGTATAGATCACGACGTTGACAAATTCATTCATTTACTGAGTACCTGTTATTATGCAAAAGACTTGCGTTCGTCTAAAAACCGAAATTTTGCTATTTTACCCCCTGAATAACATATTTTTATCTACAGTGCTGTTGATATGGGCGCGTCCTTAGGTTCTGATGGAGTCGACGACCTCTAGATTTGGAGGGTACTAGATAAACAGTCGCGGACAAACGGTGATCCACATTACGGACTTCGTAAGCGACGAACAAACTCACCTCGTAGGAATTTACGTGTTACAAAATGTTTAATACAAACTCGATCTTAGTATTTCATCTCTGGATCAGGATGATGGTAGTGGCGAGGTCTTGTAAACGCGGCAATGAGCAGCCCCCCCCCACCCCCCGAATAAAAAGTGAATATATTCTGTTGTTTATTTTAATCCTCCAAAACATGACGCCTGATTATACGTCGTTAAATAACACAAGAACCACGCGGAGTGACCAAGCTCTCTTCAATTAACCCTGAGCCTTGTCTTAAAAGTGCCGCCTCGAGTAAACGAGACGAGACGCTCTCCTGTTTGATCAACACGAGCCGTGACCCGAGAACACAAAACCGCGAAGCAGTCGTGCGCGGCGACACCGTCAATTGTTTAGCCGATGTCCGTGGCGTGACATGGCACTCCTGTCTAATCGTCTCCTTCTAGACCTCATTAGACTCCTTTCAAAATTAAATGGTAATAAAAAACATATCCTTCTGTTTAGCGTAACGTGAATCATACTAACTTTCCTTCGAACAAAAATCAGAAATAAAATGGAATGGACTTTCCTAATAAGCTGCAGGATAAAGCAGACCGATTTTCGCTGTGCATATCTTCGAACCGAAGACTGCAAGTTCCTCCCGGGAACAAAACACAAATCATCTACTTTGACACAAAGCACGCTTACCAGTCGACGCTCAAAAATATTCTTTTATAGACAGAAACTTGCATGAGAAAAAAGATTACTTCTATCTATTTGGCACAAATACTGATGCTATTTCGTGGTTTTCTCTAGACCCTCCAGGAGTCTTAAAGACGGTAATGTCGGTCACAAAACACTTAGACTACTTTTCACTTTACGTACGTTGCGTATTTATACAACTTTGCATTGAAGCTTCAACGACTCATATTCTGCACAGCATAAGAAATTAATTACAGTTGAAAATTACGCGAAATTACCCTAACTGCGTTTAGATATATTCGGGTGTTTATACAAAGGCCAGCAATGTACAGGATATTGTCGCGTCAACATCCAGTTTGTTTTATTTATTATTTATTTAGTGTTCTGTCTGACGACAGGTCCATATGAACAGGATCCTTCCATCCTTTTCTCGGACTGGGACCTGTTCATATACGTTCTTGGCAGATGATCCAAAAGTGGTTTGCCATTCTGTCTGATGACAGGTCCATATGAACAGGATCCTTCCGTCCTTTTCTCGGACTGGGACCTGTTCATATGCGTTCTTGGCAGATGATCCAGAAGTGGTTTGCCCTTGCCTTCTTCTGTGTGTGAATGGAGTAATTGTTGGGATGCCACGGAGGAAAACTCCGTGTTGCCTAGACCACGGCCTTGCCCAACACAAGTTATACTAATTGTTCTCACAATCTTTTATAGTAATATTAATTTACGTTCCGCTCTGAGCGGGTCCCATTTCATCACGTCATGTGGCGTCCTCAGTTTGCAAAAGGAGAAGACTGTCTCTCGACATCGAGGGCAGCAGTTGCGGACAGCCGACAGTGGGCTGATAAATTCTTACAAAAAGAAACGTAAAGTTAGAAGGTCTACTTTTTGACGTCTTAAACCGAACACTATCGCCAATTAGCAGTTCCTGCACCACCACCGAAGCTAATTAAGAGGTGCTGCACTCTTGTGGTTAAATGGAAAAGTAATTACCAAAATCGACAACGAACTCTTTCTTACCGGGCGTCATTACCCGCATGTACCCTGATGTGTTTTACCCAGTTTTATAATATCAGCGTTAAGTTTATGATCGGACATTTTATCCCTCATATCTTTCTGACAAAAACTCAGTATTGTCGTCTCTGTCATACTCATTTTTCGCATGATTAAATCCAGAATAATGATCCATAACTTATTCTCCTAACACTAAGAGCTCATATGCAAAGCTCCACAGAACTGTAGGTAACTTTTAATTTTCATCAACATCAACAGGCTAATTTATTCGATATAATAGAGACAAAGAAATTTTCTTCTAACCTCCGAGTCCTGACCGGCTGTGGGGTCCACCAGCCACCTAATCCGTGCATGTCGTGGATCCATTCCCGGGGTCAAAGCGCGCACGGGGGCATGACGCTGGACCCCCCCCCCCCC
>NW_019059750.1:622421-647328 GCF_000696155.1 Zootermopsis nevadensis
AGAATTTAAATAATCTCAAACAGAGAATTTCTGAATAAATTTATGTCACATCAGTAGTTATAATACTCCAGCCCAAGGTTTCTCAACCTATGGTACGCGTACCACTGGTGGCAAACAAGCAAATGTTGAGTGGTACGCGAACTAAGTAAGAAAATCAAAATATAATATTAAAAATAATAAGTTTTGGTTAGTGGTACATTTATTTAATGTGTTAAATTAGAATTAGTGGTACGCCAGAGTAAAAGGGTGAGAACCCTTGCTCTAGCCCATACGTAGTCCAAGGGTACCCAGGGACTAATCAGGCAGTGTTAATTAACGACAACGTAACAGGACCAAGCCCTCAAGAACAGCAGAGCAGTACAGAATTCGTTTGGGACCTCTTAGACCTGCCCGTCACATCAATTACTGTCAGGCGATAATGAAAGCATCTCGGGAAGGCTTAGCAAATTGAGACTCACAACCACAGCCGGAGACCAGTTCTGCAATGCGTGTTGTGTCGCCAGGGTTTTGTCAGCAGCTACCACCAGGTGTAAGGCAAAGCCCCTCGATTCTCCACGCCTCAAACAGAATAGAGCGACACTGCGTAGGTACACTCATTAGAATGGCACGGGTGACGAAATTTCTGGTACGGCCTACAAGAACGCAAAATGAGGTGACTGCAAAGCATACACAACGTTTCGACAAAAATTTCAGTTGCCTTCTTCAGGGCGATTATTTATTATTTGCGAAATTTGGAAGAATTTTACGTCAGGCGGAGGGGGAAAGCGGGTTGCTATCATACTGGTGATTAGTACGTGGAACACTTTCGATATTTGACAAGGCTGATCCCCCGAAAGCCCAAATGCACACACATTCAAACTGTTTTGAGAGCGTGTGTGTCTAATTGCGCACGAAGTGATACCCGATTCAAAGTTTAAATAAAATTTTTAATATTCATATAATGAAAGGTACTTGTAATGTCTATAAACACGACGAACAATTCGTGGAGATTTACCCTGTATGGCTTACGTGCCCAACATGGCCAGCGTCCGAAGCACGTGATCACTCGACAGCACACATTTCAAAAATCGAAGCCCTGAGTTTCATTAATGAGGTTCTTTTCAGAAACCCTTTTTCCAGAAAGTAACTCCAAAGAAGTCAACACCCTGTTCTCGAACGTCAATGCATATTTTTCCATTAAGGTCAGTGCTCAAAGGCTTTATAAATAGTAACTGCTAATTTTTGCTAGTTTCATTTAAAAGATGTGAGGATTTTACTGGAAGCAGCGTACTTCTCGAAAGAGAAATTTCCAGTCTTTTATTTAACACGAAGTTTCATTGCCGTGTACACAACAGTCCCTACCTGAGCCAGGAGAAACCACAAGTTGGTTTTCTTCTGGATTGTCGCGCTGTTTAGTCTGGTAAAAGTTTACCGACGTTTCAGAGATGTTTGCAGCCGTCAGAACTCTAAATCTCACGCAGACGAGCACCATCCCACCCACTGTGAGGTCAATTTTAATATCATCCTCTCGTCCGTGCCTAGACACGATTAAAAATGTTCTCTTTCCTTAAGGTCTCTGCGCGTAACAGGCTGACCCTCGGAGCAGAAGGCAGGCCACCTCGTGAGCAACCTCCGAGACCCGCAGAGACACGGGTGACGTCTTACTTTCAGCAGTGGTCGTTCGGATGTACGCACTAAGCAGGCGTAGCGAATGTCAAAACGCACCAAGGGCTGCCTTGCGCGTGTCGAATCTCCGAGCCCTTGTCATTTCACATTCAAACTAACAATCGAGCCTCTGATGCCCAGTGCCCGGACTGTAATGCGCCCCTGCGGTCCTCGCCTTACCTTGACACAACCGGTGATTTACTCACGGAATTGTCACGAAGGAAAAACGCTGAGGTGTGAAACTGGGAAGGGGGGGGTCTTTTGGCAGCATAACGCAGATATTTACGTATTTACAATTATTATACGAAATATCTGTCATTTTCACATGTGATGACATTGATGTATTAATAACATTATTTTGGTTTATTAGGGCATTATTTATTGTCTGTAATTTTAATTTTTTTTTTTTTGTTAAGTAACACACAATGGATAATGTCGAAACATACAAACAAACTTACACCTAAATATAAGGACCATAGGTCCAGCTCTGAGTTTCAATTTGCGATAGAGTTGATTCCGGTTCATCGAGGTAAGAACAATTTGGCCAAATTAAGCGGATGCCCGAATTATGCGAAGTCTCACGTAAAAGAGTTAAAAATGTTTATTCTGTAAGATTTATCCCAAATACACGGCTTCCCCGATTAACCGATGGCCAAATTAACCGGAATATACTGTATTCTGAAACATAAATAAATGTATTAAATTTATAAACGTGACGTAAAAGGATTTTAAAAAAAACCGTGCCATGAATACGTAGACATCGACGCATTCTTAACCTTGACGCTAGAGACAGATTATGGCCAGGCTCACGTTCTGTCCGCTTAACCCCTGTTATCCATCGGATATGAGGACGGATGCGTTCCAGAATTGATCTGGAAATTGTAGGCAGAAGGGCCAAATTTTCATCCACGTTCCCAACAACGTCATCTTAAAACTTGGTCTTCCTGAAGAGACGCTTAAGTTTTAATCTAATGTAATTGCAGAAATATAACTAAATTTCGTGTCTCTGAGTTCAGTAGTCTTTGGAGACTGACACTCATGTAAATTGTTAAATTCATATTATTATAACATCAAAGACTTAAGTGTAAGCAGTGAACATGACACTTGGAGACCGTGAGGAATTCTTCTTACAGAAACTTGTATTAATACAACTGTAATTCAGATCGACATTCGACCCGGACTCTTCCGGAATGCAGGTCACACGTGACTCCGCGAAGGCGAGCTTCGTTTATGTCAACAGATCCGGGCGTATTATCCTCAACGCGAGGAAAGTTTACTTCCTGCCTGAACAGTTAAGAAACGAGACAATGACCCACTCACATGAATTAACACTTTGTTGCCAAGCCAAGTAGAAAACCGAGAGGTTCTACCTTTCCTGATAAGCACGCAGATTCCATAATAAATTCATTTGATGGCTTAAAATACACTCAGTTATTTGATGACTGAAGTTATAACGGATGAATTCAGCGCAAATAAATATTCAGCCGTCCATAGAGCAGTCCAGTGGCGTATCGAATAGCCATATTACAGTGAGACTCGGTATAATTCTTTGTTTCGAAATTTTTCACGAAATGAAACTTGTAAGAAACACGAAACATCTACATTGAACACAGCCACGTGTCACCGCAAATTTTAAAATTTCATCTCGGTTTTGTGATCGATTTTCTGACAAGAGCGAATCGAAATTGAATTTTCTGTCCATATCGACGTCTAGTTTTCTGTACAAATAAACGAGCGGTGATGTTTTACAGTAAGTTGTGTAACATACACTGCTTTTTGGGTTGCAACTGCATTGATTTGCTTGTCAGAATTTACAAGAATTGCAGTTATAATCTCGAAAAATCCTAACCCATTACGTATCATTCAGATATAATACAGAGATGTGGTAAGTATTTTACGCGTGGGCACGAATCACGCTTAAATCACACGAAGACAATTTTCTCGATTCGTCAGAGAATCACTAATCTGAGAAGAAGACGCGATCAGGGCAGATCTCTCCCTGTCTTAAGCGAAGCGACGTAACATCATAATCGAGTTACCGCTAAGACAGCGGCGACTGCTGACTGGGGCAGTAGGTCACAGCGACTTGGGGCGAGGTCAACCAGAATAAGATCGAGTTGACAGATGTACACAAATCGCCACGTTCCATTGTTCTTGGTGACGCATGTCTCAGCGAACAAGGTCGCCGCTGAGGCCGTAAATCTGCGGATGTTTGTCCTATATTCCGCGCAATGCAGTCGTCTTCTCTGGCTACAGAAAGGACGACGCTAAACCAGGGATTGGCTGTCTAACTGCATTGGGTACAGCAGTTCGCGAGTTAACAGACGCTAATTAAGCTGGAAATTCCACGCCATTTTTGGATTAAAAAGTGTCCAAGTCTGAAGGATTCTGACAACGTTGCGTCACAAAATGTAAAATTATTGTTTTGGAATTTGCACATCGTCTGAATTATAAAGTAATAAAAGTACAATGTTTCGTAAGCTAAATTCCCTTCCATCTTCAGGCCAAAAATTGGAAAAGAGGCCAGAAAACCTGTATCTTGAGCTGCCTTATTGGATTATCCTCGGACTAGATCTAAGGGGTAGATTCGCATTGTAAGATACAGTTTAATATTATCTTCCCGTCTACGCCCAGGTCTTCCGTGTAGTCTTTTCTGATCAGGTCTTCCGGTTAAAATTAATAGGCATTTAACATTTTCCTCACACCAGGTCTCAAACTATCTCATCTTTCTAGATATTTGCTACGGATGATTGTGAAAACCGCAAAATATTCTGTCAGAATATTTTGAACTCCGGGGTTACGTGCCGTGTAATCTTGTGAGTGATAACGTGAATTCTGAAGAACTAACCTCCTCCATCTTCTGGGTCAAGAAATCTAATTCGCCTGAACGCGCTCAGTGGCTTACGCGGCAACTTCTCCAACATCTGTGTATTGCGTGTACTTTAAACGAACTGCACAGGCGCATTCATGAGACTCGATCGAGCGACGAGAAAAATGATAACACGACGGGATGGAAACTAATTTTGTTTTTTCATTTAATGTCTAAAGGTAAGCAAATACGCCCACAATAAAATTAAAACCAGGGAAGAGATTGAAGTTTAATTCTTTGTAACGATTGTGTAACACAAGCATTATTATTCTTCAGGGCCTTATCTATTGTCTATGTGTTTTGAACTACGACATTTAGAAAATTGATTTTATTCCCGTCTTCAGGCGAACGGGTCATCGACTGCATTTCTTGGTGAAACACCGACATGGAACAAATTTCAGGAAAACATCGCTATTATAGAACGCTTAATCCAAGAATAAAGTCTTATAAGGTAAAAATGCTAATTGTAGCCTGAAACTATTAAAGGCATTACCGCATTAGATAGGAAACAATTTATATTTTACAAAGTTCTGCCGGGTTCTTATTTTGATAAAACAGAAATTACATTTTGGTTTTCAGAAGTGCAGAAGACTGTTTGAATAGGATGAGGAATGATGGTAATTCGAGACAACACACACATATTTTCTATAAGACAATACGAAATACATTCAGACCTCAGGGAATCACTTAATTCCGTATTCATTTCCAGACTCAGTTTATTTGTAAAGTCTTAAAATTATAACTGAAAATTTGTAAGTTAAAGATATATTAATTTTTACTCAGAAAAATATTTATGAGCGACGTAAAATCGAATGAAATACAGTGATTATTCATATTTTCTCCTGTTTTGCTAGTATAAAATCAGTCGTAAAGCTTTACGCCAATGTAAATGGCAAACGAAGATTTTCGTGCTATCGGCAGAACTTGAATGTTAAAGAAGAACCCTGACGAGTGACACAGAACGGTCCATTGTGTGTTTGTGCGTGCTTGCATTTACTCGTGACCCAACCAGAGATCGACAAGTCCTCCGATCCAGTTCCGTGTTCCTTAACCTGTATGGCGACAGTGGTCGTTCGTCCTTCGACCGTCCACGCCCTACAAAAGTAAATCTGATTCATTTGCCTTCTTCTGCAGAAGTCACATAGGCCGCTGTTGCTGCGAGCAATGATGTTACCTTCAAGTTCATGACGTGGCCTAATTGAACGCTGTCATGTAACGACATGACAGCTTCGCGACATTCACTCCAACACCGACGTTTTGTGAGATGGGTAAGAAGCACTTGACTCCGCCCATTAGTCGGTCTCTCATTGGACAGTTTCGGGTCGGTGAGTCTCAGGTCACGATCAGCTTTTGCCTTGTGTACGTTTTTAGGTATTTGCTATTAAGTACGGATCTCGTTTTATCCATTTCACAAATCTTGTGATTTACTGAATTTTAGAGACAAATAGCCATTATTTATAAATAATGAGACGTGAGTTAAATTAACTTAAATACAATATGTATTAAAGGATGATAATATTAAAACGGAAGTTATAAAAGTTTAAAAGAGGGACTCTGAGAATATACCAACAGAGGACAGAGAAAAACTATCGATTAATAAGACAGAAGGTAATTTCGTATTTTAGGGAAATTATATCAATAATAAGGACATTAGTGGAACATGTATTTGGAAGGAGGGAAACACGAAATGCAAACATAATTTTTCAGAAAACCCAACAGTAACGGAAAATTTGAGAGACTTAGGAACAGATAAGAAAATAATATTAAAAAAACATTAGAAAAATAACTGACTCCGATTGGCTTGTGTGTTCAAAATGTCTTGATATTCGAGTCCATAGCGGTACGAGACGTCTCGTTTCGTCTACTCAAGGAGCTCCTTCGGCATGAGACGGGACTCGGTTCTCTTATTTAGTACAATGTTAATTACTTTTCTGCAAGCATTGCTAACGTTACTCTAACGATGTCCGACAAGTGTAACATTTATCTGCATAATTCTAATCAAAGAAACGTTATTAAAAGTTGTTCGTATTAATTTTTCTTTATTTTTGTACATTTTATTATACGAGAGGTTGGAAAATGATATTAAATGTGAAACGTATTTAAAGCAAAGGACAGCTTCAAAATACTAAAGTTCTTATCTGTATCTGAACTGTGTAAGTGCTGCTATAAAGGATAAAAGATTTTCTCTTACAAATGAATGAAGCACTAATTTGAGAAACTTTTGTGAGAAAAGCTAGCAGATTACAGAGAAAGAAGATTGTTTATGCATGACACCACAGGCTTGCCAACATCGAGAGGCTTCGATTAAAACAGATTAAGTTCAATCTAAGACTTCTTAGCAAAGAATAATTGGAAAGTCTAATCATCACGCAGAACACCAGGAACTTATTTTGAAGAAAGATAATGTTGCTCCTGTCATAGAAGTTTTTATGGTAACCATATTCATATATCGCTAATTACACGTAAATATAATCAAAATAGGGGAGATCGCTGAGGACATAATCGATGCATCCAATTTCGCTGCAATCGGAAAATTATCTACAATTATAATAGAAAAATACAGTATCATCTGTTATATTTAAAATCTCCAACCAAGCTACTTGACAGATACACAGGCAAAATATGGGAAGATCCATAAAGAAGTTTAAATTAGAATAAGAAATCGTTTTATAGGAATAGGCGACAAAACTGCCAGCCCCGAGGACAGCATCGCTTCTGAGAAGCTTCCACAGAGGTCACGAGGATTTACCCAACCTTGAAGTTACATTTGACAGAAACACTATTTGACTCGAGTAAATTTATAGTACATTTTAACTGTTTGTTGTTAACTATAAATTGCAAATATGAAGAGACTGTTCAAATTTGTTCAACTTGAATTGTTGAAACTGTTCACCTGCAGGTGGTGTTACCTTCCGGTGTTCCGCGTGTCAACAGCCCGAACAGGCGCTGTTTGGTGTCAACAGTCACTTCCTTCTCAAACAGCTACCGTCCTCTGGACTCTCCACGGGGACAGAAAATAGGACACGCGCTGAGGAAAACTCTGTTTACATGATTTTACGAGCCGACATAGCTGGCCAGTCAGACAGACCACGGTTCAGTTCCCGACAGCAACCCCCGTTCCTTCTTTGCCATAGAAATTTTGGAACAAACATGAGGCTAACTAGGTCCTTTCTCCAAGAGATAAAGGCAGCTTCTTAACTGGATAAAACGACCGGAGGTTGAAGCTAACAACTCATATACACCTGTTGACGAGGTTAAGAATGAATGGAGTGTTACCTCCACTCCCCATTCTCCTTCATTAGGTAGTTCTTAGACACAGGATGAACACATTTTATCTGTAAATATATTGCAATGAAACACGTTCACTAAACTCGGACAATGTAAAAGCACAGAGTTTCTACATAAATCCTTGGCGTCATTTTAAACTGTTTCAGTTCAGAAGTTCTGTTGGCAGTTTTAAAATGCGATTATATCCAGACGGTTTCTCGCGAAACTTCGTCGTTGCAAATACATGATTTTCCCTCATGGAGGATTCAACATGCGTTACAGACTAGCTAACCTAATCGTAAATTTTAAGACGGTTTTAAACTTACAGGTTCTTTAACGGATATCAACTAAAGCGCATTCTGGTGGGTAACGGATGAAGTTAAAGGCAAATGGAAATCGAGATCTATAAAAGTTCTGATCTATCAGAAAAACCAGTGGATCAAGACTTAAACCCGGTTCTTACAGTCCAGAATCCATGTTTTGGATGCTGTGCCGTTGTCATTGCGGAAAATGTGTGAGATCTTGGAATAAAACACTAGTATGCACCTCATAACTTCTAAATGTCTGAGTCACGGGTTGTTAGAATTCGGTGTACCCCTTTATTCTCTAAGAATCTGCTTTGATTAACGTGCCTTGAATAATACTGAACCCCTAAAACCTCCTCCTTCAGCTATTTGAAGTGTGAACTGGTAGACGGGCTGAGTCATTGCAATTCAAGACAGGAAGTTCAAGGTAACAGCTACCCTCCGAATGATATATCGTTCCTGCATCAACTCCGAAGTACAGATTCATTTATACATTCTCTACACCTCCCTAAAGTCACAACTCATTTTACGAGAAATAACTGTAGAAAAAGGTTGCTGGTCACTTAGACCAACATCAGCTAAGAAACACGAATTTCCTGTGAGAATGTCGCCGAGAACACAAACGAACTTCGAATACGTCGTGTTTGTGACGTCTCCCTTTGGAAACAAACTTTGGGCAAATTTTCTTTTGCATCTGGAGTTATGTGACGTTTTCTGCAGTGTTGGCAGTCCTGTGAACGGAGAGCTAAGCTTCAAGCAACCCTTATCTTTTTCTGAACTTGCGAGAGGCAGACCGAGTTTTCATTTCAAAAGTCGTCATTCTTACTGTCCTGTGAGCGACAATTTTTTAGTTATCCTCGCGCGTATTCGACGTCAAATGTCGTATTATAACTTCGAAGACACAACTACTTCTAATATCACTGTGCTGAGAAATTCCAAACACAATTTCGTAGTTTTACTGAAACTGGTTTGCAGTAATTTGATTTGTATTACAGCAAGGATTTTGTAGGATCTGATGTTTCTACGGTGGTGAGTTTGAAGATGGCTGTCTTCTGGGTTATAGTCTGGTAGATGTTTACCATCAGGGTGATGATGGAGGCAGCAGGGATCCCTGAAACATCGATAAACATCTACCAGACTGTACACGGCGCGACAACCCAGAAGACAGCCATCTTCAGTATGGATTTTCTTACAAAGTGAAGCTGTTTTTAAAGAATTAAAGTCGTATTTCATATGTAACCGATGGTATCGCGTAGTCATGTGTAGAAGTTAAACAGTAGAATCTATTTATTTATAATTTATTTAAAGACGCTTTTTCAGTAGCTCACATTACACATTACAAGTAATAATATAATAGTTGTACATGCATATATAAATAAATAACATGATTGAAATACAAAACGCCGTTTTTTAAAATTTAGCGAATATTTTTTTCATAACAAATTAGGTCATATTTCGCCATTTTTGGGACATATTTGCATGCATATTTCTCGATTTTTTAGGTCATGAACATCCGAACCCTAATTATAATTAATCTACCTATTTCGATGAAACTTAATTCATGCAAAAGTGCACCAAGTTTATTGCCTAGAGATCCACAGTACTGACACTTAACAAAGTAGCTCTGTAACTACGTGGAACTCATAAATTCGCCAAGTATACAACTTAACCGTATGATTACCACAACATTAATAAAACTCCACGAGACATGAACCACCACATAAAAAGAGACAGCTGCTTCATGAATAATTAACGTGATACATGTAAGCACGTCTGGGTCGCGGAATGGACTTGTAAACTGGGGGGGGGGGGGGGCTACAATATCTGCATGCTAAGCAGGTAGCTGGCTGCCCCAAATGTATCAGGATCTGTTACTTTATTAGACTCTTCAACATTAATTTCTTTGTTTATTTATACGTTCTGGCTGGCTTTCATATTGTTAAGAGTTTTTATCTTGGTAAGTTAATATGTCACGGACGTGACCCTACCAACAATAATTTAAAATTATTACACAGATCATTTCATTAATTTTAAATGCCCCCTTAAAATATTAGCGGATCATTTTAAGTAAAAATTAACTCTTCTGTCATACCGCAGAAGGTTGGTAAGTCCCGTGTCGAAGACTGGTACTTATTGAGCGTATGAAAACAAAACCAAAAATCTATTTACACTAAACCTGTATTTCACATCGCAGAACATTCTGATCTCGCTTTAGCAAATTTGGCGAAATGCGCAGTTTCGTTGTGTTTTTTTTTTTCACATCCAGAGAGAGAGAGAGAGAGAGAGACAGCCAACTCTTTTACGTAAAACATCAGACACTAGAACAGAACAATGTAACTGCCCCTTACAACGTTTCGTAATGGCTGAAAACGTTAAGCAAGCCTCGTAGTCGAATGAGCATTCTCCCACTCGACGTCGAAGTTCACACTCCAGGCACAGACAACTCAACCACGGCTCACCGCAGACCGAGTAAACCTTGGGCCAGCGGACATTAAGCTGAGTGACTCAATTTAGATAATACACCAACTCACGTGCAATTAAACGTTCCGTGTGGTATTACAGGAAGCATGGTTTTATAAAGTGTTTTTGCCACTGATGATGACCTCTCGAGGTCGAAACGCGTTTGGCACAAAGTGTTATTTAATGTGTAAACAGTTTTGTTTGCATGCATGATTATATATATTTAGATAGCACTGCACGGTTTGCAAGGTTTTGAGATTCTCCCACACTTAGGAGGAAAGCGTCTTCCAGCTGCTGCTTCCGTTGGAGGGAGAATCAGTTTGATTTGCACGCGTTAAAGCGAATCTACTTCGATTATGCGCGGCCTCCACGGTGTCTCTTTGTCAGAACAGGAGTAAAATGCAAGATTCCGCCTGTTTAATTTGTTGCCCGAAACGTCGTTCAGAAATTCGACACGCCTCTGAGCAGGTGAGCGCCGGGGGTTAACGGAGACCACGTGATGTCAGTTTATTTTCATGCCTGTCTTATCAGCAGAACTGTTCCTTTTCTCAAGGCTTAATTAGTAACGAGTTTTGGACGAGAAAAGATTATTTTGCCCGGATCTAGTTCTGCTCCCTCTGTCTGCCCGCGAGGGAACTAAGGCACAAATTCTCGACCCTGGCTCGTCAGCTAATGAGTGAACGTGGGTGGGTGAGTGAATGATATTTTCGCACTGTATTTTGAAACGCGTCTCAATTTTATGAACAAATTTTATTTTTCCTACTTAAAATTTCTTTCTAACCCTGCTTCAGATTTTAAACCCTGTTAAACTTAGGATCAAAGATTTCTACAGACTTAACAATTTACTGTACGTATATCGTCGTGGAATTTGCAACTATTTCTTACTTCAAGACCCATACGCTTGTAAAGGACCTGTAAGCCGTTCTTACACAAACAGCAGGCTGTTTTTCATTCTAAAGTTTTACATCCGTAATTGCAATGCCCACTGAAATTTCACAGGATAAAATATAGCTGTTATTGTAGTTTCGATGACATGGGATATTGTATTTGACAATTTTCTTATAGTGTGCTGTTGTTTGCACACCCCTGTACCTTATTTTTAAAATTTATAGAAGTCGATAAATTTTCCGGGGAAGTCTGTCCAAAAGGAATTCTTTAGTTTGACTAATCGTTAAATTAATTAAACCTAAATTCAATTCCTTGCAAGAGTATAGACCGCGTGTGTCTACCGTTAAACAGATTATATTAGAAATACATTCATCTGTAATATATGAGAATATATTAACATTTAGATAATAAACACAAAATATAAATACTGAACAACAGAAAACAAACCATATTCTTGTGGCTCCAATTGGAATTACAAATAGTTGTGTCACTTTGCCGAAGCACGCTGTTAATTTGAAGCTTTAATATTTGTCTCCTACTTGAATGGGTCGACGTTAGTGCTATACGGATTTCTCTTCAAATTTTAACTGGTTACGGTGTTAAAATAAAATTCTTTTTCCTCCTTAAGCAATTAGTGTATAGTATTTAATATTTAAAACACAAATCATAGCGGAACGCAAAAGAAAATATTATTAACCTCGATGTTACACGTGTTACTGTCAACTAGTCACACAATATCATAACCAATTCTAACATCCAATGATATCCAATAGTTCATAACACAAAACACTGTATATTGTGTTAACTGAGCTGAAGTATGTATATATTACAACATACCATTCTGACGTACATTTCGAATTACTTAACTTCAGTCAGACACATCGCTAATAACTGGTCATTACTCAATGACAAACTCTCGACGTTTTAAAGTCTCTGTTCAGAGGTTTTGTTCTACTAAATTCTTCATGGTAGATGTCCCTAAGGCCTCTTTGTTATTTTGTACCAAGAAAAATATTTTTCCGATAACTATCTTAAGAATTTCTACATTCGGACATCGTCCAGTTTGTTTGTGTATCGTGTACCAGCCCAGCATTCTGATGTCCATAATTTATGATTATCGTTATTAGAAAACCCCTTTTAAGACTCCTTTATATCGCGACTACCTTTAAATCATTTGTCCGCACGACGAAATTATAATTGATTACAATCTCTTACTCAGCTTTCCAGCTGAGCGTCTGATCCACTATAATAACCACACAAAAATGTAACTCCCTCCTTCAGTGTTTTCTTTTTAAAAAACATCCACTATAATAACCGCACAAAAATGTAACTACCTCCTTCAGTGTTTTCTTTTTAAAAAAAATTCCACGTCATTGAAGCATAAATCCCTTGGTTTTTCTCCGTCTCTCGCCTGACTATTACCCGAACCAAGTCACGCTGCTTCAATTTCACACGGATTTCTTCAACGAATAATCCGGTCAGCAGTTGCTACAACCGGCGAAATGCGTCACGTGACTTCGTGCTTTTAACACTTAAAAGGAGATATTCCTGTCGGAGAAACGGAGGTATATTTATGAATTACTAGAATAATAAACTTTACTATCATTTATAAATTAATGATCTGCCATCTTCGTATTCAAACAACTGTGGGTAAAACCTCGCTGAATGTGTAGGTTAATTTAAAATACACTACTCAGAATGAAGACAATTTGATCTATTTTATAAACACGGTAATACTGTTTGACTAGCTAGGCGACAACAAGGTTCTCCATGAATCCGCTATTTTGATCGCATAACATAAACACGATTAAATAATTACCTGTGGTAGTTGAAAGGATATTTAAATTCTTTGAATTAAGAAACGAAAACATATTTCATGTCATCTGTAATTGTTAAAAATTCGAAAAGCAGATTGCACTTGTTGCCCTGAAACACGCTTCGTTATTTCTGAATAAAAGCAGGAAAGACTTCACAATTGTAAAAATAAACTAAACTCACTGCTACAAAGAAACTGTGCACCGGTTCCATCTTTGGTACTGGTCATAGGCTAAAATGGAATTTCAACGTCGACATAATCTCTTTACAAATCGATACGGCATGATAACAATTAAGATATCTGATTAGGAAGTCGCGTGTCTCCACAGATTGGCAGCTAAGATGGGGTTCTAAGCCCTTCATTAAACAAGACCGAACACCCAGGTTACTGAGATAGGCGCTTCAGTTATCATTCCTATATTTAAGTATTTGAATTCAACGACTGGCCCACTCGTTCTGTTTTCGTAGACGTTTCCATTTTTCTAACCTCACGATTTTCTGTTCAGGCCTAAACGTCGATAACCCTAGTTTGGCCAGAAATAATATTTAAGGATTTTTGGAAAGATTAACCCGACTTCTGATCACAGTAAAACTTTGAGTAATGTAATTCCATTAATTCATAAATTCTTAATTTGAGCGCGTACATATTGACGGCATAATCCTAATGCATTAATTATGTCGGATTTGTCTCCTTAAACCTGTTTATGTGATTCACACGGTAGGACAGCGGCTTCGTATTCTGGAGATCCCAGATTCAAATCTTGCCCCAGAGACAGGCCCTCCTGACTGAAATTTTCAGTGGTTTTCCTCAATCATTCCATTTAAATGCTGGCTAGTACCTTAAAATATACCACTACAGTTTCCTTCCGTATCCTTTCCAATTCATTAACCAATATCATCCGATATTATTTTAAGTATCCTTCAACAAACCATAAATAAATAAATAATGACGTGTACATTTAAGATTTAAAGTCGTCACATCGGCGAATATTTCGATTGAAGCCTTCTGTGTAATCTTCTCTTGGTTACCGACGTTTCGGATGAACTCATCTACACTAAAGACAAAGGCTTATAGAATAACTCCTCAGTCCTTGACCTCATTCATCCACGCATCGTCTCTGTTTGCAGAAGAAGTCTTCAGCACTGCGTGAGAAGGCACACGGAATCAGAGCTCGTGAACGCCTACAATCTCTCGCTTTCCCAATTCAAGAAATTACTTTCACGTCGATGAATGACGAAATAATGAAAACAGTCACTTCAAGTAACTTCACTAAGAACCCGACCGTACAATGTTTTTGTGAAGACTGTAAATGCCATGTCTTGTATCTTCACTGCTCAGAGCAGGGTCGTAGGCGATCTTTTCAGATACGGATAAGTAAGTAATCCGATTTCTGTTCATTTCTGTTGGCCTGCGAAGAGAGAGGACTTGCATTACGCTGATCCCGTCTTTGTGAATTCTGAATCTGAACAGACCAGAGTACAAAATCCATGGGAGAAAGTTTTGTCAACAAAATTATAACAACTTTCTTTCGCGGTCAGTGGTTGGCACTCCTGTTTTTTATTAAGGTGGTCCTGGGTTCAAATGCAGGTTTCGAAGACCGCCTTTCCTCACTGTGGTCTTCGTAATTTTCGTCAGTCCATTCAGGAAAATGACCGAATAGGGTCTTAATTTAGGGTAAGACCACTTCCTTCCAAATCGATTCTAATTCGTTATTCACCAATCATCCAGCCATCCGACGCCAAATAATCTGAGTCAGCAAGAACCACGGATGTTTTAATTTGGCAACACTGTCCGCAAAGGCAGACAAACTACAAAATGAAAACCACACGAAAATTTTCCAAATGTAGTCCCAAAGAAAATTACCCAATCTCGCATGTTTATCGTTAGCAGAGATCAGAATTTCAGTTGTGAGATTTCAGGTTCGAATGGCTACGATTATGAAACGGCCATATTTTGGTTTGTTGCGAGGCGCAGTCTCGTAGAAGTTGACCGACGTTTCAGAGGTGCTTGCTGCCTCCATCATCAGGGCGATAAGTGTGAGTAATTTCTTGAAATGATCGTTGATCTCTATGGCGAATAACACGGTGGATAATAATTACTGGAGGTAAATTTAGAATACTGGGTTTTACTTAGACACGCCCAAAAAGATGTGGGAGAGGTTATTAAAAGTTTGGTTAACAGAACTTAAGAAAATAAAACTCCATTCGTGGCGACTGAACAAGTTGACAATTCAAGGTGGAAGTTACTGAGCGTAAGGAAGTTCAGATAAATTTTCTTCGAGGCACTACACCCTGACTGCTTTAATAGTACGTAAGACGCACAGATTTTTTAACCTCAGTACACGCGTACAAACTACGAAAATGTCATTCGCGGTGTTTTCTTCAGTTACTCGGTCTAATCTGTATGACGTAAACACGGACTTTCATTTTAACTCAACTTCAGAACGAGATCACTTGCAAAAATATTAGTGAATGTTAACTTATCTTTTTCTTAATTCTAATCTACTGACAAGCGACTGTTTCAAACTTGCATTTTCTAGACCACTGTTTAATTAGTAGTAAATCATCCACCGAAGTGTAATTAGGTAATGACCTAGTCAGCTACACGCTTCTGATTAAACCTATTTCAGTGGTTCTTAACCTCTCTCACACAAAATGTGGTTTTTGAAGAAGGAATGGGGGTCATTGTGGCTTATTAGTAAACTAAGTGCCAAGATTAGACGATGATAAGGTACATAGGAACGGATGAAAGAATTTCAGTAAAAGAATCACATCACAGATGTAAGCGTTGACAATTCGCGCCAACAGAGCGTGTGACTGAATGCGAGGATTGAGTGTGGATGATCGTGGTTCTTCGCACGCACGAGGCTCAGTGTGTGGTCAGTAATTACAGGGCGGCGGGTCTCACGTGTGGACCTTGCTGGCAGGTGGAATGGACGTGGCCTCAAATACACGACCGGGCAGGAAGAAACTTCCTGGGACTTTTACGTAAGGCACTCGAGCTGAAAACGAATTCGTAAGGGAATGCGATAATGAACTTTGTTGCAAAATCCATCACTAGATCCACGAATGCTGAGATACCCTTTCCAACACACCACGACAGTCTCCTTCCATATCCTTACATCATTAATATTTCTCTATCTCATAATCCAATGAAGATCTGTAGTTAAAACAGTGTCCTTCAGAGACTACTAAGAGTTGTATTATATACAAAGACATTTTATGAGATTTGAAATTTTCATTGCGGGATTGCAATGTTGTTTCTTGTTTATTAGGCCACGTGATCTTGTTTGTAGTGGACAAGTTTATCTCCGCCATTTTCAGGATTTACTCTATGTATGTAAAGTAAGGAAATTGGATAAGCAAGGGATATTTTGTTAAGCGCCGAGATGTTGTTCTCATAATGGAGTGTAACAGTTGAATGCCGGACAGAAGTCTTCATAATACAAAGAAAAGCTGAAATATCGCTAGGATTGTTGGACTAATAGATAAAGAACAGAGTAATTACTTGATTTCTTTGAGTGATCGATATTTCCATCTGTTTCATAAGCAATAATTACACAAACAGGACGCTGACATAATCAGTCATGTTACTACCAATAGGAGAAGGAGTCATCTTGAAGATTGTGACGAAATGTAAGATCATAAAAAGTATAAAAATAAACCGTGGAGAGAGATGAGCTCGACGAGGGAAAACACTAAATTATTGGGACGTAATTAAGCTTACACGTAAATAGCAGTAATTTATAACATGAAAGTCCTTATCTCTAGCCCCGGAAAAGTCTAATTTAAACCTGTAGTACTTGAAAGGTGGAGAGTGCGTGATATAATTCTGTCAAGATTAAACCTCACTGGACTGCGGTAACCCGGAAAATTCAGACTCGTCTGGCGATCTATCAAAAACGACCGAGAATTGGCTCCTTCACTGACCGAACTTGAGATTTGACAATTTCGATAACAAACCAACAGGTAACGAGTACATTTTACAAAAGTACATAAAATGAACGCAGAAGGGTTGGGTTGCGTCTGTCCGTCTGTGTATTAATATCGCATTTCCGAAATTAAAGAATGGATATTAATTAAATTGGGTTTCTATGGTCATTTTTAAGGGGTG
The DNA here is from genome assembly GCF_000696155.1 of Zootermopsis nevadensis. The sequence continues at coordinate 639,784 of NW_019059750.1, forward strand.
ATACCATCCGCAACACTAAAATTATGGATTAGATTATTAATTCAATACCAAGGATTTAAAACTGACTTATTTAAATGATGAAGCTTGATCCTTGCTTCAGTGTCCCCGAAAGACAAATCTTCCACTTAAGGCGAGATCGACATTTGTCGTTTAAAACTTTGATTCATGGTCCAAAGTGAAATTCATCAGAAATATAAGATAAACTGTCTTCAGGCTGGGTTCCACGAGGTCAACAATACTTTGAAACAAATGACTGTTCGCCCGTCCACGTCCCAGAATTTTACATGTTGAAGTTCAAAGACGGTAAGTCTGACCGCGAAGACTTTTATTACCCGGACATCAGGAATTAGTCGGCTTCCCGAATGAGCACACACTTACATTCCTTAACACTTTTAATACCTCATAAAATTCTACGTAATTCATGTTTGTATCGACTGTCATTTTCAAACACACACACTATGTGTTTCGACCGCATGCTGCCATCTTCAGGATCGATGCCAATACGTTGTGACTGTATTCGCATCTTTATATCTATATGGACATAGATCGTGTTTGCCCTACGCCAGATTTTTATTCCTTGGCTCGTGGCCTCCGAGCTTTTCTCCTTCAATCCATTGAAGTGGATAAATTACAAGTGCTGCCATTTAGTTATTCCTCAACAAACGTACGGAGTGCGTGATTCCTTCTCATGACTGTACAGAGCAGATTCTACTCACTCGTGTTCGTGTTGTCTTTAGATGAAAATTGGGTTATGGCGGTCACAAGGGAGCGAAATATAAGTTGCTCGTTCTTATCTAATAGAAACTGAATTATTCTTAAAACATTTATGTTTCTGTCTGATTATGAGAAATGACATAATTTATGTACGTCGCATAGTTCTCTGATGCTGGCTTTACGAGGGAAAGAATAGTAAACGTATCAGAAGTGTTGGCTGTGCATTCGTGGCTCAAATCCCATCCCGAGATGGAGAATTAAATTTGGTTCGACATTTTTCTAATTTCTTTATCACGTCTAATAATGTAGTATACAGCAAAGCAAATCGCCCTAAGATCGCTGAATTTTCCTCAGCTAACAAATTAAATTTAAGTAAAAGACTACAATTTTCAGAAGACATCAATTCTTTCAACCTTATAAAACAAAAAAAGTAATTAATTTTCAAGAAAAAAAATTGAATCCGTCTTTTAAAATAATGATAAACCTAAACAATACGGAAACTTATTTAAATTACTCTCAAATGAAAAATAAATAACTCATTTATATTTAGAAATCTTTGCTTTCGCCTGTCTTAGACGAAAGAATCAGATATTAACCTCAATGCAGCTTTTATTTGTAGTTTTTGAGCGCTGGATATTTGTGTGCCTTTAAATTCTTAACAATTTCGGGTGCCTGAAGAAGTCTTCGTCAATATTTTCGTGTCCTCTCTCAGGTCCTGTATCCTCTGCTGGATACCTGAATACCTGCACGCCAAGAGAACACGTTAGCCTTATACAAACACATCCTTTAATGCGCTCATTTAAAATCAGAAGCTATACGAAAACCTCCCGTCATTATCAAGACGATCCTGTCGAGTTTCCAGCGACCGCGCTCTGCCTCTGTAGCAGCGTGAGACAGTTTAATGTATCTGGACCCGTGACGGGCGAACAAATTGGATCTGAATTACCGCTTCAAGTTCCCTTACACGTGTTCTGTATACCGGCTTTCCTACGCGTGACTTTTTTAATTAAGTAAACATGTAACGGCGACCACGACCAAAACCAGACCTCGTTCTTCACTGTAACAAATCGTGTATGTTCTTTCCTATGGTTGACAGACAAGACAGGAAAATGTAACTAATGCGATTGTAGCCTAAGCTAAAGGAAATAATCGAGACACACATACAAAGCGTAAAGCACTACATACGTCATGTACATTAATAATAACAATAATTATAATAACATTTCTTTTACTTGGTTGACACGAGACTTGAGGTCAATCACTGTTCCGGCAGAATATGTGTTTCCATTAGCGCTACATATAATATATTCATATATTCGTGTATTTCTTTTCTCTTATCATCAACTTCTAATTACATCTTGTTAATTTCATTCTCTCAATTACATCCGACATTTTACATGTGTAATCAAATTTTTCAAAATCTTAATTCGCCTTGTAGATTTGTTGTCAGATGTTAATATTTCGGAGAACCATACTGACTCCATCATCAGGGCTTAAAATGGAGACCATGTTTCTCCGAACTCTGGCATCTGACGACGAATCTAAACAGCATCATGATTTCAGCCGTGAAATCTCCAGATCTCACATTCCTAATACAATTCATTAATCTCATACTAACTAAAGCTTTATGTAGTATATACTAAGCCATTTATTACATAAAAATATCTCCGTACACTTCATCGTTTAAAACTCTTCAATAATATTATAATCTTTATGCCCTATTTTATCAGTTCCTTCAATTTTATTTCCAATTTTTTGAGTTTCAAGTAGTCCGTTTAAATAATTCGTAACGTACTCTTATTAAATCTTTTTTTTCTAGCCATATTTCACTACCAACTTCAATGTCTTACCCCGTCCGCTTCTCTTACAATGTAATAATTCCCGTGAATCTATTCATCCATAATATTTTCTTACAAAATATCCCATGTGCTTTGTAATTATCTTTCTATCCGTCCTATAAATTTCACAGGACGACACCAGCAGTCTGATTCCAATAACATACCATATAAATTTTCTTAAATCTTCACCGTTATACCTACGTTCTTGCTAAGCACTTATCAATAACTGCCAAAGTCTTATCAGTTTTGCCATTAATTTAGATTTAGGCTCCCTCCGACTTCCTGTCATTTCTGGAGTTATCACTGACATTATCATGTTATATAGTAAAAAAAGACCATCGGAGTACTTCGCATTGAAATGTAATTGAATAACACAGGCCATATTTTTTTTGTAGTGTTCTGTCTGACGACAGGTCCATATGAACAGGATGCTTCCATCCTTTTCTCGGACTGGGACCTGTTCATATACGTTCTTGGCAGATGATCCAGAAGTGGTTTGCCATTGCCTTCTTCTGTGTGTGAATGGAGTAATTGTTGGGATGCCACGGAGGAAAACTCCGTGTTGCCTAGACCACGGCCTTGCCCAACACAAGTTATAAATTCGGGCACCGCCGGGAATCGAACCCGAGACCCCAGGATTACAAGACCAGCGTTCTAACCGCTAGACCATTGTTTTTAACGAGACAAGAACCTGGCGCCATAACGGATTTGAACCAAATAATACTGAAACATTTGATCTGAATTCTTTTACAGATACACGTTATTGCAAGACAACACACCTTTTAACACCTGTGTTCCGTATCTTATTCATCTAACGTCGCCTTTTCCCATTCATAATATTGTCTGATTGAGTCTCGACCATATAATACGCAAAGAATTAAGTAAATTTACTTCAAATTCAATAATTTCTCATACGATGGCTGCTAATGCAATCAGAGTGGCATGTTCCACCACACGTTCCTTATAATTTTGCTACGTGGGTACCTGTTTCAAATGGAGTACTGACAGCTTTGATGGTTCATGTTTCGTCCCCAAGGACTCCTGCTCTGTGCCCTAAATAATAGCTGTCTCTCAAAAATAATTCTATGTGAAAACAGGCCAGAGATATAACGACGTATTCTGTTGTAATATTAAGAGCAGCAAAGGCTTCTGAGTGCCACTGAAATATCTGATAATCAAATGTGTTAAGATGAAAGATTATAAATGGCGTTTAACTCACAGGCCTGCAGTTCACGAGTGTGTAATCGTGTCTTTAATTTCTTAAAATATTTGAATACAGAAACATTTTACTACTCCAGTAGTCACACCAAGGGCTCGCTATACCTACACGTGAAATACAAACAATGTTCTGTCAGAGGGAAGGAACTGTACACAACCAGCCCACCCCACAAATTTTTAATACTCTTATCAAGGCGCCAATAATGACACTAAACCTATAATTAAACTAATTAAACACTGCACTGAGACAGATGAATCCACTCCGAACATTTAAATTTAAAACTTTTTAAAGTTCAAGAATTTGCCCATTTTAATGAAGCACTACATGAGACTTACCGCCACGGTGGTCTAGCAGTCAGAACACTAGCCTTGTAAGCCTGGGGTCCCGGGTTCAGTTCCCGGTGGTGCTCAAATTTATAACTTGTGTTGGGCAAGGCGGTGGTCTATGCAACACGAAGTTTTCCTTCAGGGCTTCCCCGGTTTCTCCGTGGCATCCCAAATAATTACTCAATACACACAGAAGAAGGCAATGGCAAACCACTTCTGATCATCTCTGCCAAGAATGAATATATGTATGAGCAGGTCCCTGACAACCTGAAGAGGTTGTCAGGTTGTCCTGTTCATAATATATGGACCTGTCGTCAGACAGAACACTACAAATAAAAAAAACATGGGACTTAAACTGGCTAACGTAAAAATAAAACCTAAATACACAAATTTAAGTATAAGTAACGCTGCCATCGGGCTTCTAATGGCCCTGATGATGGAGGCAGTATGACCCCTGAAACGTCGCCACACTTCTACCAAGCTACACGATGCAACAACCCAGAAGACAGCTGACTTCATACTCATCGCTGTGAAAACCTCAAGTCCACTCTTACGTTAGTTACGTACTGTCGTTTATGATTTAAAAAAATGCACACGGGATCGACCTATTCGAAGTCAGTGTTTGTCAGAGGGACATTCGCATCAACTAAAGCGCGTTTCGAGGTGAAAATGCCAAAGTTTACTGAATAAAGTCTAATGAAGAGCTATTCAGTACTTCTGGTAAAAATGCAAACACGTCTGTGCATTCTGATTGGTGCTTTCAAAAAAAAAAACAATTTTATTTGAAAACACGACATAATTCATGTCTGTTGCATGTCATTTCGTCATTCGTCTATTGAAAATGTCACGCAGTTCTCCTTTCAACTTTCGTAAATAGCTTCATTTGTATGACTCGATGGACGGCCATAAACAATTATCGTGTGTCTCGATTTAATTACTGTGTACGTATTCGGACCGAACTGCCCACATGTTTGTCTTACATTCGAAAGGCAGCTGTCCAAACAAGGAACGGACACGAGTTAACTGAAGTGATCGATCAGAATGTTAATCGCGGCCAAGAACTTCTCCCTCCTCGTCGGCGCGTAAGTGTTCGCGTTGTAGCCTAACCGCGGCGATGGTAGTTCGCTGATGCACGTCCTCAAGGACAGCGTATAATGAATTACTCCGTGTATCTATAACAGACTGCTGAATTCTTGTAATTTATATTAATATTCTGATAGAAAATTAAAAGCGACTTAGGATCATAAACCACGTACTTTGCCCGTCGTGAAGTCATTCTTCATCTACAAAAGAACTGAACAGATTTCAGTTTCGTTAAATTAGGATCTAGCGGTTAGAACGCTGGCCTTGTAATCCTGGGGTCTCGGGTTCGATTCCCGGCGGTGCCCGAATTTATAACTTGTGTTGGGCAAGGCCGTGGTCTAGGCAACACGGAGTTTTCCTCCGTGGCATCCCAACAATTACTCCATTCACACACAGAAGAAGGCAATGGCAAACCACTTCTGGATCATCTGCCAAGAACGTATATGAACAGGTCCCAGTCCGAGAAAAGGATGGAAGGATCCTGTTCATATGGACCTGTCGTCAGACAGAACACTAAATAATAAGGCCAAGACTTCGTGTAGATTTTTTAGGTGGAAACCAACGTTTTAGACGAACGTTACAACCTCCACCTTTAGGGTAGATTTTAATTAAATTGTTAATTAAGAAAGTGATAAAATTTATAAAGCGTTGATGTTCGAGATTTATACTCGGGAGACCTCTAGTTCGAATCTCTGTCGGGTACAGCCTGTCCTTAATAAAAGTTTTACATGAATAACGTTAATACTATACTACACATTCATCATAACCAATAGCCTTTCGATTGAGAAATTAACCTTAATATATTAAAAGATATATTTTATATCAATTTGTTTCAGAAATTTGTATATGTTACTATGAAAATTAATTATTTTAGACAATTCATTACTGACTTTCTTGAAGAGATTTGTAGTTTTCATCTTTTGACTAAAAATCCAGTCAGTCAAATGAGAATGTTCCTGAAATGTTGTCTAAGATTTGAACAGAGTAACTTATACCGTATTCTAAAGTAATCGTAATAAATAACTTAATGCTAATCAGCGTTACAGAGAAAATAAATACTTCTATTAGGCTTGAAAGACACTCGCTGTTTCCAAACTCCTAGAACGCGTCTTGTGTACGTAAACAGTGACGATATTTTCTCAGCGCAGAATATCGTAATTATGGGGCCATTTAAATGTCGAGACGGGTGGATTCCCCTACGGAGCGCAGACTTATGACACACGAATGACAATCGCCTAGTTAACGTATTTATAACATCAATAACATGTGCGTCACGATCCGAGCGCGCGTTTCGTCGCAGTCGACAAGAGATTTCCGATACGCCTGTGCCTTACGGTAAGAACACGTGGACATCTAATGCAACCGAATGTACTGACGTATAAGGTTCGATCGCTCGGTAAAAATGTTGGAAGCCGAGCGCCTTATATGGCATTGCTCCTGTTTGATTATGCAAGATTGCATTGAGAGGAGTTTCGCAATAAATCCTGGCAAATGTCTGCAGCGTCAGGTCTGCCTTATCCGGAGAATAGGTCGTTCAAACACGCCACCACACAAGACGCATAACCTGAGCAACACTCCGGTGTTTCAGCGACTTCTCTTTCTTTCTTCCTTTCTTTCTCTTTCTTTCTTTTCTCATTTCGTCCTCTTTATTTAGTTCCACGATTTTGTCTCGCTCTCTACTTAATTTTTTAAGCCTCGCTCAGACAGTAAAATAATGATTAATTTTCATGACTGCCTCCGTTGAATGCACAATACAGAAACACAATGACTACGGACGGAGTGACGGACGCATTTCACTGCCCTCGCACAGGGACATCGGTTACTCATGTTTCTGTCTCTGCGTCACTCGTCTTCCACATTAAGGCCGCTCCACACTCTCTTTCCCGTTGCTCTATACCCTCCGCGTGCTTAGTGTAACAAACGTACGCGTCGCTTTTAGAAAAGTGCGAAACATGGTCTCTCACTCAGAGAGAGGAACACAGATTGCAGGTTTTTGGAAACAGGGTGATGAGGAGGATATTTGGGCCTAAGAGAGAAGACGATGGGGCGTGGAGAAAACCGCACAATGACGAGCTTAAAAATCTGTACTCCTCCCCCAATATTGTGAGGGTGATTAAGTTGAGAAGAATGAGATGGGCTGGGCATGTAGCGCGCATGGATGGGACAAGAGGTGTGCACCGGGTGTTGGTTGGGAATCCTGAGGGGAAGAGACCTCTGGGGAGACCTAGACGTAGATGGGAGGATAATCTCAGGCGGGATCTATGGGAGATAGGAGTTGAAGGAGACTGGATTTTGTTGGCCCAGGACAGGGTCCGGTGGAGGGCTTTGGTTAATTCGGTGATGAACCTTCGGGTTCGGTAAGCCA
>NW_019059750.1:654592-668253 GCF_000696155.1 Zootermopsis nevadensis
GGGCGGCGCTGTGATTCGCCTCTATAGATGATGCACCAGCCTTGTGTCTGGATGAGAAGAATAGCATCTGGGGCTTTGAGTGAATAGTCGGTGGTTGATTTCTGTCTTCCAACAAACATCATAGCGCAACTCTAATTACTAAGCATCGTTTGATGTTTTGATGTTCAACATATAACACTGTCCTCATAGAAACGATGAATGTTGAATGTTTCATTTCTGAATACGTAACAGAGTCGCACATATTGTGTGTTATATCCCCATGCTCGGTTCGACGTCCACTGGTAATATACTAATATTAGACATTCAAATAATATTAGACGGAATGCTAGGTATCGCAAAATCTTTGTCCAGGCCTTCCTAAATAACAAATTCGAAAGACTTTTCCAAATACCCAGATTTTCCACATTTTTTGACGTAAATACGTCTATATTTTAGGGTCAGTGTCATTCCGCAAAAAAGTGTGTCGAAAATGTGTAAGATGGTTACCCAGGAAACGTCATCTGTTTATCAACAAATCGATAAAAATGGTTACCTAAGAAACATCTGTTTACTCGGCATTGTTGTTACCTATAAAACATTACATTACATTCATCTACCACAGACCCATCTTAAGTGTAATTAATTCAAATTAAATAAGTAATGTCTTAATCAAACTTATCTCAAATGTAAAGCATGTATAAAGGAAATTTTTAGAATAAAGCCAATATATAAACTTCCTTTCCGTATAGACGTATTTACGTCAAATTCTCCGGAACCGTGGTTCCACTGACAACTTTTTTCATTATTAGAACACGTATAAATCAAATTTATCGTTACACAATTATAATATGGAATGAATGAACACGTTCTTCGAGTACTCGGCAAATTTTACGTATCTGACCAAAATAGAATTTACGAAGACCTGGTTAACTTCGGGGATTGCTAGCCTCCGATCAGTTCACGATCTCTCGTCCTCCGAACTATGAAGATTAAAATATAGAAAATTACAAATTTAAGTGCTGTTTTCTGTGGACCTAAAACTCAGTCTTTCATTCCAAAAGAAGATCATAGATTAAATGTATGAGATCAAAGGTTCAAATGTTTCGAAAAAATAAACGTCGCTTCCAAATTCAAGAATTAAGTGGCCACAATAGACAGAGATCGAAGGTGTTTCAAAACAACAGATTTAATAAGTGTCACTTTCAAAAGCGTTTTGGAAATAATGTGTATTTAAGAGTAATCTAGTTTACTTTGCAAAAGTCACTTTTTCATCGACAGAGTCTTTTATCGGACCTTCGCCATAGAGCGCATAAAATGACGAGGTGTCAACTGCCCTAATGTTTCAGCTCAAAAGAAACTGAAATGATTTCGATGAGATTTTGTTTTATGGATTGAAAGAGAAATTTACTAAACCGACTTAATTTCGATTTGTAATTGCCTTATATAATACTTTCTTTACAAAACAATCAAATGAAACTTCAAATTTTCCTCAAAAGCTCTTATCGTTCATGTCATTTGTAATGATCCGTTTAAGACATTTTTATACGATTTAAATTTGGACACTTCTTACGACTTGTGAATATTTAACAGTGTGGGCAGTTTTGCAAAGATTTTGATCAAAATTCCACCCACAGTCTCTCCTAATCTTAAATTTACTGTATTTGTTAGGTTAGGCTAGGTTAGGTTAGGTTAGGTTAGGTTAGGTTAGGTTAGGTTAGGTTAGGTTAGGTTAGGTTAGGTTAGGTTAGGTTAGGTTAGAATCCAATATGGACATCACTTTTCCATTGTCTTTTTTAATTCTGGAATTGTGGATTTCAATTTAGTACTTCAATATTAAATATTTCCAGAATAGAAACACATACACGAATTTAACAGATAAATATGGGGGAGTGACATCCGAGGTAGAATTCAGATGTTTCGTACATTCTTCTCCAACTCACAGTCCGATTTTAAAATACCAGAATACCCATACATATATATATATATTTTAAATAATTTATTAAAACATTTGAGTACAAGAAAAGTTAGAAATCAGGGCATTGCTTGGAATATTTGTTTTTTTATAAATATGAAAATCTAATTGGATTTATTTATCTCGAAATTCGTAAATATTCATTTACTTATTATGTCGACTTATAAAAATCAATCGAATCCAAGTAGCGTTCGCTGAAAAATACATATTAAATTTCCAGTCGAAAATATATAACCATTCGAGTATTATGATATAAGTCATTCGAATTAATTGTGTTGTTAAAATATTTTCTGTCGCATGATGGAATGTAAAATAAGACAAATTAAAAAGTACTGATAATCTTAACAGGTTCAGTAATCGTTTGCACAAAGAGACCACAAACTCCATAAGTGTAATTTTAAAAAAAAAATTATGATACTACAATCAAAAATCAACTCTAAAGCGTTCTGACGATTGTGGATTACACTTAAAAATTATTAAAAAATTATCTGGACTTCTTTTGAAACAAGGACAATGGAGAAAGTCCAGACAACGAATAATTTTAAATATAATTAAAATTTTCAGACAGAAAAAAAAACAACATATAATCTGCAAAAAACAGTTAAAGTGTGTCGACTGATGCCTTGTTGACGCATAAACTGCCCTAAAAATTAATCTGTCGGCTGTAGCTTAAATCGTTACTACGGTACAAGGAAAATGTCGTATTCCTGAAAGTTTTCAATGTTTCTTAGTTAAAATTTACGAATAACTTACACTAATGGATGGAATGTCGTGGGCTTACAGACTTTACTGCTCTCCGACCAAACAATGCGTGGGACCTTAGAGAAAAAAGGATATTCTAGAACACGGTAACTACTCGCTGTCCGACGACCAATACGTTTCCCTGTCGAGTGTTTCGTCCGACTAATCAATTCACTTCACGCATTCAATAGAAAATTATCATCATTTTTCTTACAAAATTTCACTTTAGTGTTGGTTCGTGCCTGCACAGCGATTTCCGTCTCGGTGGGTGGGGGACGAGGCCTCGTGTTTATGAATGCGGATTGCCGCGTGTTATGTGTGTGTGTGAGCTGTGCCTTCGGCTAGTCCATTCTTCTCGGGTGTTCTCATCTCTGAGGGAGGCAGACCGCCCCCGTGGTGCTGAGTTACGCCTCTGCTGGGATACAGAGTCTCCGCCAATCGGAACGGAGATCTACCCATCATGAACTGGTGTTCGATTGGACGCGGGTGTCAAAAGAAACTACATGTTGGACATAATATACGGTCAGAGAGAACATAAAAGAAAGTATAAGGTTTCGTTCTTCAGTGCTCACACGCCTTTCTGATGGCTTCTCACGCGTTAATTATCTCTCACAAGAAATGTAAAGGTGGGGTGGGGTGGGGGGGGGTTGTGGTCACGTCATGTTTGTGACCTATAACGCTGTTATAAGCCACGCTATAGAAATTGTTAGTTTTACAAAGAAAGAGTTTGTCGCCACCCCGGTGGCCCCTCCAAAAACACAACGCGCTTCTAAAGAATGCCTCGCCTTCTCAGGCAACCCTCGTGCCTACGAACCATAGACAAAGGGAAATAAACAAGGTTTTTACCGATGTTATATTATGACGAGGGCCCCTTCCGGGCACGCGGAACCAACTTTGTGGTGTCTGCGTTAGCGCGTGTATGTACGTACATTCGGACCACCCGCGAGATATCCCCATTACTTCGTGTTGGTTAGTGATGTTCAGCTAAAGGTAACACCACGTGACTGACTTGTCAGAAAAGTGGCGTGAGGTATGTAAGGCCTCCGTGCAGAGAGGAGAACCATCACAGCTCGTGGACTCTTTGTTTCCTCATGCGTGGACAACTCAGAGCCTGTGAATAATACACAGCGAGGTAGAAATCTGAGGTGTGACGGTGCTCAGAAGCCGTCCCCCCCCTCCACTTCCGGTTACAGAAAGCAGCTCTGATAATTTGCGAGATGAGATTCAACGTCAGATTAAGTAGAATCTCTTTACGAATTGATTACCTGAGGCAATTCTCTCAGGTCTGGGCTAACAACGCTGTTGTCTCAAGTTAATTTCTTGATGAATATAATTAAGCACTCACGCAAGTCACTTTAGAGCGAAGTGGACGTATTACGATATTTTAAGTCGCCTGTGGACATCGCCTGACTTTAAAAAAAATTATAGTATTTACCAGCGGCTGGAAACTATCTGGCCACGGTTAATTCCAAACATTAGACATTAAGACTCTCGCGTCTAAAGTCGTTGCCACGTCCGGATGTGTCATTCGACGTTACCTCGATCTCAAGATAAAAATGCGTGTGAAACAACGACCACAAATTTTTAAAACAATTTTATGTACTCGACGTTTTCCTAATTATTTACTACGACGAATTTTTAAGGAATTTTCAGCAAATATAATTTAAATCGCACGAACTGAAGATAGTTCAATAGAACGGAAATACGTCTATAATACGGGCGAAATTTTTCCTACACTCCCCCCATACGTCATTGCGAGGCGTTTGGCAGGAACAGCAAAAGTGCGCTTATGGAAAAGAAAATTTTGTTAAGTTTGCAAGAATTGAATTACCGCGTGTCGGCGCCTGCACGACCTCCCAACACCAGTCGTCTTCAACGATATAAGAACTCAGATAAACTCCGGAAATCGTAATTTCGGTGTCTGAAACTTAAATATTAGGTAATAATGCCGTTGATGATTTGAACAACGGTTCAAAAGATAAATCTACCAGCTGCCAGTTCCGACTGTTGGCAGAGGCAAGTAATCTTCTTGCCAACACGTCCAGACCGACTAGCCGCGGTTCTGGACCTTCGTTCGCGTCTTAGCCAAGGGATAAAGACGGCTGACCCAAAGAAGCAGAAAGCTGGCCGTCCACATCTTTTCAGAACCAAACTTGAAAACGGGCGAAATTCTTCCTACACTCCCCCCATACGTCATTACGAAGCGTTTGGCAGGAACAGCAAAAGTGCGCGTTTGTAGTTACTTAAAATTGTTTCTAAGACATTTTCTGTCCCGTAAAGCCATTTCGACAACTTTTCTATGAGCTAAAAGTCAGCTTGAGGGCCACAAAGTGTAGACTGCTCATCCCAAAATGCCAACAACGTAGCCATTTCCCCCGTGCAGTGAGGCAACTTCTCTGACACTACTGTCATACGGGTAAGTCTCACACGTATCTCAAGGGGTAAAGTTTCTTTTTTCTGGTTTTTAACAATTCCTTTTTGCAGACCGCGTGACAGCCCCTTTCGTGGTGGGATTTTCGCTGCCGTATTTATGAGCATTTCTGTACATAATTCTAAATACTATTGCTGCTTTATTTCAAGTATACTCGGCACTTACTTTTAACATAATGTTCCCACAGAAATCCTGACCACAAATAGAATAGGAGAATCCATAATTGTTTAATCTTTTTTACATTAATCGTGTGACGATTAAAGAGACGAGAAATGTTCAGAAAATTTTTGTGGTAAAACCTGAGGTGAAGAAGATTACTTGATAAATCTCGGCACCGGTCGCCCAACGCCATGTGCAAATTTGCAAGGCGACATGCGGTCCTTCAAAGGCGATGAGACAGCCCTCTGAAAAATATTAAAGTCAGAGCGACTGATGAAGGCAACACGAGGTTTGAGGCTCTCGCGACACTGAAGACACGTATGCCAGTTTTCTGATTTCTAACCCCGTGCAGACATGTTCAAGTCTACAGTACTTTGCAACTCGGAAGGCCAATACATGAAAATAGGCCCTATTCTTTTAAATATTTTATTTGCTTTATAAAATCTACCAATATTACGAAACAGACCACTAACGCAAGTGAGCTTTATCTTAAATGAGATTTGCAAACACCTGATTTTTACGTACGAAATGGGATTTGCAAACACCTGACTTTTACGTACTATATAAGAACGATAATTTTACGAAGGACATTAAGATTTTCGTAAGGTGCTCCAATCTATCAGACTTCATTACATGTAAGCCACAAAGAATTAAGATTAATTTTCCTGAAACAAGTAGTGATTTCGTGATCAGCTTAATGCTAACCTCCACACAGGCGAAAACCTGAGACGCGGAACTTTCAGACTAATATTACAGATGCGTTTTTCAACTCCTCCCTCCATAAGCGTCAAAAGTTTCAACGAATATATAGGTCATTACTTGCCCAAGAAACCATTAGGAGCGGCCTTAAGAGTGAATATTAAGTCCCATGTTACCGTAAAACTTGTTCTGTCATCTAAAGCACTAAAGAAATGTCTGCATATAATTTATGCTCATGTGCCAGAAGATTTATCCGTCGCTTCAAATGATGCGATCACAATAGCGAGCTGCCCGTCCGATGTGTGTCCGTCTACCACGTTCATGTGTAACCCGACCGTAACTCAAATGCGTGTATGATTGAGCAGACATGACAAGTAACGTCATAATCGATTCGGAATCGAAAGGCGAACATTTCTCGACCTTTCGTGAAAGCATGTCCTAGCTCCATATTAAACTTTGCACTTAACATTGATTAATTCTAAAGTTTACGTTATAAATGGAGCGTTTAAACTTCAGAATTTGTAGGTGTGCAGTGTTGGTGAAATGGAATAAATTATAAGCAGGCATATTTAAAAGACGAACTCATCTGACGGGACTAAGGAATCGAAATGTATGGCTCGTGCCTTTGAAACTACTCCTCGCGTTAAAACCCTTGTAATTTTTTTTTTTTCATTTTAAATACATATTCTTTACTACGCGAAAGAATTTGCATGCTAGCTACGAGTATGAGCTATATCTCTCCCCTCCCAAGCGCCTTAACGGCGCGCAGCCGAGACAGCTTACTTCAGGTCTACAAGAACTTTAACTTTATTCTCTTGTATCAATTCATTGATAACTCAATCTTTATTAGGCGATCAGATATAATTTAAGGTATTGCATAACCACGGTTTCAATATTTTAATATACTTCGCCTATATCAGGACCAACACAACATCCGAAAATAATACAATTGGGTTCACATAAATGTAATTATATTTTTAAAAAAATAGAAAACATGTCATCCATCTAAACCCTTTAAAACAATAAACAAATTCATAGGAATATTATATTCTGTAAATACAAAAATTATGGTTATTGTAACATATTTAAAGTTTTGCCAACATTCTCTATTCAAAGTTATTGATGTGATGTTTAGCCGTAGGTAGATCCGGCCCTTCCCTTCCGCCAGAGAGAATCAGAATAAGTATGGGAAATTTACTCAGTGACCGAGGCTTCTATCTGTCGGCCAAGTCATATCTGTAATGTAACAACTTAACAATAGGACAGCGAATCCATATGGAATATTTTTTGACAACGCATTGGAATTAAGGCAGTGTACTTAAGAATAAGAACAGACTATAAACGATAGATGCCATCTCAACAAAAATTCTTGCACAATCTCCGAAGATCTCTTAGAACACTAAGTCAACGTCGATACAGTTCATCGCGGGGAATTGGAAGGCCGCGATGCTCAATGACATCTATCTGCGTGGACCAGAGTCCTGCTTCAAAATATAATAGTCGCTGAGTTACCCAATAAATCTCAGTCTTTGTGAAACCAGAAGACTCATTATCATGGCCCGTAAACTTAGACCAAAAAAAAAAAAAACAGTTCACGTATTCCCACCTTTCTTTAAGTAAAGTTGGTCCCCCTTAACCATAACCACAGGGAACAAAAATGCATTCTGCATCGTCCGATCCCATTTGTTTATCGTCAGTTTTATTTTTATATTCCGACATAAGCCTCGACCTTCCAATAGCCTTCGACCGCAGTCAGCTGAAGATTTGTCACTCCGATGTGTAAAAAAGTCGTCTTTGATTTCGTAGTTAGCTTAATATTTAGTGACGAGTAAGAACCCATGTAACGTTTATACCAAACTCTATTAAAATCAGAATATTTGTCTACAAATATTAGCAAATACTCACAGACCCATCGTTCGTAACAAATGAAGCAGTTTAATCGCTTCGTGTAAGGCGCGTCAAACATTGGGGTAGTGGGTTCAAATCCTGCTCAAGTCATTAACGTGTACCAGCGTTTTTATGTGTAGACAGGCTTCGCAATGGGTCGACCCAGACGAAGGAGTAGGAATGTGCCTGCTCTGTCCAGTGGCTCAATGTTTCAGGCTGTCGCAACCAACATGCAAGTCCGCTGTAAATGCCATGGGATGTCCGGAAGTTGCGAGCTGAAGACTTGCTGGAAGGCAGCACCAGACTTCCGGGTTGTCGGAGAGGCTCTCAAGGAGAGGTTCCGGTCCGCCGTGCTGGTGGATCAGTCAAACTTAGGGAATGGATCGCCTTTTCTACTGGAGGGGGTCCGTCGGCGACGACCTCGTCCGAGACCAAGGACCAGACCGAGGAGACGAACTCGCCTACGTCGTCCCAGAGACCTGGCCCTCGATCTCCTCTACTATCAGCGCTCGCCAAACTTCTGCGAACAGGACCCCAGCGTGGACTTCCCTGGAACGTCTGGGCGACGGTGTAATCGCACCAGCACTGCCGTCGACGGGTGTGGCTCGCTCTGCTGCGGTCGTGGCTACAACCTCATCAAGCAGAAGACGACGGATCGCTGTCACTGTCGCTTTCACTGGTGCTGCTACGTCGTGTGTCAGAACTGCACCACCGAGGAGTGGATCACGGTCTGCAAATAGTGCGACGACGCTCCATGTTCTTTGCAAGCGTCGATCTTCACTTAATGAATATTTTTAAAAGAATCGGCCACTTCCTCAAAACCATATTTCGACGACCCTAAGTCTCCAGCGAGAATGGTCGGATGGAATCAGTGTCATTAAATTCCACGGAAGTTTTTTAAACTTGAGAAGTCAGCTGTCTCGTGCTTTCTGGAAGGCTTAAAGATTAATTGTATCTTCGAAACGTGAGTGCAACTGAGATGAAAATTCCGTGGTCTCCGAGCATAAATTATAAAGAAAGTGAAGTACGCGATTTTCATATCGCACCAAGGATTCACGTTCCAGTGTGAAACATAAAGCACTTTACAGTCAAAAACATTCGCTTCAGTGAACAAACCTTCAGCAGAGCTTGGATCAGTGATGAGTTTAGTCACACGTCGAAATGTTTAACGTTACCTATAATCTTAAATTTGGTATAATTGTGCCATAAATTTATGTGAAACAAACGATTCTGTGAACGAGGTCTTTGTATGTGCTCGGCGTCCTCTTTGAATGGATTATTTTAAGAATTCACTCGAAGAAGCTTTGTGTTTGCCCCCCATCGTTGACTTCTACTCCCCAGTCTCTACCGAAAGATGAATGTACGTCCAAGAATAAGAACAAGATTGGAAAAGTGTCCTCTGTCTAGTATACAATGATTCCAATGATGAAGATCCTCACGTCACATCACGGGTAATGACGTCAAGAGAGCAACCAGGGAATGAGGAATATAACAATATTTTAAAGAGTAACAATTGAATCAAAGGCCATTCTCGCAACAGTGATCCAAGGGCATTGTAAATAACAATATGTTAAAAGGTCACTGTTGTAAAAGTATCGGACGATTCAATAAGGCTTACGCTAAAGTGTGAAGAACGCCTAGAAACACGCAAACACCTTACTGTGGTTAAAACACTATTGTTCGTAAATAATATTTCATTTTGTGTAAAGTTTTGTCGGAGAACGCGTCAAAGACTTGCCCTTACAAAGAAAACCGCGATTTACAAATGCGTTACCAGGCACAAACTTTGGGACAGTCGGCTCCTTGTTTCGGCTAAGAACTTCGCTGGTATTGTCAACAGACGTGCAATCTTCAGAACCAAGTAACACTCCCTTTACTACGCTTATGACATCCACGATGAATGAGTCAATAATCTCTTCTACGCATGGACACTGACAAACAAGGCGATATAATTTCCATAAAAGTTCGATCATTACAAGGAAAATGTTGTCATAATGAGATTTTTCTGAACTGTGAAAAGGATTTAGGATAATTCAGTGATATTTTAGCCTCACATCAAAACAGCTTTCTTTTGCGGTGAATGAAGCCAAGGCATCCGAGATGACGTCACTTGTCAAAACCATAGGAAGGAAATTAGAGGCTAGGAGTGGTCAGTAAAAACATTTTGCACAACCTTTATGAGTGGGTAGACGAGCTGCTCATTAAGTTAACTAACTAACTAACTAACTAACTCCCTGGCAGGTCCAACACCGACATCGCCAAAGCCCGCTATCTGCAACGGTCCTGAGCCAGCTCCATCCACTTGTCATCCTCAAAGCCAACCTCCCTAAGATCCATCTTGATATTTCCAATAGCTAACTCCATGAAACGAAGTGCTTCATAAGAAAATTATTGCCTTCTCTAAAACAGTCAATAAATGTCCTCGCTTTTATGAAACCCAAAATTTACAAGAGATTGCAAGTGGTCTCATAAACACCCCGTACTCATCTACTTCCGATGTCTTCCTCCCTTAATGTGAGAAACCTCATTTCACATCCATAAAAAACAGACAAAATTGCAGTTTTTGTATATTTTAATCTACACACGTTTCAAGTATCGCATGGGAAACCAAAATTATAAATTTAATTCCACCCCCCCCCCAAATTCTTGTTTAATTTTAAACGTAATTAGGATTTATTACTGTATTTGAACTTTGCCTCAGTATCGAATAATAAAATATTAGCCACCTTCAGGCCACCACAATGAGTTTGTTCTACAGTAAGGTGATAAGACGACCACATATTCACATTCTCATGCAGGAAATTATCATCTCTTTGCGTTCTTGGACATTGCTAATGGCGCATTCGCAAAGCAGACAAGCAATGGTTATAGAGCATCTCTGTATTTGAGACGCTCCTCTTACAAAAAATGGTTCAGACAAATAAATATCTACAGGTTTAATTTAAATGCATTTTATTTAGTCTAAATACTTCCACTGGTCCTCATAATTTAATGAGAATGTTTCATAATATTTCCTTCTTAACTTAAAACACATCCTTTCATTAAGTCTGCAAACAGCCATTATATCGCCACATTTCAATCTCCTTCTCATTGTCAAGTATCTAAGAAATGCAGAATATCCGATCGATTACATCAAAATACACACTGACGGTTCAAAATAATTTCATCTAAAAATTTTGTGTGCAGTTAACAACACTGATAACCTTACACAATTACCACAGTCAGTTTCATCATCCTTCTTACGAATACTAAAACAATACATTTCTGGCAACCCTTTCTAATTCCTAATACAATTAAAATGTTCGTAGATCTAAGAAAATGATATCTGTGTCTCAGTTCGAGGCCCCCGTGCAGAGAGGAAAACCATCACAGCTCGTGGACTCTTCTATCTGAGTCTCCTCATGCGTGGACAACTCAGAGCCTGCAATTAAAATGTTCGTAGATCTAAGAAAATGATATCTGTGTCTCAGTTCTATCGGAATATGATTTGTACCTTTAGATTTATGTATTTCATCTCTCCCGATCCAACCTCAAGTCAAATGAGCTGGGCTCAAATGAGCAGACTCAACAAATCGTCTTAAAACAGAATTCTTTGGAAAAGCATTGACCCCTGCCGGGTAGCCTACCCTGGAGTGCACCGCGAAGTCGTTCTGTTTTCGACGATGTTTGTTTCTCGCTCTGCTCGATGAGAGTGCACGAGGGAAACACGGACTGTTCGTTATCAGTTGCACCAACATTCCTGGCAATTGGCTTATGTGTCCCCTTGCCCGTGAGTCAGTATAGCGACTGGCTACGCGCTGGGGTTCGATCCCCGACCGGGGAAAATAATTCTTTCCTCTAGCCGGGTCGTGACGCTGACTACAGGAAAGTATAAAGGGTTTTAAAAAGTAAAATTAAACACGGTATTAAATATTGAGACGACGCAAATTGTCCCTGACTGACGCCAACGTTCAAGAATTTTTTAAAAAAAATTGAACTAACTACAAAAAAATATACGTAAAAATTTCATTGTATTTATATAAAACATGATAACGTAACATTCAACGTATGACATCGGATCTCATCCGAAATCCAAGTTACAGAATGAACTCAAGCCGCGAAAATCTACTTACACAAATGCGAAAATTTATTTGCAATTTTGAAATAAATTGGCGGTCTAAATTCCTCCTGAATTTCATTACGACTACTGAGAGGCGCAAAGGGGCCGAAAGACATCACGGCTACTGCAATAGGGAGACAGTGTTTACAATTTACATGAGCAGAACACATTTCCGAAGGGGTTCGTTTTAAATTGAATTATAGTACAATTTTATTAAAAGGCGGTTTCAGTTAACAAGTCAAATTTAATTATACTGTGGATTGTAAGAACAGACTTAAAGAGTAGGAATACTAAGTAAGTTATTTATATATTTTTTTCCCTTTAGTTCAATAAGATAAATTATAAACTTTTTCTTTGAAAGACATTACACACCTTGAAGCATGAATCAACTGTATGTGATCTAGAACTGAAGAAAATAAAATATTATATAAAAGATTTATCAATGAAAAAGTCAAAATATATTTTAAAATCCTAACGAATCCCATACAAATAAAAAATACATATGTCACACTGAAGGAAATATAATTCCAAAAAACATTTCTTAATGATATTCACTAGTCTAGAACGAGTGAATTTCTCTAGAATTCTGGTCACTAAAATAGCTGATTGTTCATGGATTGGTAAGGCACATTTTAAATTCTGTGTGATTTTGGCATATTTCGTGATAGTTGAGGTTCAATACTGATGTGAAAATGGATGATGTTGCTCTGGCTTTGACGCCGTGTGGACTCGCAGGCAGACACCAACGTTTCGGAGAAAGATACTGCTTCCATCCTCAGGGCTGATGATAGATACACGAGTCTAAATATGACTATCCGCGTATAAACCAATGTTCCACAACCATCGTGCATAATTCTGTTGTTCATGGCACATACGAAAAGTGAGATATTTATCTCCTGAAATATCAGTACACTCATTTTCTGAAGTTTTGTTAACAAATACGTGGTACGATCGTTAAATGAACGTAGGTCACAGCAAAATGAATTAAAAATAAAAATTTTGCATCCTGTCGTGTGATCAGGAGCACTTATCAAAGAGATAGTCTACTCAACATTTATTACGAATAAAAGATTCTCAGACAGGGATTTCTTGTGAGATGCTGAACAGTTCAGTCTGACAAAAGTTTAGAGATTTGTTCAGAGGCGCGCTCCGCCATCGTGACCCTGAAGATAGAGGCTGTAACCACCTCTGAAACGTCGATTACCGCCATCATACCAAAAAGAAATTTCAATTAGAACCTGAAATATCACCGACCTTTCCTACTGCTACATGTTTCGATCTTAAATGACGATTTTAAAGTAGTGTACTTACTGTAAGTGATGCACAGACGGGAATGCTATGTTAAATGAATGTTCGTGTTCATTTAGAAGGTACGTTTATGGACCCAATGCGTTTTACAGATTATAAAACAAGTTCGTAAATCACTGTAAAGGACATGGGCACATAGTATTGTCTTGTATATAGTATAGTTTGTCCCACTATACGCCATGTAGGCGTTTGGGGTGAGTGGAGGTATAGCTCCTCTCTTCCTTGACCTCGGCACTAGATCGGGTGAGTGGTCAGCATCACGCCCCGGCCGGCTTTACTCCCGGGAAAGGACCCCGGTACCCATTGGATAGGAGTCTGGGTGGGCACCAGAGCCGGTCTGGACGCAGAGGCTAGAGGAAAAATCCTCTGCCCCCGTCGGGGATCGA
>NW_019059750.1:671099-697988 GCF_000696155.1 Zootermopsis nevadensis
AAGACCACTAGTGTAACTCATTTTTGAAACCCTATTCACAAAGGTTTTCTGTGTCGCAGTGGAACCTACTCCGTCTTCAAAATAAAAATTTATGTGTATAATTCTCATTTCAAGTTTATTCACCAGTTAATGATTTCAAAAGCAACATAAGAATTAATTTTATAAGAATTTCATCCATGTCAATGGATGTCCACTCGCCTTACGGATATTTTCTGAACCATAAAATATCTTAATATTCATAAAGACTGAGGTCAGTTGAGGTTCGGAAACTATCGATAAAAAATATGTTTCGACCATAGATATTTGTATTCAACTTTACATCTAGTGCACACACTTATATTTTAATCTGCACAAAACAATGTTTTCCTTTTAAGGAAAGACAATTTCTTGAATAATCCAACTTGAAAAGTAGAAATTTGTAGCACATTAAACCATACAATAAGAATTTCTCAAAGCAGAACACAATTTCCATGTTTGGATAAACTACTCGACTCTCACTACATTCCAGACGTTTTAAATAAAATTCAGTGCGCCTCAAGAACTTCTTCGACTGCAAACGTGCACTTGCAGTTCGTACGGTAAATTTAGGGGTCCCCAAATTAAATCAGATTTAATTAAATATTCACAATTCAAGAATGTGAATGACAGATTAATAACGGAATATTTTAAGTTTTAAGTTGGTAAGAGCTCCGAGCGTAATATTTTTGTTGCGACACGGTACTTGTAAAACTGATTACCGACGTTTATGAAGAACGTTATTCCTCCATATTTACGCCAGAGGGATTAATATGTTCCTGCACGAGAAAAGGGCACATTCTGAACACTAACACAATTCTGATTAGTTTTCTGTTTCCGCGATGGAATTAGGACACTTCATCTTACAGTCATCCCATTGGAGAAGATATTCTCGGAAAGGAATTATAATTCAGGATGTTCAGTATGCCAGCAGTTTGGAGATTAGTCGGAAGCCATGGACATGAAGCCGATTTAAAAGGAATTGTAAGTCTTCCTAAGCTCTCGACTACGGAATGGAACGTCGCCTCCACGTCAGTGCAGCTCAAGCTCAGTCGCAGACCGGACACAGTCTGAGATCTACCCCGAAGCGACCGACTTCTGTTTAAAAGGTAATTAAATGAACCACACACAACACCCGTAACTAAAATCTTGAATAAAATAATTGTTTTGAGGAATAATTTCAAACATGGGTAAAGTTTTGTTCGACAATTATTCATAAAATGTAGTGGAAGTTTGTACTGCTGGAAATCATGTAATGAAATAGGTAATTAATTTATGTAAACTAATTACAATTTATAAATTATGTTAGTCAGTACATAAAGATATAAGCTGAGATGATAAAGTTGCGTCATATTGTGATAAATATATATTTAAACAAAAAAGATATAAGCGTTTAAAATTAAAACGGGCTACCGAGTTCTTCCTTAAAATTTATTTTTGTGTTGAGACAATATAAAATGTTGACAGCTTCTCCACAGGAAGGAATTTTTAGGGCCAAATTAACACACGCATTCAATTTAACCCGAATTCACACATCAAATGCTTCACTATATCACCTTTTAATTACGAGCCTGTTCTTCGAGGCTCAGGTGTGACTTGAATCGATTGCTCGAAAAAGAAACCACAAGCGTCTATCAGAAAAGGTGACCTTGGGTTCGATTCAAGGACTTGCCACTGAGGGAAATTTTTAATCTGCGAATTTTACAAAGTTGTTGGTCTTTTCTGAACGTCTGAGACATGAATTAATTATTTTCAAATACAAATAAATTGACTCGCATAAAAATTCCGTATAGTTCGACTTAAGCCACGCACTGCTTACTGCATCAGCGGCCTAAATACATGAATGTGTGTCAACGGTGGAAAAACTACACATCTCAAGGAAACATTCTGCTCAAAAATTCATTGGCTATTTATCTAAGTATTCTATCAATTAACCTTTGCCTCTAGACAAATTAAAGTTATGTCCCTAAGAACTCACAAAAGAGAATTAATAATTTATGGTCGGTGTTTTAATGCTCCAAGAAATACGCTTGGACTTTAAACCGCATCTGAAAAACTTCAAGTACATTTCCGAACCCCACCACTGGGTCCCACTAACCTAAATTCCTTCCGAGTAATAAAAGGTGGAATTCTCATTCCTTCGCGTCATAAAACATCCCAAGAGTTTCATTTCGCAACTTATAATAACTTTTATAACTTTGAAATTCTTACCACTGTATTAATTTAATTTTATTGGAATTTTTGTTGGTTACTCTGAAAGGCTGGTTTTAGAAACTGCTGATATCCAATTCTGTCTCATCGTGGACTGAATGATGAAAAATGAAACCTTGAAATGTCATTTCATCAGAAACGTTTATTCCGACTCGTCTTGCGTTGCAACAGAAAACGATATATCGAAGGCAGAATCGAAGTCCTCCTTGCGGATTCGTCGAATGCAAACTCTCGATATCTCGATCACATAATTTACCATCCTCCTCTCCTTGGAGACCCCCCGGGAAAATTCTATGTCTACAAAATATAGACGTGGTCTTAATTGACTCCTCCAACAGCCTTCGTTTTATCATCGTAGTCTGAAGTCACTGACCAACAAGCTTGTGCAACCTTGTAAAAATTTTTGTTTAATTATCACAGCTGCGAAACGTGACGTAATCTTCTGTTTTGTTGGTTGCAGAAATGCCAGTTGGCCTACGACTATAATTGTTTCCCCTTTCGTCTAAATTACGCCTTCCTGTACACGACAAATCAACTGATTACAGTTAAATACAATAATAATGATAGCGTATTCAGGGCGTCGTAAGGAAACTTGAAAGGCCTCGTAGGTTAGGTTGCCTCAAATCGAGTTTGCAACGGACTCCACCGATTACCAGCATGCACCGCGCGACCTAAACGGATTAGCACGAAGACCGCAGGAGCCTTACAAGGTCAGACTTACAACAGAGCTTGGAATCTTGTTCCCTTCCTGACCTGTATAAATGTGACATAAAATTAAGAAAATATAATCTTGTGATGTTTTAAGCCGGTATGCGAATCTGCCTTTGTCTCATTTAAAAGTGCCTCATTGTTGCGGAACTCGTGAAATGGAACATTCTGCCATCTAGCGTCATTACTCGAAACTTTTTCAAACATACATTACAAACACGAACAGCAGCCATATTATTTCGCACAAGAGATAAATTTTAATTTATTTTGACAAACGATCACATACTTAGTTGCCCGTTCGAATAGTGATGAATCAAGTGTACACATTGAGTAGCGTCCTCTTCGGGTTATTGTGTGTCTCTACACCCTAGCACTTAATGTTAATTCGTATTAATTTACGTGTTTACTAAAGTTGTAAATTCGTGGACAAATTACTCAATAAATCATTATCCTTACTGGAAAGCTGATAGTCACTCAGATGACCAATAAATTCCTATCTCTAATGGCACCCGACAATTGATCATTGTTTTGACAAGACAAAAAACCCGAATAAGTCTGATAAACTACAGGGTGGTCCCGAAATTTCAATACATTTGCAACTACCTCCAGGTTATATTCCAAACCCAATAAAGTACCACATATGTTTAATTCCTTTAAATAACTAAAGCTACGTAAATAATATCTAGTAATTCGGTTCATACCACGAGGAAAACTTGCCTTAGCGTCGCAATAAACATCTTTTGTTTCTTAGAGCCAAACGTGAACCATAAAGACACTTAAGTGGGCTCCATCCCGAGATCATGGTTTCCAATGTATAACAAATGGTCCAGTTTCGTTTTAAATATAATATTTTAACGCGTCACCACAATATCAGACAATGTTCTCCAAATCCTTGTTCGAAACTCGTACATCTAAGTATGTAAATGTGTCTTGTTCCGGCAGGAGCGATGACTGAGGCTGACTCCTTGCCCGCCGACATGAAGCTGTCCTCACTTCAAGATCCTGGCGACCGGTATAAGCTGGGGGACTTACTGGGCTCCGGGGCCTACTCAGAGGTTTTCGAAGCCACGGACCAGAACTCCGGTAAGATTGCCAATCCAGATACGCTTATTTACGTGTATCTTAGGCATAACGTAAACTGGTTATTTTACTACAGGTTTACGTAATATGCACTGGAGATTGCAGTTCACACAAAAGTCACCCCTTCACATAATCGCCCTGGTACAGGCGTTTACTAATGTTATCCTAGAAGAAGTTAGTGTAAGAATTGGACTTCCTTGTTCCAGGTGGCAAGAAAGTGGCTATAAAGATTCTCACGGTGTCTTCGGACACGGTGGAGGACCTGCACAGTGAGTACAAAATCTTGAGACAGCACTCCGGTCACCCCAGCCTTCCGGATCTCTACGGGGTCTACCTCAAGAAGGCAGAATCACGCTCCGAGAATGACAAACTCTGGTTCGTCATGGAGGTACGACTCACGAACAAAAGACACACGACATGTCGAATGAAAACCGAGGAATTTTTGCAGTAACTAGAAACTCATACATAGATCACAACAGGATAGAAGGAGTTTCAGAATTCAAAATAGATTCCTCGCATGCAAGTAACTGGCTTCAAAATGTCGCCCAAGAACAAATTTCTTATGGCCCTAACACATTTGAGTCCGAATCCATTTGCACAGTGTGAATAAATATCACGAATGAGACTGACTTGTCTTAATTAGGACGCTGGTCCGATATTCCCCATTACGTTGACTGGGTGTTCACAAAATGGCGATCCCTTGGCAATACGAAACCCTAAAATCTAATTCTGCAGAAATGTTTATCCGCTTGTAACATTCCTATTTTGGAAAATACAAAACATTTGAGTAAAATATTAGTTACTTTCTTTGACACGGGGGGACGTGCCGACTTTTCTAGTGGAATATTTTGGATCCTGCTAAGGTAGAAAACTGTTTGCTCGATTACGAGAAAATTTAAATGTGAAATTTGTATCCTTTCTATGTTGTACTATCAGTGATATTTCAGAACACAGCGCTACACTAATGACGGAAAGAAAACAAATTTTACTTTACTCCTAAAAATATCCTTCAGTACAGTTGTTAATTACAATTATTACTTCCAGTCATTTCAATTAGATAAAAACTGAACCCACTATGACGGAGTTAAAGAGTGCGTATGCACTCAGAAGATTGAAGGCACAACGGGTCAAAACTTTAAACATGAAAATACAGCCTTCAGTTTTTATCGAATGACGCAGCGAAGGTCACTAATTGCTTCCAGATATTTAGACTTCAGTCCTTATTTGTTACGCGGAGAATAACCGAGTCTCGTCTATATTTCACGTCGTGACTCTCAACCACGACGTTATAAATCTTAGGGTTTTAATTCTGTGAATTCTACATGTCGACGCAGTTAACGACTGATTATTAACTGCCGAAACTGAAATCGTAGTCACATCACGACTTTTTGTCAGTGCGAGTAACTGAGTCCTTCGAAGACTTTTCCACATATGGCATACTCACGTAATAAAATACAAGACACGAACACAGTGGATCCGATGATAGCAGAGACACCAAATCCATCATAAATCAACATTAAGATATTGCCTTCTGTTTGACGTTTACCAGGCTTTGGACTCGAACAGACAAGAAACGCTGTTCGGTTGCAGAGTTTCCAAGTAATAATTCAGATTACCTCTGGAGCGTTGAGAAGCAATCAGATAAAAACATAAAGAAAAGAATTCGCTCTTGATTTATAAGGCTTCAAAGCTGAAAAAGATTACGCGATGCGACTCCGTAAGAATTCGAAAGTGTTTCCTTGTCGTCGTCGACGTAAACACTGGTCTAACGTCGTTACAAAATTCGAGTGTTCCGTGAGATTATCGGCCTCCACCACGGTTAGGGTCATTAGAAATATTCTGAAAGAAATTATCCAGATATTAGACACTACTCACTTCGCTAAAGAGCACTAAACACTGTCATGTAACGTGAGTTCAAAAGAAATTTCGAGGGGAGCGGATAATACCTAATGCAAAGCTCTGGGGTGTGGTTAAACGTCCCGGTGTCAACGGATTGTTACGAAAATGACGTCAGGCACGTAGTTACTGGCTCCGAGGCTTTAAACAGAAAGGCCTGTCAATTTACGAAAATTATTCCGATAAAAGTGACACGTCTTAGGACAGAATGCAATATTAGATGTCTGCATCAAAGATTATATTACAGAAACATGAGTGGACATTAATTCATGCAGGAATTCCGAATTTGTATTAAGTTGGTTATTAAATAAAATATTTTAAAACAAAACGCGAGAACGCAAAATAATTACCTTAATAAAGAGTATGAAATCTGTGTTCTCCGTCAATCAGCATCATCAAACGGTTGAAGAAACCGACGTTTCAGGGACCATCTCTGACGATGGTGACAGAGATGGTCTCTGAAACGTCGGTTTCTTCTTTTAGGCGTTTCACGAGGCTGATCGACCGAGAAGATTTTATATTGGGTTACGTCGCCGCGAAAACTTCGAATCATTTTTCTATAATTATTAATTGTAATTGCAGCTTTGTGGAGGCGGACCTGTGACTGATTTGGTCCGAGGAGTGAACGAGGAAAATCGGCGAATGAGGGAGGAACACATCGCCTACATTCTCAAAGAAATAATTAAGGTCGGTATCTCTCGTATGTTGACAACCATTTAAAGACGATTTCAGTCATTACTTTATTCATTAAGCTAAGTAATTGCTCACAGAGACACCTAAAGTCAAATACTGACATTAGCAAGGCGTTTTTTCCGACGTCAACAAACTTGACACAAAATAATCTCGGCTCCGAAACAGGATATACCCTGAAGATGGCTGTCTTCTGGGTCTTTGCGCCGTGTAGGCTGGTAGATGTTTATCGACGTTTCAGACTCGTTGCCCTAATGAGAGAAATGGATACAATTTCACGGATATTCACTGTAAGTTTTATATCCGATAAAAATAAAAATATTTGTAAGTTAAATTTTTTAATTTATAAAACCGTGTATATAAATAAATTAACCTATTCACGAAAATATTGATAAAGTACGTTCTGGTCGGTCTCAGAATAATCAAGTTACATGAGAATGTTACGAAACAGCTGCATCTCGGCGTATTATTTGATTCTTACGAAATTTCTTGTTAATCCTCAATCCGACGTAGGAATTTTTAGTTCTGATATTTTTTTCTTACATTCAGTCTTTGGTTTAACAGGTTCTGGTCCATCTCTACGACAACAACGTGATCCACAGAGACGTTAAGGGCAGCAACGTACTTCTCACCAAAGATGGAGAAGTTAAACTGGTGGACTTCGGTCTGTCAAGGTGAATGCAAATTTTTCGCACGCCCCAACACGGAGGCCCACGATCAGCTGTCGTACGGAACAGCGGCGACACATTTTATCCAACTCCCTATAGTCTAAAACACGATAAATCAACACGAATCTGTCAGTCGGACCAATCAGAGTCGTTCACGCGCAAACTCTGTTGGTTACAGGTCTCTGAAGAGCAACCGAGACAAGCTTAGCTCTTGCCTGGGGTCTCCGTGCTGGATGGCACCGGAAGTCATCGTGAGCGGCTTCACGGAGGGCGAAAATGCGTACGACAGCCGCGTCGACGTCTGGGCTCTCGGTAAGAAAGAACTTACATTAAAGAAGGAAAATATACACAGTGCCACTTCGATGGCTGATATAAGTTCCTTTAAACTACAAAACCAGATTGAGAAGAAATGTAACAGAACGAACAAGGACAGAGAAATGGGCATTTGGAGGTCGCGTTAAAAATATGAGTTTCCTACGCGAATAACAGCAGTAACTGATTTGTAAGATGATGGCGAGGCGATCGCGAAACTTGATCAATGTCAATGCCGTCTTTATTGAACGAGGATCTTCAAATGAGTTAGAGAGTTCCCTCGACGCCGCATAATCCGGGCTACTGGGAACGCCGGTTAAATTAGTTGAAATAAAATAAATAAACTTTCGTCTCTTCGAGTGTCGAGTTTCATAGAAATATTAAATTAAACGGATTTACGTCATTAAGAAAAGTTATCTTTAAAGTTAATCGAAATTAACCACGACGGCCACGTAAAAAATTTTACTTTTGGTCGTCTATACCGCATTTGGGCGCCTTCGGTCACGTGATGACCTGTTGCTTTGTGTCGGAATACAAAGGAAAAATATGGTTTTCAAGACTTTAGGCGTTTTTGCGAGTAAATAATTAGAAAAATGCACCCGTTAGCTTCTTTGTCCTCGTTGTAACAACAATATTTTATTTTATTTGGTAAAATGATTTCCGATCGTGGTTCGAAGGCCTTCCTGCGAACGGGTAGGAACTGTTTAAGCTGTGCGTAGGTACATTTCCCAAGATGCACGTTTTAACGTAACTGCAGAACGGCACTTTGTATGCCATTCTTAATTATAATTCCTGAGCTGAATTCTGAATATCACGAAGAATACAAATTACCTTTTGTGCAGGTATAACGGCTATTGAGTTGGGCGACGGAAAAGCTCCTCTCCAGGGCCTCCACCCCACCCGGGCCTTGTTTCAGATCTTGAGGAACCCCCCGCCCCGTTTGTACCGCCCCGCCAACTGGTCCCAAGAATACAACGACTTCATCGCAGAGTGAGTACACACCACAACTTCAATAACACGGACTTTCGTAAGAGAACGGGTGGACCTCCGGTTATTTAACAACGCCACACCAACTAGTTCCCAGAAGAATCCCCATGAAAAAGCTAATAATAGCTCCCATATTTAAGGAATTATCCGAATTTGATGGAACCTGAAGGTTCATCACCGTGTTCACAAAAGCCAGCCTCCGGTCCCTGTCCTGAGCCAGATGAATCCAGTACACACCCTCCAGACATATCTTTAAGACTAATTTTAACAATATTCTCCCATCTACGCTTAGGTTTGCCAAGTTGTCCTTCCCGCCCAAAATTGTAAAATGTTCCCACTTCTCCAACGCTTACTACGTTCTTCGTAAATTCCATCGTCTTTGGCCGCGAAGAACATAAATTATGAATCAACCGCTGAGTTTGCTTGGCGTCTAATTTGTATGGTCGCATTCGACGCAGACATTCGATAAACTTGAAGGGACTGAGGAAATATTAGCCGTGGCGTGTTTAAAGCCACTAGGAAAGGCTGAGTAAAACCGTGGAAAAACTTAAGTCATCGTAAACTGTGAACCATAATTAAATTGCAATCGGCCCCTTCTGAATACAAGTAACAAATTTCTTATAAAATTCTTTACTTCCAGAATTTTACTTTAAAAAGGCAGATGGTATAATTTGAATGTTCTAGACATGCATCCGTGATATGTCCGGTCCAAATCTCGTGTGGCTTGTCCTGAATAAGGATTGACATGATTTTCTAAGTCTCTCCAGGCGAATTCCGGGACGTTTCAAATAGGCCACGACCAGGTATTCGAAGCTTAACCCTTTGAAGCCGAAGATCGTCTGAATATTATTTATGAATTCAGTCCGTACCGCGAAGAAAACACTACACCTCACCATTACGAAAATCAGCTGGTTAACCCTTTGAAGCCGAAGATCGTCTGAATATTATTTATGAATTCAGTCCGTACCGCGAAGAAAACACTACACCTCACCATTACGAAAATCAGCTGGTTAACCCTTTGAAGCCGAAGCTCGTCTGAATATTATTTACGAATCCAGACCGTACCGCGAAGAAAACACTACACCTCACCATTACGAAAATCAGCTGGTTAACCCTTTGAAGCCGAAGCTCGTCTTCATAATATTTACGAATCCAGACCGTACCGCGAAGAAAACACTTCACTTAACCATTAGAAGTCGAATCAGGCGGTACCACATAAGATTTAACATCCCGGTCAAAGCCTTAAATAACCTACGCGTCAACAAATATTCTGCAATTCGCAGAAAAATAAACACAGGTAATTAATATAATTAAATGTTGGACGGTGGCAAAGTGGGATCGTTTCAAATTGCACGCTCTGAGAATGAAAGTCAGTGGAGATATTTAAAATGGAGGCGTGGTTGCAGGTGCCTTGAGAAGAATCCTGAGCACAGACCCTACATAACGGAGTTATTGGAGCATCCGTTCATCACAGCAGTTCCTGAAAATGATTATCACGTAAGTAGCACGCGGTTTAAACCTAATTTGTTAACGCCATCAGTCGCCATAAAGACTGCCGATCTTTGGGGTTAATCCCATCCTCACTCAGAATCAGAACATCTTTCTGGACCAAGTTACAATCAAACGTAAAAGCTCGGCGTCTCTGTTTCAAGAACGCGAATTTGGCTCATAATATTTTCGTTACACTCGTGTTTCTTTGCGTTCTATAGACAGAGCTTTGACTGAAGTTTACCAGAAAAAAGCCAAGACCTCGAAGTTAATTAAAGCTACGAACTCAGCGACCCAGATCTGATTGCAAAGCAGAGTAATTCGTTTACATCCCAAGTTTCCTTCATTTACAACTCGAAACTACAACCCCCAAGTACATTTTATCATTATCTTTTTCAGCACTTTAATACTCAAGACATGTTCAAAAAAAGTCTTCGTCCTGTCTTAGAACAAACAATTTTATATTCTATAAAGAATGTACGATCCAAATAATTTTAAACAACTCTTCGCCTATACAAAGCTCGTTACGATGGCATACCGTGTTTCGGGTTTCATAGCACGTAAGAAATTCAACGACCAGCTGAGCAACCAGCTTTTCAAAAAAGACCTACTCACTGCTTGGTGGTCGGGAGACACCAGTTCTTGTACAGGGTTATCCAAAAGACACACAACCAATTCCTAACACACGTTCTGTTCATCAACACATAAATTACAACGAAATAAGAAACCAGTGTTATATTAATCGTTGGAGATGCAATCATTCGCTCTTTTACTCAAGGTTGAACTCTTCCTGTGTTATGGAAACGATCGAATTGTGACACAGGAGAATCGAGAAACCTGGCGAGAAACATAGGAGATGCCAGACGGCGTTCGACAATGAACGCTCGTTGCACTTGTGAAAAAGACATCCTTGCGTTTCGCTTGTTTGAAGATTGTCGCGAGCAGGTCACATCATGACGTGACCTTCATGTGCTATTGTCTGTCTGTAAAATAAGTTACACTGTATTAAACTTCAATCATCGATAAACAATTTTAATGAGAGGCTTTAATAGGACTACATAAAATGGGCTACATTTCGTAAGGTAGTTTTTTATTGCTAAGATACAACAACAAAAATTATCTTTACAATTTCAATATACAGTTCACATGTAGGCTTACCAAAACACCAGATTATTTACGTTCTTCTTAACAGCTATCAATGGAACTGAAGATTCTAATAGAAGACTTCGCCAGGATAGGAAAATCGACTCGTAAAATGGAAGTCGCCATCAGGAACGGTTGCTTAAAAACAGGGCTGTCGCCAACACCGGAAGTGATGCGCCTCGAAGACCTGGCGGCGATGGAGACGCTAAGTGAAGACTCGATCCTTGCAGAACTGCACGAGCGTCTCAAGCAAGGGCAGTGCCACACTTTCGTGGGCGACGTGCTGCTGGTGCTAACACCCAACGAGAAACAGACCATTTACACTGACGAGGTAGGAGGACGTCCTCACATACCAATGCACTTGCCCAAAATGGCATCTGAAAGGATTTAGATACAATAATTCTGGCAGTCATCAACAAATGGTTGTATACCCCTCGATAAAAACAATGCTGGTTCAAATTGTCTTACAGTTCCATGCCAAGTATCAGATGAAGGCCAGATCGGACAACGCGCCGCACATCTTCTCGGTGGCGGATCGAGCCTACCAGGACATGCTGCACCACGAGGAGCCTCAGTATATCCTGCTGGCTGGGGAGACGCTCTCCGGCAAGACCACCAACATGGCGCATCTGCTGAGACATCTCTTGTTCCTTGGACAGGTACCACAACCTTCACGAGAAGTTGATCGAGGAATTCCTCAGCCTATATCGAACCCTATTCTGGGACACAAGGTCCACTCCGACATCCTCGCTGTCTGAGATCCATTCATCTAAGCCTACAGCTTCTTCTGATGATTTCCAACTATAAATTTGTATTAATTTATCACCTCACTAATAATTTTTGCTAACCTCGTTACAAATTTCCTCTCTCTTGGGTTAAAATACGCTCCTCAGCATTTTATACCGAAATGCCCTCAACCTGTGTTTTTCCCACACAAAAATAAACAAATGCCCATACGAAAAGACGAGGTAAAATAATATTTGTGTGCATATTTTTAGACAGATTTTGAAATGAATGCATTCCCAGAACCGAATCTGTTCTTCACGAATGCAAAATTGATTTCTTATCGTCATTCCCGATTAAGTATATTCAAAAACTGTCGCATTTTAAAGTGATTTATACGCCTATTTCTGGCCACGAAACATGAATATATAATTAGCCTAAGATTGCTCTGAAAAATTTCGGGTGGTACATGTTTGAGTACAACTGTCTTTCGGTCGACTGTAAACTCAAAAATTTCTTGGTCAACTTAGCAAATGTCAGAGCCACTCTTTACCATGAGATCTGCCTCAATGTTATCTTCATTCTTCACATGTAAACTCATCTGGGCAATGGATCTAAACCCATTAGAGTCTCAAACGAGGCAAAAGATCGCACTAACTTCTTCTTCTTCTTCTTTCGTAATCAATCCTAGGATTGGTTGGCAGCAGCTCTTGAGCTGCTGATACTTGGGATATCCCGAGGATCTTTAATGCGGTGGATTCCCCTTGCCTTCCGCATCCTACGCCGTTGACCCATCCGGGTTCATCCGCCTTTAGGGGTGATTTCTCACCCCAAGGGCATGAGGGTGCCCTGAACCTCCACCCTCCGAAGCACTTGGTAGAGGGGGACCACTTATACCGGTGGTCACTCGGTACGTGGACGCAGTTTAACGTCATGCCCGGGACGGCCTTCCTAACTGAGGAACTCTATTTACCTTCTGCAGAGGACGAGTGCCAGCCAGTAAAGATTATATTCAGTCAGCGTCACTTACCCTAATAACGCTGTGATCGTAATCTATCACTCAGCTTCACAGACGTTCACCAAATTCATTGCAAAGTCAAACTAAAACAAAGAGTGACCCTCTCACTAAAGGCCCCAGAATTTCAGAAATAAAACCACTATTTATGTACCAATCATGACCAAATGCTGTCGGTACATGCCTCGGTCCTTGCAAAACTGCGTGACGTCGAATTTGGCGCTGGAGACGGATTCCCCCAGCGTTCACGCACAACTACTCCAAACCGGCGCAGCATTTCAAGTTTATACGGCGGTCAGAACAGACGTGACTCTGCTCTGGGTTTCAGAGCCATATAGTCTGGTAGTCTGCCTCCATCACTTCCCTGATGATGGAGGCAGCAGGGACCTATGAAATGCTGGCAAACTTCTACCAGACTACACGGTGCTGCAATCCAGAATACAGCCATCTTGGTGAACACAATCGCCTTAAAGGTTTTGCTTAATATCATCAATCATACAAGTCTCGTTTGCATGGACCCGTAGCTCTAGAAAGCCACCGCGGGAAAATATCTGAAGATATTTTGAAATAAATAGTTCTCCGAAATGTTTTGAGCATCACATTCAGTTGCGCATGGATGCTGGAGTCACCGCTTAGGCATCTCTGATCACAGGACGCAGTTCTGCAAGGACCGAGGTTCATATCTACAACATACGATCACATTCAGTGCATAAACAGTGGTTTTACTGTGAACAGATGGACGACTCTGTAGTAAAGATGATATCTTCCACAGAGTCCAAACAAAATTGGTGACAACGTGGAGAAAGCGATGCAGATCGTTGATGCCCTGAGCAACGCGGCTACACCATTCAATCCAAACTCGACACGACACCTGCTGCAACTTGAGCTCACCTTCACGGCGACTGGCAAAGTGAGCGGCGCTGTACTCTGGCTGTACCAGCTGGAGAAATGGCGGATCACTACTCCACACAAGTAAGAATCTCAGAAAAGTATTTTCGGCTGTACCACCTGAAGAAATGGCATTCAAAAGAGTGGACGATGCCACCTTCCAGTTGTACAAACCGGAACAAGGTTGGTCAGTTTTCGAAACAAGAATTCATTAAAATTAACTACACTCTAAAATCTATCCAGTATATTCTTTTTGCAGGGGACAAGCCAATTTCCATATATTTTATTACTTTTATGATGCCATGGAAGCTACAGACCGTCTGGAACGCTACGACCTAGATGCCGGCCGCGCGTATCGTTACCTCCGCACGCAGGCAGCAGATAACTGCGATGAAAATATTTCAGGAGTTAGAGAAGATCCTCGAGGAAATGTGGTGAAGTTTCAAGAGCTGGAACAACACTTGCTTGATCTAGGTTTCCAAGACGACCAGATGGACACCGTCTGCGGCCTGATTGCTGCCATTCTCAATCTCGGGGAAGTGCGGTTCAAGCTGGGCCGTGAGGAAGAAGCAGAACTCGAAAACCCAGAAGTAGCCACGAAAGGTGAAGATGTACATTGATTTCACTCGAGGTCTGCCTGTTAACACCATTGCAAGTTTATAAACAAATTTCTCATACCCGAAAACTCTCACAGATTTTACAGTCTTATTAACACCAGGTTTAGTATCATTGCGGCAATCAGAGGTCCCAATTATAGACAAATATTTTTGATATCGTGTACATAGCATAGAAATAAGGTACCAGCATCTTCCAGTGTCTTTCCACTTCCTCTTGTGTGACATCACCCACAGGCACAGCGACATTTAATACAGCGTATACGGTGTATCTGCGCATGTGTTCCAACCGCAACTATCCCTCCAGCACGCACGCACCTGTAACGACAACCACATAGATTAATGGTTACAAAATAACATTTTCCAAGACCAATCTTTTTGAAACTCAGAGAGTAGTTAATGGAAACAGATTTGGCTAGTCGGATACAGACCTACGTGTGAGACCTGAAACATGCGTACATTCTCGTTGGAAAACTTAAAATGAAGATCTAGGAATACATGGATTGATACTATTAAAATGGATATTAAAAAATAGGTTATGAGGATGTGATCTAAATTCTTTTGATTCTGGATGGAGTACGCTGGCAGGCTCTTGTCGGCACGGAAAAGACACTTCAGCTTTTATAAAGGTTTTGCGTCATGTAACTAGCTGATAGACTATTAGTATATCAAGGACTCTGCTCCATGGAGTTAGTAGGAGGTATAATTAATGAGATGTCTGAAGAATATGTTGTGAGTATCGCCCAATGCGACACAATTACTTTCTGAGACTAATTTACAGAGGTTTGAAATATCTTGAGGGCCGTGATACCATGTAGTCCTGGGGTACGCGAAGACATCTTAGGGGTACGTGAAATTTAAAAAAAATATTATTTTATGATAAACACTGAATAATCAGTCGTCCTGGGGTACGCAAAGACATCTTAGGGGGTACGTGAAATTTTAAAAAAATATATTATTTTATGATTTACTAAAGTTTTGGATGAACCTGCTACCTCCATCTTCAAAGTCACTTAATCAAACATGTTGATAACCTTGTACAAAACTACACTTTACAACCCACATGATTTCAATTCAAACCAGTTGCACTTAGTTCCATGTAACAAACATATCCTGTCGCTTCGCTACGTGAAAGTAGCTATTATCATTCTTAAATTTTAACATTTTGAACATTAGGCAGTTTACATAAAAGTTCTCTGCTGCCTGGACATTACTAAATGTCTTAATACAATGAATAAACTTATCCATGCATGAAATTTTGGTTATTTTCAGGCGAAGTATTATGAAATAAAAATTTTATATTTGTATTCTCAGTGGTTTTTTTGATAAAAAGCAAAAAATTAACTAAAATAACCAATAAAATAAAATAATTTCATGCATAATCGAGTGCTAAGACGATACACAGAAATTGTTGCAACACCAAAATGTTTCAAGAGCAGCAGCTGTGAATACACGTTCCAAATTTATTAAATCCAAATGCACTTATAATAATGTATTAGCAGCTCTTTCATTGAGGACTGTTCATTTAATTAAACTGGGATTTTAAAGTTTCTTTCGAAATTTTAGTTGCAATTTCTGAGTCTGAACTGTGTGAAAAGCATTAAAGCAGAACATAAAAAAGAAACTATAGACTAGAATAGATTTATTAAGATGACAAACTTTGTAGTGTTACTTTCTGGTTGTCCTTCGTAGCTGGGAAGAATCTAGGACGCAGATTAAATGCAACTAACCTTTATTAGGAAGATCTGTAAAGTAGTTTCCAATACTATTATTGCAGTGGCCCGGCTGTTGGGAGTAGATGAGGAGAAGTTCTTATCGGCCCTTACCAACTGCTGCACGATTCAGGAAGGAACTGCAGTAGGGCAAAGGCACACACCACTGGAAGCTGAGGAAGCTAGGGACGCCCTCGCTTGCGGCATCTACTTCAGGCTTGTCGACTGGATCATTAATGTTATTAATCAAAAACTGTTTTTCACAAGAGCAATCTTGTAAGCCATTTATTTATTTATCAAGCATTATATAGTTTGTAACTTTCTCAGTATCCTTATATATCTTAAATGCATTTAGTTCCAAAAATAAATGTTTATATTTAACTATTAATTGTTCTCAACAAGATGAATATACTCAAAACATATTAAAATCCACTAATAAATATCAACATTGCAGTGTAGTCACGTGTTATGGATAAATTAATTATGTACTCAGAAGCTCCTGGTTTTAGTCTAGCCAGTTATCAGCTGTCCTGACTTTGGGGTTTCCACAAATTTCCTCATGCTCTCTTGCACGGAAATCCACGCAGACCAGTCGATAGCAAAAATGTGTTTTCAGCGAATGCACGAAGTATAATTTTATGTAATGTTTAGAGTACAAGCTGCTCTGTACTTGAAAGGATTCCTTAATATTGCAGCAGTGACAAGTACTCTATCACTTTGATGGACCTGTGTGGTTTCGAATGCTTCGGGAAGAATGGTTTGGAACAGCTGTTCATCAACACTCTGAATGAGCAGTTGCAGTACCACTACAATCAGCACGTCTTTGCATGGGAAATGGTTCGTACCTTCATCAATCCAGATTAAGACGCGCTGTTCTAATTATGAATCATCAAACAATTTTCAATTTCCTCTGTAAACATTTTAAAATTATAAGCTATGGCCACTTTACGATAAACATAGCCAAATGCAGCAAATTCCCTCATATTCTCCCAGTTTCCCTGTTTTAAATGGGAAATTATAGATCATACCCATATTAACATGGGTGGCTCGATATATGGCAAGTTATATTGCTCTCACTCAACTACGCTATGCCCCTCACAGAAAGGTTACCTCTCACCCCTCGCCTCTCAAATATCTAGATATTGGGCCTGCTGGTATTTTACGCAAATTATGGATAAATATTAGGCAGTCATGCCAACGGCACGTTAGAGATTCAATGACCAGGATTCAATTTCCGTTACAGTTGACTTATTCTTACACCATTAAAAGAACTTTCAGAACTTGCAAATTTCTTTCCCCTTCATGGTTCTGACAAACAAACAAAACACTTCCTGCAACCACAAAACAAACTTAAATTCCAAAAATGTTTTGACACAAATCAGCTGAGACATACAGTCACGTAACATAACATGTACCAAATCACGAGTTGTCAGCTGATGCATGAGAAGATCAGTCTGTTTATTTGAAAGACTCGAAGAAGGGTCTCCTAAGCATTAAGTGGACTTCTGATAATTTCATTGCAGGAGGAGCAGGAAGTGGAGAATATTCCAGCCAAAGTGCTAAATTATTATGACAATAAGCCTACTGTGGATGAGTTAATGGCTAAACCAGATGGTTTATTTCATTTACTGGATGAAGCCAGCAGGACCAACCAAAGCTCTGACTTCATACTCGGTAAGACCAGGGAAAATAAGAGTTCCCACACCTTTGGATTTTATATTTCTCAACAGACTCTGCCCCCACTCAATGCCCGACTGCATGAAACGCAGTAGATATCCAAGAGAAGCTGGAACAAAAGATGCTTACAATGAAATCAAGTCTAAGCCTCATTAAGATTTCTGTCTTCTGGGTTATTGCGTCATGTAGTCTGGTGGAAATCTACCAGACTACGCAGTGCGACAACCAAGAAGACAGCCATTTTCAGACTCACCGCTGTGAAAACCTCAAATCCTACCTATGACACATTCTTAAGCTTTCATAAATTTTATAAAACTTGCTGATTTACTAATATTCATTATACATGTGCGACTCTATACCTTGTAAATAATTACATTTTCACCTAATAAATTAACATAATCAGCACAGACAAGTCTCCGTTGAGTTTCTCTCTGCTCCAATTTAGCGGTATGCAAAGTAATCTCGACATATTTCCATATTTCTTATATTTAAAGAGGCACTACTTGCACAAAACAAAAAAGGCAAAGTGACTGATTTGGATACAATTGTATCGCAGGTTTGCTGGAAAGTTCTGGGAAGAGTTCCAACCTTAAAGTTCTCAATGGACATGAATTCAGCATTGCCCACTACACAGGCAAAGTGTTATACGACGCTAAGGATATGATCGGCAAGAACCGAGACTTCCTGCCCCCAGAGATGGTAGAGACATTGCGCCTGTCCTCCAATGATGTGGTGAAACTTCTGTTCACCAACCAACTGTCAAACACTGGCAATCTCATCATGTCTGCTGAAGACTGTGGCTTCATCACCAACATGAAGAATCGTTGGGGTACTGCCCTCATGGCCGGTAATGCTTGCAGAGCCAGGGTAAGGACACCACTGTTTGTTATTTAACAATGCTGTTTCAGCTGCAGAAATTAAGCTTCAAATAATATGGAAAAATAACAGAGAAGGATTGGAAAGAGGCGAGTGTGGCCTGTCTAAAGGCATTAATCCAGCAGTCACTTGCACAAAATGAGGAAAACCATTAAAAATCTGTAACTGGTAACATTGAAACAGAATACCTCCCAGAGTGTTGCCTCTACACCAACTTGGTCAGTTGGTAAGGGAACATTGAAAGGCAAGTTCTTGTAATAATTGATGAGGAGGTGTTTATAAATGTTTTATCCCCAATATAATTCTATTAAACTTCTCTAAGAACTCCTGTCTTGAGAAAAATACATAACTGCATGACAAATGCCACTGCTGAGAGACCAAAACTGCTGCTTCAAATTCTGGAGGTTCCAAGTTCAGGCCCAGACGGTTTTTTGTGTGATTTTCCTCAATCCCTTCGGGTAACTACTGGGATATTACATTCTTAGTTTTAATTGAGAATTAATTCTGAAATCACGAATCCTTTGGTCATCTAGCAGGAGTTTTTGGACACGGAATGGAACCACTGAAAGGTTTCTACTTGAATCCTTTGGTCATCTAGCAGAAATTTTTGGACAAGGAATGGAACCACTGAAAGGTTTCTACTTACATGTGGCAAAATGTCACAAAAAACATCGACATTCAAGTAGAATTGAAACCCATGATCCAAGCATTTAAGTGGTTCAAGGCCATATGAGAAACTAAATGAACATTGCAGCAGGACTTACTCAACACGAGATGTAACAGATGTGTTGCCAATATTCTGTCACTACAATACCATTTGCGATAACCTGAGGTACACCTCACAGCATTGCATTTGTCCTGCAGAAGTACCTCACTGAGTCACAGAGCCAGTTCTCCCAGACAGGGCAGATGAGGACAGCAGCCACGACATACCGAGGAACAAGTCTGGAGGTCCTGCGAGGAGCAGGCAGTGGCAGCAGTCACTTTGTTCGGTGCATACGCACCAACCTGACGGGGCAGCCTGGCGACTTCCACCATGAAATTGTGCGCCAGCAACTGAGGGCCCTTGCCGTGGTCAACACAGCCCAGGCCAGGCAGAAGGGATACCCATATCGCATTCCATTTCCTGAATTTATCCGCAGGTATGGCAAAAAAGGAGCGCTCACAGTTGATGTGGTGTATTACAGGTTTACATAGGACTGTATTCTGTCAACTTCCGAGGTTATTTGAAATTGAATTGTGAAAAGGGTTGATCATGTTCAGCGAACTTTAAAGGAAGAAAACAGTTTTCTGGATATTATCCATGTCCACTAAATAAAATCAATAAAATCCACGACGTTTCGGAGATTAGTAAGCATAATTTTTGTTTCAAAGAGGAGTGTAACTGGCAGTCCCATTAAAACACAACTTCCCTTCCATACAATATTGCAAGTGGTTTGCTTGAGGCATAGCTATGTAGCGCAGTCATTGGTAACTCTCAAGAAGAGCACAATCAACTTGCTTTGTGAAAAGCCTTTCCGCTCGCATCTTTTGACAGCCAGGAAGACCCATAAATTTCTGAATAGGCTGCTTAGCATCTTTGTTTCATGCTGTGAATATCGGAAACATGTCACAACACCGCTGACAGCAAGTAACCAAATTTCATCACTGCCAGCCAATAGCATTAAAATTAGCCCTTCCCACTGGATATGACAACTAGGTGAATGACTATTCGGGGGAACTGATTTGAATTTAAACTTTGATGAGCCACCCAGCTGGATTCTTCAAAGTTAGAGATGCAACAACTCTTCATATGTGACAAATGTACCTTTGTGTATATTAGCTAGAAAGTAAATTCTGATAAAATGTATTTAAATTAAATTAACCAAAGTGATTTCCTCATCAGAAATTAACTATCTGTAACCTTGTTAAGTGAAAACTTTAGTGTCCATGTTGAAAATACTGAACTGGTACTAATAAATTCACATCCATCACATGAAACTGTGTTCATCCATTCATCACCAAACAATTAGTGAACATCTTCTGCACCTGTCAATGAGCATACCGTACCAGCAATTACTCTGAGATCATTTCCATTGATAAAATCTCATGGCAAAAATCAAAAACAGTTACAAAATCTGTGCACTTCCTTTATAAGATTCTGTATTTCCCAAATTCCTGTGCTAATATTCCAGTGATTTAATTTGTTGGGACAGATTAAAATTAATATTTTTAACCGACAGTTCTCATAAATTTTAGCCTCTCCTTTCTCCCCGAGTTTCATCAGAAAAAGGAATTTTTCACATTTCCCTCATATTTTAGGATAACTTGGTTACATAAATCAGCAAATCTTCCAAATTTAAACCTAATGCTGTATTTCAGGTATAAATTTCTGGCTTTCAACTTTGATGAGACAGTGGACGTCACCATGGATAACTGCCGATTGCTTCTCGTGCGCCTCAAACTGGAGGGCTGGGTTATTGGCAAGAGCAAAGTTTTTCTCAAGTATTATAACGAGGAGTATCTTTCCAGGTGAGTCTGACTTCACATTACCATGATCCTTACCACAAAAATAATCCTACATCTCAGTTCTAGGGCCAGTTTCATAATGACATAAATAGTGACAGTCCATGGTATGATGAAGATTTTAAAAATGTATATGAG
Source organism: Zootermopsis nevadensis (assembly GCF_000696155.1). The sequence continues at coordinate 692,446 of NW_019059750.1, forward strand.
ATGGCATGCGAGTCAAGACAGATGTATGGAGAAGAACTTGGGGAACTGGACAAGGGACTGATGTAATGCAGAGGAGATGCTGTAAGAAAGTACCATGAAGCATAGATTTGAAGTGAATAGGGTTGATGACCTGGAGTTGGGAAGAGATGGTAGGTGAGGCAAGACACCGTTTGAGTTGCACAGATGGATAACAAAGAAATAATTAGCAGGTGACAGATAAGCAATTTAAAATTTGGATTTAGACAAAATATGACGGTGATATAACTGGCAAGATCCCCGGGAGAATAGTGTCAGCAGAACATGTAAAAAAGAGAAAAAAAGTCATTAATATTTTATGATTTAAAATTGGAGTGAAGTAGGATAGAATACAGAGTTTGCTGGAAAAAGAGAGAGACGAGATTTGAGAAAGGACGATGTTATGTTATTAAAATGTTAAAAAATGGGGGAGTTGAGAAAATAATAGCAATATTTAGTAGAAAATGATGTGTTATTAATGAAGAGGTAACTTGTAAAAGAGTAATAAATTGTACTAATGTTGTAGAACTAAGGAATGTAGAAAAATACCCATATAAACTTAGATGTGACAGTAACACATAATTGAAAATGGTGAAGATGGCTATCTTCTGGGTTGTTGCCCTGTGTAGTCTGGTATTCGTTTACCAACGTTTCAGAGGTCATACTGCCTCCATCTTTAGGTTGATGATCGCCCTGATGATGGATGCAGAAAGGACCTCTGAAATGTTGGTAAACTTCTAGCAGACTGCATGGCGCAACAACCCAGAAGAGAGCCATCTTCACACTCACCGCTGTGAAAACCTCAAATCCTACCTAGAATTATAGTTTTAGAATAAATATTGGAAAGTAGAAGAGAAGTACTATTAAAGTTAGCTATATTAGAACTCGGCACTGTAAAAACCCCTGGTGATAGGTGGACACAGTTCTTTGTTCTGAGAACTCAGCGTAATCCTGCCACTATCAAATTTATAATTTTGGTGACACAGATTATTTCAGACTCCTTTGTTTTACACTGTTCAGGTTATATGAAATCCAGGTGAAGAAAATCATAAAGGTGCAGGCTCTGATGCGCGTCTTCTTGGCGAAGAGGAAGTTGAAGTTCCGTGAACATTCTGGTAAACAGGATTCTACCACTACAGAACAGACAGCACCCCATACCTAAGCAATACACCACACTGCTATGTTTATCAGAGGTTACTATATTACTCGTCATCATACTAAAAGATTTTAACAGTATCGGATGTGTCCACTGCTTGACACAAAGGTTCGTTTAGCTTGGAATCTTCTAATCTGTACAGATTCCAAACAGATTATCTTTAATTCATTTAACAAAGTATGACAAAATACTGTTAATTTAATAAGGATGTTCACTACACCAAAAATGTCAACTATTCTTCTTCATCATCATCATCATGGCTGTTGTAAGGTTAGATCATTAAGGTCTGTTCCTACGAATTACACGATGGTCACTTCTTAAGATTCTTGTGGGTATGTGTCAGTCAACTTTTTATTTTAATAAAATTAATAATGTCAGTTAGTCACAATGTTCCCAACATTGTGACACTTATGTATTAAACAGTTTTGTATCACAGAATTTCTCACCCCAGCCTTTGAAACAGTTATCAGGCTCTTCCTTTCAGACCCAGTTACTTCAACAAGGCTCAACTTTGTGTTTGAAAGACAATGAAAGTCCTGTTCTTTAACACAAATCAGAGAAGTCCAGGCAATACAACAAATCAACACAAAGGAGACAAGTTGCTGAAACGTCTTTTCTGAGAGTCATAACAGAATTTACATTCCAAGCTCAAAATATGAATGAAGATATTGGAAATGACAGACTAACAACAGTGCAATCAGAATTCCAGGTCACAGAAATAAATGGATAACGAAAGTTGGGAAAACATATCACAAAGAGAGTTTAAATTGTAGTTCACCTGGAAAACAAATATTGAAAACCTGTAAAATAATGGTTTGACAAAAAGATTTTCTAAAAAAAATGGAACAAAGCACTGGGCAAAACCTTAGAAACTGATGATGACGACGACGATGATGATGTTTATCCTACAGCCACATCTAAATGATATATCAGTGTAATTACTCTCTCTTAACACTTAGCATCAATCTGGGCTACACTTAAACACAAATAGTTTCACGTAAACAACCAGCCAATAGATTTCCGTCTTCTGGGTTGTTGCGCTGTGTAGTCTGGTCAATGTTAACCAACGTTTCGGAGGTCGTACTGCCTCCGTCATCATCTCACCGCTGTGAGAACCTCAATTCTTACAACCATCCAATAAACAGTAAATCAGAGGCAGTGATTGTTAAATCTTTTATACAGAAAAAGAAGATAAGAAACACAAGTACTAAGTACGCAGACTTAAAACTTGACCCAGGCAATATAACACATTTTTCACCATACACACATTCCATTAACAACTGCTTCATTTTGTATCTTCCTATTGCAATTCGTGAATAACATGTTTGCTGAGATAAAATTCTATGCGTGCGCCCAGAACATGAGAGGTATGTACATAAATCATGCCAGCCCACACTCAGATACAATATAAGAGTAATGAGTATCAGTGAGGTGATGATTCTTACGAGTTTTAAGTACAACTCCAACATTAAACTTCCAACTGTCTATGAATGAATTTTAATTAAAGACACAATGGCACTGTGTATTAGACACATACAATGAATGACTGTTTAATCTGATTTACATAGACAAAAGTTGAAAATAAATGCATATTTTATTCCAATAGGATTGAGGAAACAGTAGTATAATAATATCTTAGATTTATTTAAAACATTAAAAATTTCATGCAGTATCAGCAAAAGGTGACAACTGTATGAAAGAAGTGTCTGTCCAATTCAAAATGTTGAAGTATAGAAGTTCTATTTGCGAGTTCAAAGACTGTCCTTATAATTTATAATATACAGATATGTTTCCTTGTAACTAACAGTAATAGTTTTAATTATGGGTGGGTATTTATCATATTCAATTGCATAATTAACAAGGAATGCATTTTTTTTTCAATTTAAACCCAAAATGTATTAAACCAAATAATGCAATATGAACCCAAAACCCGAAGCAACAACACACTCTGCCGTTTGGCCAATTGTCACAACAAAGTTAAATCTTCAATTAATTATTACTGTTTAACTAATGATGAATGAACAATGTGTTAGCACTCGCGCCTCAAATTAAAGAAAAGTGATTATAAATTTGATGAATGAACAATGTGTTAGCACTCAAATTAAAGAAAAGTGATTATAAATATTCAGATTCCAAACTTTGAACTTAATAACCAAGGTTTGCATCATTATATATTAATAATGATACGCTTTCTTTGAAATCGCAACACATAAATGTGCACATGCACATTTCATATCACAAATCAAGGCTGTAGCTAATTAAACACAACATTAACAACAAATCTAAGAAATAATGTGAAGATTATGCTGTAACTCAGAAGTTTGTTTAAAATACCCTTATTTCAAAATCATATATAATATGTATCTTTAAAAGTAGTTTACTGCTGATATACTACACTTAGTTTATATTATAATCATCCGTGTTCAGTCTTGTAGAACGCTCATCAATTGGTTGATTTCCAGAAATATGCTATTGGGAGTATTAGTCTTGTAATAAATATATTTTAATTGTTATGTATTTGAATGTAAATCTTATCACTGTGCTACAACTGTTACTGAAAATGGAATTTTAATTGTATGTAAAAATTTGTTTTTGAATGAATAAATCTGTATTACATAGAGTCATAATTCATGTCATTATTTCTGATAGCACTGTTTTGGAAATCATCCACAAAAATGCCTTTTCAGTAACCCATACCTATGTTGGCCAATCTTTCATAATTACTATGTCTCCTTCAAATCCAGATTCTATAATTACCTTAACACGGGGCAGTGACTCATATGTTAAAAAGTATTTTTACTTCCATAGGATTCATAAAATTCATTGACTTTATAACAAAGAAAGGAATTGTACAAATGTAAATAACTTAAAACAAAGAAAATTTCACTGATAAGACTACATTATTTTTACAACAGTAATCCTGGCATAATTCTTATTAGTATATTATTTTGACATTAGTAATCCTGGCATAATTCTTATTAGTACCATACACAGTTCTATGAATTGTAGCAATCTGTGAATTTAAAATCCATTTTATATATAGAGGACACAATGGGAACTCTCAGGAAAACGACATAATATTTTCCTTATTTAAGTTACAATATTATATAATCACAAAAATTGGGACAGTATTCTTTTTTTATGATTGTTATTACCTAATTAGCCCTGTAAAGCAGTAATTAAGTGTTAAATCAAATGTTAACATTGAACAGCAATTACTGCAGTCACAGTATAAACATCAGGACTTACATAAACAAAAAATAAACAATTGTAATTATTAAAACTTTAATTAATCATAAAGAATCGATGACAAGACAAGAATTGATTCTATATTGTGGCTAAAAAATGTTTGTAAATTGAAAAATAGCTATAAATTTACGTAGTTTTTTGTAGTGAGAATTCGTAAATTGGAAGTTCGTGAATCGAGGAATAGGCGCATATGTACAGAGCATCCCACAAAATGTCTGCCAAACTTTGGATCATTATTTATTGACTTATTGAGAGTGAAAAATTTTGTATCAACAGCGATCAAAATCTCAACCATTACACAGTTATAATGTACAGAAAGGGGGGGGGGGGGGGATGGCCCTGTAGCAGGCTGTTCTCAAAGTCAGTGCCTTATTCATTTCAGTATTGACTACTGTTACATAAAATGTTAAATGTATATTTTCAGTTGATTACGCAAGAGCGGGAGATGGCAAGAGCGTACAACAGAGTTCAAAATCCAGTTCCGAACTGACCGAGGAAAAGGCTTCTATCATCATCCAGAAACGTATGTTTCGTTCTTCATAATTAATTATTTTAACCCCTTTTCACACTATTTAAATTAATTGTATCCTGACACTATCAGACAACTTTAAGCACCATGTTTTAAAAGGTTACGTGCGAGAGGAGATATTTCATTTTACTGTGTTCTACTATGTTAGGCATGACAAGGGGGTAATTATAAATCTCCCAAGAATACTGCTCCCATATTATAGAATCTAAAGCAAAACTTGTCTCAGAGACGAAGAAGCTTCATATTTTCTAACATCCAAAGGAAAATGGAAAATATGTTTACTTTTCCCAGTATGCTTTAATCTACTACACATTAGGGCTGAGCATATGTGGTGTCAGTCTTAAATTCCGCCTCTCAAAGGAATTACAATATTAATACCATGAGTTGCAGGATCGTCATGTAGTGTTATAAGTACAATAAACCATACACATTTATAAAATACCAATAACATTTTTAACTTTTTAAATCTTTCTCTCTACCCTATGAAGTTCTTCAGTTGCTTTGACTGAATTTCATTAGTATCAAATGATGGAATTTAAATACTCAGTGTGCCACCAAAAAGGATTTTCATGTGTATGTACCAGGTTTATGGCA